>OX457027.1:45740308-46325308 GCA_949752745.1 Protula sp. h YS-2021 | reverse complement strand
ATTCAAGATCCATCTGCACAGGGCAACTTCACAAACTTTATTGGATGGGCACAAATGTAAATCTCTTTAATTTAGTTGAAACTTGGTTGTAGCGTTTTTAGCCCAGGTGTTCCTTTGCTGCATGGGCTTTTTAACCCAGCCGGCTTTGTCGGACTGGGTTAGTCGTATCACTGTAGGGGGCTTGAATGTATGTGCGCATGTTAAACTTTTTCTTTAAAATGCTACTCCTCCTACAGTTTTGCTCCTATCGTTCCCTGGGTGGTCCCCCACTTGGCTATTACTTTTTTTGACGATTGAAGAAAAACTGACAAAATGGCGGCACTTTTTGTGCCCGTTTTGACCCATTTTTAAAACGCTACTCCTCCTTACAGTTTTACACTATTCGTTTAGATGTTACGCAGGCTATTATTTTTTTCGCGGTTCGCCAAAAACTGCCGAAATGGCGGAACTTTGAAGTTTGGCAAAAACTGGAATAATTGGTAGTAAATAACTGAATTGTCAAACCATTCATTTCTCTTTTTTTTCAAATAGTAGTGATGGTCAAGGTGAAAAAGCGGAAGTTGACTATTATCTCGAAAACGGTTATAGATAGGGCGAGTTTTGAGCTCAAGGTCAAAAAACGGATGCTGAGTATTATCTCGAAAACATTAAAGATAAAGCAATTTTCGACCACCATTTTCAACCCCATGGGCCTAAACAACGTTACATTTTTTTCTTTAGTGGTTTCTGCAAGTGGGCCAATTCCACTATTTAGCGGAATTCCCTCCAGTTCTGGTTGCATTTGAAGTTGTTTTCGCTAGGTAATGACGCCACGTGATCAATCCGATTTACTCCTTTGTATACCAAAGAGTGAGCTAAATGTATCAGTTATCGATACTTTAAGCCGTGGAATTATGGTGCTTTTTTATGAGAACCGACGACACTGTGATATTGACCTTTGACAAGTTTATGGTGTAGCAAAAAAGTGCTGTTTGAATATAGTGTATGTCTGGGCTATATTATGATGGGTCGGAAGAGTTTACGTTTTTCTCGGAAACAAAATGGGTTCAGTAGTAATGTCCGAATACCAGTCCAGGTACATGGTGAAAATTTGGCATGAAAATGTCATTAACTTGCAATGAGTGTGGTGTGAGGAGCCCAAAGTGCAATGATTTTCTTAGAAATTGCAATCCATCCTCCCCCCCCCCCCCCCCGAGTGGAATTTTGTGGTTGTTTGGCAAATAACTTTAATTTTGTTCTTGTGACTGCATCGCAGAGTATTAAAAAATTGGCCTGAGATACATTCGGAATAAGTTGCGTGGCTGTCGAAAGCTTTCTTTACAAGATATTTTCAAGGAAACTTAGAGAAATCACCATTGTTAACAATCCGTGAGATATCATGAATGGTTCTAGATGTTATGTAGATACCATTTTATCGGTAAATGGAACTCTTGTGAGGTTAGGCCGTCGCGATAACCCCATTGGTGCAGCCGACGGAAGCCCTTTGAGCTTTTGCTTACACACCATCGGGATTTATGACCCTTCTCTGATTCAACATAGAAGGTGTTTCTCAGAATATCAGCACAGAAACCCAGGCGCACTGACGTCACAGTCTGGACATTTCATTACGCTAGCGTCACTCGAAACATATGCGAAATAAAAATGGAATCGAATACCTTGAAGAGCTGCTTGTGACCGTATCCTACCCCTCCCCCCCCCCCCCCCACCTTAAGCCTCCATTCCTTGAAACAATTTCTCTGTGGCACTGACACGAGTGTTTGTTTTATTGTTTTGGCACTCTGATGTGAAATGACTTTATTTGGGCTTAGTCCAAAGAGAATCTTGTAGCGCAGCTGTGGATTTGAAGGGGAAAAAAAGAACTAGAAAATCTCTTGAAATATTAATGGCCTGTTCTTATCCTTTTTAGCTGTTTTCGCTTCTGGGTAATTTAATTAAAGAAACATTGCAATTACTTTTGAGGCTGCGCTGAGAAGCTGGCGAGGAGAAAGCGTTTTGTGAGATTTTTAACGAGGTCGTTCGTCGTGCCAGCTCTCATGCCACAGTCGTAATAGGTTCTAGCAAAGCGCTGCATCTTAAAGCGCTACTGCGGGTATGCTGGGCTATTGCATTAAATGCCTCCCCCCCCGTCCCGCGTTCACGTTTTGTTTCATTCGAATGAAAAGAAAATACCGGTGTCACCAGTGTTGGTACAACGTACATGTGTTTTTTTTACCATTCTCTGATTTCGAACGTTTTCGTACGTTTTTTGCCCTTGCACGTTTTCTGTACGTTTTTACCCTTGTACGTTTTTTGTACGTTTTTTGCCCTTGTACGTTTTCTGTACGTTTTTTACCCTTGTAGGTTTTCTGTGCGTTTTTACACTTGTACGTTTTCTGTACGTTTTTAGACCTTGTTGTAAATAAAAACTTGGAATTTGATAGATGACCAGGATTTCATGAAAATCATCACTACCAGGCATTGTTTTGGTTATAATGTATTTTTATTGTCATTTGCTGCTCTGTATGAATTGAGTTGTCATTTAGGTACAGATGGTGTCCAGGTTATTGCCGTTTTTTGGGTCAGTAAGATAAGTACACTAATCCTTAGCTATAAAAAAAACGAAAATAATCGAAAATCTGTTGCGCGCTCGAAAAGTATGGAGGTTCGAGCACGACGCTTTGGTGAGCAAGGCGATGCATACGAAGAAATGTTCAACACAGAAAGAATCTATTTATTTATTTATTTTCTGTATTACTACAGTGGAGCTGTACCTAGCATTTTTGATATCGGTTAGGTAAAACCTGGCCAAGTAAACTGATAGCTTTAAGAGAAACACAAAAAATGCTGTTCGTTCTACAGAGCCTGTCCGATTACTTTGAAAGCAATATTTGCCCATGAGGTCTACCAAAAATAAATTTTGTCAAAGTTGGTCGGTCCTCCTTCCCCTTTGTAATGTCTTCGCTTTTAAAGGGCTGAGTACAATGTCCAGAGACATTCTTGTTATAGGTTTCGATTGTCTGATCGGAATCCGGATCTATGGCGCAATTTTTAATTTATTTGAACTCAGATTTTTTTTTCGAATCTGAAACTTTTAGGTGTATCAAATTCACACTTGAGACGCGCTACAGTTACTCCGCCTTGATATGCCTCGTGGGATTTCTTTTTTCTGAATCCGAATTCAGATCCACGATTGGGTTTTTAATTTTATTTGAACTCCAACTTCACCTGGCTGAACAAATTCACATTTGGACGACCATATCCAGCTGTGACTTTCTGTGGTTTCGATTTGCTGGGTTCAGATCTGGATCTGTGGTGGTGCTTTGACTTTTTCACTCAGATTTTCTCCAGACGATTTCTCTGAAACTATTTGATATATCAAATTAATATTGTCCGTAAGTAACAACCACCTTTCCTTACTAGACGCCCCGAACCCTATCATTGTACCTAAAGAACTATCAAACACATTACAAACACCGTGAGGTCCCTTTTGAGTTTTGATTGTCTGGATTGGAATGTAGATCCATGGTGGGACTTCGAATTTATTTCACCTCGGATTTTCACAGACATAACATGACTGAGCGTCAGCCTTCCACGATGTCCCCGGTCGCAGTTGTTGCCTGAGTAGGCTTAAGAAAATCCACTTACGTGTTTTGCGGAGGAGACAAGTGACTGGTGCATGTGTTTTATTCACCGCTTTAGCGCGCAGGTGCTGTAGACGCGGAAAACGTGGCCCGCCTTTTATTTACATTAAGCTTTTGTTTATAACACATCGACTTAGCCGTAAAAAAACCTAGTGAAGTTTACTTGCCATATTTCATCAATTGTGTGTAAGGGGTGGGGAGGGGATGGGGTGATGGGAGTGGAGAGAGCATGATTAACATGCTTAGACTCGAGAAAGAAGCTAGGAACCGGGTGTGTTTTAGTACGCAAACTCAGCATCACAGCAGCTGTGGTGACCCTGAAACTGAAATCCCATTAGTGTCTTATCTCATGATGTTTCATCTGAAGTTAAATGCTTTGTCCAAATGGGAACCGGAATTGAATATGCCCTCGGGTGAATATAAGGAAAAAAGGTTTTGTTGCTCCAGCTTTTAGAGTGTTTTCATTTATTGTGAGTGAGCAAGGATGTGTGCGCACATGAAGCCTTCTGGTGCAGCCTGGTGCATTGTGTGTGACGTCACGTGACGTCATAGAGCCGGTATTCCTTCATCTTAACACAGCTCAATAGCTTCACGCCATTTAATATCACTCGCTCTTAATATATTATATCTTTATCACAAATAGAGTTTTCCTTTCAGTTGTTCAAAATAAAAGAGAAACAGGGTGACTTCTTGCACTGTAGCGACGCCGAGTCCCTGTGGCTTTGTCAGAACAACGTGACATTCCACGCTGAGGTTTTGTGGCGACAGAGTGTCACTAAGTGTTCCGCTTGATTGGAATGGGGAGACTCACGACTGAAGGCCACTGAAAGTCTGGAACAGGGCCACTACGGCGATATAAAGTAACTTTTGTCTGAAGCCGGTTCCTTAAACCCGCGATTAGAGGCACTTCGGTAACAGGACTAATTAGTCCAATCCCACTGGTGGTCTAGTTTACCGCAGTGCACTCTTTGATCTTTTGATGAGTAGCACGCCTAACATACCGGTAGTGCCAGGCCGGGGCAGTTATAATATATGCTGTTACAGTCTCACGCCTTTATCCCAACTCCCGATCTGTGTCGACATCTACGTGAATGTCGACATGTTGTGCATGCGTAGTCCCCGTTTTCTATGAACTGTTGAAGCTGTTCATCGCGACTATCTGGATATCTCGACATACTGGTGTCTCGCCGGTGATCCGTTCAGCAAAAGATAGACTCAAATTTTTGCCAGTGACCAGTTGGGTTGAAGGGGGTTGAAGAAAGTAGAGCGTGTAATGCCACAAAAATGAACAGTTCATATGCTTATCAGAGATGGAATTCTTCGACGAAGCTGGGAAGGGGTGGGATGGCTGGCGTTTCTTAACTGTACACGCATGCCGCCCCTGCTATAGTTCACAACAGAGCACGAGAACTTCGAACGGGACCGGGGTGCGAAATGGACGAATAAATAGTGTTAAATCTGTTAAAAGGAGAAAAAAATTAAGTAAATAAACAAATAAAAGAATTGGAAAGGGAAAGTCTTAGATCTGGGCCGTCTAGTTGAAAAAGAACACTTCATGCGGTGGTCTGCTACCAGAGAGATGGTCTTTGACAATTATATCGCCTTTACTTCTGAAACAGGGCACACATTACTACCTAAGTGGCTATTTCTTTTTCTTCTTCTTTTCCTTTTTTGTCAATTCGTAAAAAGTGGTGGAAATATTGGCCAAAAACAATTTTCGTGAAAAAGTATCTCCTATAGTTTTTATGGAAACGTCCCAAACTTTTGATGGAAGATAGGGTGCCAAATGGCCAAAAGCAATTTTCAGTAGAACGTATCTGCCGGGGTTTTTGTAGAAACGTTCTGATATTTTTGTGGCAGTTAAGGTGCGCAGGTGTCCAGCTGGCTGGCAATTGTTTTGACCATTCGCCAAAAATTGGCGGAAATTTTAGCGACAAACCAAAAAAAAAAAAAAAAAAAAAATCAGTAAAATCTTCACTGACTTCGGAAATATTATCTTTAAAAAAATCAGTAAAATGCTTTATCGCACCAGGGAAATGTTCTTACTGTCTTCAAATTTTGATAAAGGTAACCATCATTGGTACTTAGCTGGCTGTTACTGCCATTACAGCAAAACTGGTAGAAATATTCTTGAAAAACCAATTTCCTACTAAAACCCAAACTAACGCCAATTATATAATCTTACCTTCTTAAAATTTCGAATAAGGGTAGCGGATATCCGAGCCTAATTTGTTATTGTTTCTGCCTAACTTTTCTTTTTGATTCGCCAAAACTTGGCCGAAATATTGTTGAAAAAGCAGTTTTTCCGAAAACTTTTAACTATTGCCAGGAAAGTAACCTCAGTGCCTTGTAATGTATGTAAAATAGTGGCACACATTCCTTCCTACGTGGCAGTTCGCCAAAAATTAGCGTAAATATTGGTCAAAACGCAGTTAAAACGTATATCCTCCTGTGGTTGCAATGGAAACGTGCACATAAATGTCCACCTGGCTATTACTTTTTTTGGCCATTCGCCCAAAGTTGGTCGAAATATTGGTGATAAAACTTTTTTGTAAACTCTCAACCAACTCCAGGAAAATAGTCTTGCCATTTTGAAACTCTACCTATAGGTAGCAGGAATTACTGCGTACCTGTGCATTACTTTTTTGGTGACAGGCCAAAAATTGCCGGGAATATTGGGGAGAAACTAAAATAATTCAGTAAAATCTCAACTCACACCACAGAAATGGCCTACTCCCTTGAAATCAATTCTAAATGAAATAGATCGTAATACTAATGTTACCTTATTAAAATTTTGATTTATGGAAGCGGAACTTAGTACATATGTGGCTATACCTTTTTTGGTGATTCGCCTAAAACATTATTTAAAACGCAAGTGACCCTAGATATTTGGTTTTAATATCTGATTCTGATTAAAGATGGGATTCTTTGATAATCTTGTGATTCGTCTAAAATTGGTGGAAATATTAGCCAAAAACAATTTTCATGAAAACGCATCTCCTCCAAGGATTTTAGTGGAAACGTCCTAAAACTTTGATTGAAGGTGGTGGTATATATGTCCCCCTGCCCCCTTTTTTTGGCGATTCGAAAAAAATTGGCCGGAACACGCGACTATCACTTTTTTAATAGAATGTAGTGGTATATATGCCAACCTGGCTATTTTTTTGGCGATTCGAAAAAAAAAACATTGACCGGAACACGTAGCTATTATTTTTTGTGATTCGCCAAAAATTATATTGGTGATAAACCATTTTTGTATTGAAATTTTGACTGACGCCAAGTTAAATACATAGCCTTACTGTCTTGAAATTTTGGTTACATGTTACTCTTATATGTTGTAAATCTTAACATCACCATTCGTGAGCTGGTTCATTGTCTATCGACAATCCTGTTGTTGATTTCCCTTACTCTGGCTTGACGATCTTCCAAAACGGGGGGAAATATTCACCTGAAAATATGTTGTGTGCAAAATATCTCGAGAACGAAAAGTCGGATCGACTTCAGACTTGATCTGTTTATTCTTTGGTTAGTCGGACGGTTCTATCAACTTTTGACGCATGTTACGTGGTCAGGGCAGGCGTATGACGTATGACGTCATCAGCTTGTGTGCGAAATTTCTCAACCGCTAAACATCGGAGAAAGTTAAAACTTTGTGGGATTGTTGCTTGGTAGGTCCAAAAGATTTTATGTCAAGTAGAACGAAAGAGTGCAGCGTATGATATCATCAGGGAATATATGTGCAGATTGTGAACAAGATCTTGTGTGCAAAATATCTCGATAACGGAAAGTCGTATCGAATTTTATATTCATATTCATTAGGTCAGTCGGATGGTTCTTTCAACTTTTAACCGATGTGGCGAAATTAAGAAAGCCGTATGACGTCATTACGTTAAAATTTTATGTGTCAGATATATCAGCCGTTGACTTTCCAAGAAAGTTGAAGCTTGGTGGAAATATTGCTTATAGGATATAGGTGATGGGCAGCCCAACTTCCGGGCACTGGGCATGCGTTTGTATGAGGTAAAAGGTCTTTTTATTCTGAAAATAGTACAAAATTGTTAAAATAAAATTTTGTGAAAAGGATTCGGGGAAAACAGTTGTTTTCGTTTACAAAAACAGACCAAAAACAAAAACGAAGAAAAAACCAAAAAGTGGCTAGTAAAAGTTTTTTTTACTTGTTCGGGTACACTGTTGTTTGACTTGTTCGGGGACACTGTTGTTTGACTTTTTCGGGGACACTGTTGTTTGACTTGTTCGGGTACACTGTTGTTTGACTTGTTCGAGGACACTGTTGTTTGACTTATTCGAGGACACTGTTGTTTGACTTGTTCGGGTACACTGTTGTTTGACTTATTCGAGGACACTGTTGTTTGACTTGTTCGGGTACACTGTTGTTTGACTTGTTTTTAGGACACTGTTGTTTGACTTGTTCGAGGACACTGTTGTTTGACTTGTTCGAGGACACTGTTGTTTGACTTGTTCGGGGACACTGTTGTTTGACTTGTTCGGGGACACTGTTGTTTGACTTGTTCGGGGACACTGTTGTTTGACTTGTTCGAGGACACTGTTATTTGACTTGTTCGGGTACACTGTTGTTTGACTTGTTCGGGGACACTGTTGTTTGACTTGTTCGAGGACACTGTTGTTTGACTTGTTCAGGGACACTGTTGTTTGACTTGTTCAGGGACACTGTTGTTTGACTTGTTCGAGGACACTGTTGTTTGACTTGTTCAGGGACACTGTTGTTTGACTTGTTCAGGGACACTGTTGTTTGACTTGTTCGAGTACACTGTTGTTTGACTTGTTCGAGTACACTGTTTTGGATGAGCATTGGCAGCTGTAGTTTGGTTTTTTAAATTTTGACAATGAATTGTGAATATTTGTGCAGAAATGAATATTTTATTTCAGTAAAAAAAGTGGTGAATGCTTATTGTTGAATTATGCTTTTAGTCGGGGAGACATTTACTTTTTTTCACAAATTTCGTAATATTCGTAATTTCTAGCGTGATGTTGATTAAATCCACTTAACTGCGGTACATCCATTAGTCGACTGATGATTATCCCTCGCGTAACGAGGGGATATAGGTTTCAGCCTGTCCGTCCGTCCGTCTATCTGTCAATATCGTCTGTCTGTCAATATCGACTATTGACCATTTTGATTGTCTGTTATCCAACAATGGTGCGATAAATAGACATTATAAACAACAATTGCCCATACGGCTCCAGCTGTCTTTCGTGTGCAGAACTTTTAAAGACGTAGTTAAATGGCTACTTTTGCGCTAAACCATGTAATCTGTTTGCCATTATGAGATCTGGCCAATGTGAACTTAGGCATTTGCCTAAAGCCGAATGTGTGACATTTAGCCGAGCGACATTTAGACGAGAGACATTTAGCCGAGCGACATTTAGACGAGAGACATTTAGACGAGAGACATTTATTCGAAACTGGCATCTACGACATTTAGTGGAAAATTATAATTAAGCTAAGGTGTTTTCTTTGATTGGTGAAAAAAAACGGAAACCAATGGCGTAATGTAAAAACTGATCGCTTTCAAATTTATGTACGCGACCCATTTTATCTCTTCTCTGTAAACTGATCTTGTGCACCTGGCACATCCGTGGTCTAGGGGATCAATTTTAAGGGATCAGTTAACTACAATCTTTGAAGCCAGAGATTTGTTAAGTTCTCGCGAGGTAACAAACAACTTATGCACAATTCTAAATTTGTACTAAATGTCGCAGATGCCACTTTCCACCCAACGTGGCTCTGTGAAATGGCGCTGGGCCGAATGTGAGGCTGCGTGTGAAGCCATGTGTGTCGGTACCGGTCTCGTAGCACAAACAATGGACAAACTACGAAACAGTTAAGTGCTCTCTAAAGCCACATTAAAGCTGTTGTTGGGTAAAAGCCTCACATTTCAGAAGAGCAAGGAAAAAAATAAAATACAATGAACAATCTCATTAGCAAGGAGAAGGGCATAAAGTTTTCATTTGTGTCAGTGTGCCAGTCCGAAAGCTGTACATAGAAAATGTCAGACTAGACAGCGAGCAAAACATAAACGCCAGTCCGAAAGCTGTACATAGAAAATGTCAGACTAAACAGCGAGCAAAACATAAACGCCAGTCCGAAAGCCTTATATAGAAAATGTCAGACTAGACAGCGAGCAAAACATAAACGCCAGTCCGAAAGCCTTATATAGAAAATGTCAGACTAGACAGCGAGCAAAACATAAACGCGAATCCGAAAGCTGTACATAGAAAATGTCAGACTAGACAGCGAGCAAAACATAAACGCGAGTCCGAAAGCTGTACATAGAAAATGTCAGACTAAACAGCGAGCAAAACATAAACGCCAGTCCGAAAGCCTTATATAGAAAATGTCAGCTAGACAGCGAGCAAAACATAAACGCCAGTCCGAAAGCCTTATATAGAAAATGTCAGACTAGACAGCGAGCAAAACATAAACGCCAGTCCGAAAGCCGTACATAGAAAATGTCAGACCAGACAGCGAGCAAAACATAAACGTCAGTCCGAAAGCCGTACATAGAAAATGTCAGACTAGACAGCGAGTAAAACATAAACGCCAGTCCGAAAGCTGTACATAGAAAATGTCAGACTAAACAGCGAGCAAAACATAAACGCCAGTCCGAAAGCTGTACATAGAAAATGTCAGACTAAACAGCGAGCAAAACATAAACGCCAGTCCGAAAGCCTTATATAGAAAATGTCAGCTAGACAGCGAGCAAAACATAAACGCGAGTCCGAAAGCTATACATAGAAAATGTCAGACTAGACAGCGAGCAAAACATAAACGCCAGTCCGAAAGCCGTACATAGAAAATGTCAGACCAGACAGCGAGCAAAACATAAACGCCAGTCCGAAAGCCTTATATAGAAAATGTCAGACTAGACAGCGAGCAAAACATAAACGCGAGTCCGAAAGCTGTACATAGAAAATGTCAGACTAGACAGCGAGCAAAACATAAACGCGAGTCCGAAAGCTGTACATAGAAAATGTCAGACTAGACAGCGAGCAAAACCTAAACGCCCCAATAATTGTAAAATCAAGTTTGTAACCTGGAAACAACTTTGAAAAAGAAAGAAAGAACAAGAAAGAAGGAAGAAAATAACCTTTTTGTACAGCTGAATAAGGGTCTTCACCGTAAATTGTGAGTGACGTGCGGTGGGTTGGTTTAATTACGAGAAAATGTTGCGCTGTCTTTTGGGGCTCTAGTAAGTGCCAGGACTACAAGGGAAAATCAGGCAGAATGGAGCAGACGTGAAAATGCCCATAATTGACAACATTTAGCTGCACGTGTGATGTAGCATTGCGTTGATGGGTTGCTGCTCGAAAGCAGCTCATTATGAGCGCGTGAATACAAAGAATGGCGCCATCTGGCGTGTGTATTTGGGCAGTGTTCACACTTTTCATACTCTCAAGGGTCCCCGGTTTTTGAAGTAAACTTGTCCGCACGTCTGTTAACTAACTACTCATAGCAAAAGCAACCCCATTTTCAAGTCTTTATGGGGTCGTCACCCCTCAGATGAACCGATTAATGCGGTATAGATAGCTCCAGTGATCCAGACGGTCAAGAGCCAACCATCTTTTTGATTAATGGTTGGAAACGAATATTTCTTTTCAGTTACATTTTTTTCGAGATTTGTGCTAAAATAAGCGACAGTTGTATTCGTTGGCCTCTTTGGATTGGGTCACGAAATTTTTTTTTTTTTTTTTTTTTTTTTTTTTTTTTTTTGCTGTTGTAAATAGTTATAATTAATTTTTGGCGACAAAAATAATACGTCCATATCTCTCATTCAGCCATATTTCCAAAAATCACTTTTTATATGAATTTTTCAACCCAATTTAACAGGTTTTAAGATGATGCAAGTGGCTTCAGCCTATTTTATGGAAGCTCTGTATTTCAGAATGAACCAATTTGGAATCAACAGGCATTGGGGGCGGTATGTTTTTTTGTGTATGGAATGCCACTCACATTTATTAGAGAATTATTGACATCAAGAATTAATTTTTGATCTCAAAAATTGATTTTTTGATATCAAGAATTAATTTTTTATCTAGAAAAATCCATATTTTGATATCAAGAATTAATTTTTGCTATCTGTAATTGTATTTTATTTATTTAGGCCAAAGGGGGGCATTTATAATTTTTTGGTTGCCAGTTTTCAACGCCACTTATATAATCTTGCTTTCTTGAAATTTTGAACTAGGGAAGCGGATATACGAACCTACTTTGTTATTGTTTCTCTCTCTCTTTTCTTTGTGATTCGCTAAAATTGGACGGAATTTTAGCAAGAAAGCAATTTTTTCCAAAAAAGGTTAACTAACGCCAGGAAAATCGCAGTATTGCCTTGTAATTTTATGTGAGAGTGGCACACATCTGTACCTACCTGGTTGTTACTTTTTTATTACTCGCCCAACTTTGTTGGCGAAGGGTGTATGGGATTTGCTTAGTCTGTCCGTCCGCCCATATGTCCGTCCGCCAGCAGCGATTTCTCAGTAACGAGACAGCCGATTGCAACCAAATTTTACACACGTATTGCCTATAACCTGCAGATAATAGCCATACATTTATTTTTCATATTTGACTATTTTTCGATTGTATTTGGCGATTTTTTAAAATTTTTTACTTCAACATTTCGCACTGTATCTTCGTCTGTCCGCAGCGATTTCTCAATAACGAGCTGGACGATCCGAAACAAATTTTACACACGAGTTGCCTATGACATAGAAATAATGCGCATGTATATTTTTTCATATCCGACCATTTTTCGACTTTTGGCGAAATTTTTAGATTTGTTATATGAAGTAGGATTGTTTCAAGCTAGAAGCGTGTCCCTTTGACAGGCTGTGGCGCTGGGGGAGACATATCTGTTTTTGAGCTTTAGCAAAAACATAGACTTTCTAGTTTTAGTGGGATTTCTTCCATTTTTCAGTCGTAGTCGAACGTTAGGTCTCTTTGAAATTTACTTTTCGAGATCCGCCAGAGATTAGGCAAATGCCGGCCTTTGACAAACTTTCAGGAACTTTTTTTTAAACTATGACTACCAGTTTGGCGACTATACAAGCCTTTTGATACTTGATTCAGTAGATTCCTTCTAGTCACAATGTCCCTGGACAATCTTGTTTTGTAACTCGAAGAATTGGTCGTCTAGTACCTGTGACAGGTAAGAAAGCCCTTGGCATTAAACTGAATTGAGTTGATCTGCATTTGCGCACAGTAATTTAGTCTGTGAACTTGCTCTGGCCAGAGGAGTATGAACCGCTGTGGTATCTAGTTCCGGGATTACCACTCCCACAAATTAGACAGTCCTTGACATTAACGGGTGCATGGGGGATTCTCTTTTGCGCATAATAAATTCTGTTAAGTAGCTGCAAGTGCGCTGACCGTGAATGAACTCCGGAGTAGCTGACCGTTAAACTTCTTTAAAAGGCACTTTGAATTTCAAAGTGTTCTGCTTTAAAAATATTGAAAATATCTAAAAGTAGAGCTCTAGAAAATCGGTGAGATTGGTCAGTTTTAATCCTAAATCAGAGAAACTTCAAGCACAGATCGTTTCTTGGCTGAGAAAGAAACCACGAATAACTGAGTCATGAGTTTGTTTCTCGCTAGGAAACCGTCTGTGCGAGGAGTTTGTCAGTTTTAAACCATAGTTCATTGAAATACTTAATATGTGTATGGTACGTGCAATTGGGCAGACTGCAATGATGCGCATCAGTGACCAGCTTGGTTCAAGAGGCCATGCATATTGATTATTTAATAAAAATTGTGAAAATGAGAAACCCCTTCTGATGACGTAAAACTACATAGCTATACAGACTTTAGTTTTAAAATAGTTATAATTAATTTTTGGCGACAAAAATAATACGTCCATATCTCTCATTCAGCCATATTTCCAAAAATCACTTTTTATATGAATTTTTCAACCCAATTTAACAGGTTTTAAGATGATGCAAGTGGCTTCAGCCTATTTCATGGAAGCTCTGTATTTCAGAATGAACCAATTTGGAATCAACAGGCAACAAATAGATCAGTTGTCGTACCCTGCCCATTAGATTAATTGTCGCCAGATCAGTTGTCGTTAGATCAGTTGTCGGAATGTCGTTGTAACAGCACTGTTGATGACAGTCAGAACTGTATAAAACATAACAAATTTATAAATGTTGCTAAAGTATGATTAATTTTTTGGTTAAATGACGTATGTTTGTTTAATCTTCAGTTTGTATCTCTGCTTATGATGAATCAGTCAGTGTTCGAATGTGTCAAAACTTGTCAAAAGTTTCACTATTTAGATTTTTGTTGATGTTAACACCATTTGAATGTTGGCAAATACTGGTAAGGCGACGCGTGGATCATCGTGCAAATTGCAACGTAATTCTTTTTGAAGGGATGGGGGAAAGACTCAGTAGGCGTTATTTATGAATTCTGTGGCAGGTGATCTAACTCATTGCATTCGCTAAGCCGTGGCAGTTGGAGAGAACATCAATCCCCGCATTCCATGCCGAGCCGGAGTCGAACCCGGGACCTTGGCCAACGCGTTAACTAACCGAGCTCACCCATCCTAAAAAATGTATAATATGTCTCTTAATAAAGAGTTAGATAAAGGAATTGAGCAGTTACTTCATATTAGAACACACAACTAGCGACAATGCACTCCCGCAGAAGAAATCACAAGTAAATTGTACGTTCCCTAACCACGTATAAAATTTGACAACCATATTCACACGATGTTATTGGTAGCCATTTATAGCCATTTGATTACACAGACTCATGTGTTGACAATGCTTTGTGCCAGAACACTTTTTGCTTTGCGTAAAAAAGGTTGCTGTGTGGCATTCAGGCAACGATACATTACTGGCAAGTATATGGTCTGAGGTACGATTGACATACAGGCAGCGACACAGTACTGGCGAGTATATCGTCTGAGGTACGATTGACATACAGGCAGCGACACAGTACTGGCAAGTATATGGTCTGATGTACGATTAACATTCAGGCAACGATACAGTACTGGCGAGTATATGGTCTGAGGTACGATTGACATACAGGCAGCGACACAGTACTGGCGAGTATATGGTCTGAGGTACGATTGACATACAGGCAGCGACACAGTACTGGCAAGTATATGGTCTGATGTACGATTAACATTCAGGCAACGATACAGTACTGGCAAGTATCTGGTCTGAGGTACGATTGACATACAGGCAGCGACACAGTACTGGCGAGTATATGGTCTGAGGTACGATTGACATTTCAGGCAACAATACAGTACTGGCAAGTATCTGGGCTGCGGTACGATTGACATACAGGCAGCGATACAGTACTGGCGAGTATATGGTTTGATGTACGATTGACATACAGGCAGCGATACAGTACTGGCAAACATCTGGTCTGAGGTACGATTGACATACAGGCAGCGATACAGTACTGGCAAACATCTGGTCTGAGGTACGATTGACATACAGGCAGCGACACAGTACTGGCAAGTATATGGTCTGAGGTAGGATTGTGTGTGCTTGTAAGTGCGTTTAATAAATCTGGAATATTTTGATGAAGGGGAGATTTTGGCAGGAAGACAATTCGATAATATTTTCTATCACACGAGTCAAGGTACCGTTTTTAGCTGCAGTTTGAGACCATAAATAATCAATTCCACTGTGAAACAAAATCTAAATTGAACCTGTGGCCTTGGGATTTCCAGAGCAACACTCTGAATGAGCTGAGCCAACCGTCACCCCAGGTTGTTGAAAACAAAGGAAAAAGTCATGTATCGTATCGTGGAATTCGAAATTAACGCCCACTGAATCTTTCGGCCATCCCAAAAACAAAACAAACAAAAAATACTTGAGCGCAGCCACTGTGATAAAATTAGAACATTATTCATATGATACCATTTGCGTTACTTGTATAACTTTGTGACGGGAAAACAATTAGCCTTTTGGATTCATTCATTCTTTTTTGTGCTGCCAAAAACAGCACTGTTGACGCAAACCCTGTATCACACTCGTATAGTTTGACTATTGTATGTGACACTTCTCCTCATCACATTTTATGTGAACAAGAGTGCAATGCCAGGTCTGCCGGGGCTATTACTTTTGATACAGTCAAAATAAGAGCGCTATTTGTGTACCAGACGCCTAATAGTTCTTCAAATTGTTTGTACTGTTGTACTGGCACAAAAATGCCAGGTGTTATAAAAATAAGCGAAAGGTTGATGACTGCTCGCTCCTCTGAAGTCCAGTTTGTGTTCAGACAATGAGGACTACATTTAGTTTCATTGTTCCTAAACATGTATGCACCCACTGTTGGTGGAATAGATCGCGAGTCATTCTTAATTTACTTGACTTTTTTATCTACCACTGGGACCCGCAGGTCGTAACGCACCCTGTCGCTAAGCCTTCTCCGGATAATACCTCCCAACTGATTTGATATGTAACATACGAGTAAGGAAAAATATCTCGAAAGGGAGAAGTGGGTCAATCTCAAACATGGTAGAAGTATTCCGTGGATAAGTCGAGCTGTTTTGCACAACTTAAAATTCATACGGAAAATAAATTGACGGCATATGACGTCATTACGTAAAATATTACGTTGTATATATTTTCTTTTTTGATACCCCCCTACTTTTGTATGCTCTGTTGTTAACTACACAGCTTGAATAATCTTGCGTTGATAGTTAATACACTTGGGACTACAGTGTTTTCCAGAACATCATCGAACATGTCGCCATTCACGAGACACCAAACGTACAGTGCTGTCATTTCTTCACGTAAAGGATTTATGAGGTATAGCGTAGTGTGCAGTTGTATTTATTAAGGAGTTGTGCGGGGCTTATAAAGTGGGCTAGGTGAGGTAAGGCTCTGAACCTATCGGAAGGGATAAGGATTTTTTTCTTGGGGACGGGGTGCGGATATTTATGTCTCCCCGACCAAGAAGAGACATATAGTGTTTGTACGTTCTGTGTGTGTATGAGGGTGTGTCACTCTGTTGTGAACAAAAGGTTGTTGGCAAGATATCTCGAGAACGAAAAGTATGAGAGATTTCAAACTTGATCGGTTTCTTCCTTGGATGGGTCGGACGGTTCTGCCAACTTTCGACTCGTGTCACATTATAAGGGAAGGCGTATGACGCTAAACATCGGAGAAAGTTGAAACTTGTCGAGATTGCTGCTTGGTAGGTCCGAAAGATTCTTTCAAATTTTGTCGCGAGTACAACGAACTAGTGGATCGTATGACGCCATCATGTAAAATATATATATATATATTGTGAACATGATTTTGTGTGTAAAATATTTCGGGAAAGTCATATCGACTTCAAATTTCATATTGCTATTCCTTGGATCAGTCGTACGGTTCTCTCATTTAACAGATGTGGCGAAATTAAGACAGGCGTGTGACGTCTTTGCGTTAAAATCTTGTATTAAGATCTCTCAGCCGCTGAACATCGGAGAAAAATGAAACTTGGTGGAATTTTTGCTTGGTACATCTGAAAGATTCTGTCAAATTTTGTCGCAAACAGAACGGACAAAAACGGAAAAATACGCAGTTGATTTAAACAAGACCTTGTGTGCAAATATCTCGCTAACGGAAAGTGTTATCTACTCAAAATTTTATATTGATATTCCTTGGGTCAGTCAACTTTTGACCCGTGTGGTGAAGAAAAAGCATCATTACGTAAAATGGATTTGTTGTAAGCAAAATATCTCGATAGCGGAAAGTCGGATCGACTTCAAACTTGATGTAGTTATTCCTTGGATAAGTCGCATGGTTTTTGTTAAACTTTAAACTGGTATAGAAAATTAAGAAAGGTGTTTGACGTCAATACCTCCCCTCCCCCTCCCTCAACCCCCTTCCTCATCGCCTTACCGGTTTAGTCGGTGCTTTAGCATAGCTGTTAACTACACTGGGGATTTGAGCGTTTTCCAGAAGATTCTCGAGCGTTCCTGCATTCTGTAGAACGCTGGGAAACAGTAGCAACAGTTTTGTGGTTTGCTCATCTACAGGTATTAGGTAACATGCCACTCAGTCCAGGATCACTGTCAGTTGTGCTGCATTTAAGAAGTCGTTATCTACGAGGCCATGGAATGCTGTTGTCGTATTTCCGGGCATCATCAAGTCTAGCTATTGTTTTTTTTTTTTCGCCGTTAATCTTGTTTTCATTTGATTGTCATGCTGCTGCATATACTTTTAGGGTACAGACAGTTACCATAATCTTGGGTAAAAGGGTTAGGGTTACGTTTAGAGTCGTATCTACATTAGATGGCTTGGGGGAGGGGAGGGATGACGGTTAGCCAAAGAAAAGAAAGAAAGAAAGAAAGAAAGAAAGAAAGAAAGAAAGAAAGAAAGAAAAACTCCAGACACCTTTAAGACGTGGATAAAAAGGTAAAAAGCAAAACCTGTTTGTCGTTACCGCTTCCAGATTCTCATAAAAAGACGTGCTTTCAGACCCTGATAAAAATGTAACGTACAGCAGAACTGCTGTAGTGACCAACTTCCAGATCTGGCTAAAAAGGACGTACAGTAAAATTCGTTTTAACGACCACCATCCAGTTTTGTTTATTTTTAAACTGACAATGACTTTTGATTTTATTTGCAGAAATGAATCTTCTATTTCAGTAATAAGATAAAAAAAGGAAATTGGTTATTGGAAAATTATGGGTTTAATCGGGGAGACATTTTGTTTTTGTTTGCTAAAAGAAGAAACTAAATAGTTGTCGATTTGAAAATTTGCACCATAAACCTGTACTCTTGTATTTTGTGTGAACCGGCCTCTCTAGTTATATATTGGAAGTTTCCGGAATTTTTTGGTTATCATTCTTGTGGACAATGTTGTGTTTTCTATGAATTTATCATGATGAATTGTGTCTCCCCGACCAAGGGGAGGCATATAATGTGTGTACGTTCTGTGTGTGTGTATGTGTGTGTGTGTGTGTGTTTGTGTCAGTCTGTTGTGAAGAAAATGGTGTGTGCAATATATTTCGAGAACGGAAAGTCAGATCAACTTCAAACTTGGTCTGTTTATTCCTTGGGTAGGTCGGCAGGTGGGTTCTGACGGTTCTGTCAACTTACGTTACGTGCGTTACGTTATTAGGGAAGGTGTTTAACGTCATTACAGCCGCTGAACATCCAAGAAAGTTGAAACCTGGTGGGATTGTTGCTTGGTAGGTCCGAAATATTTTCTCAAGTTTTTTTCCGAGTACAATAGGCTAGTGCGGCGTATGACGTCATCACTTAAATATGTATAAATTTTGAACACGATCTTGCAAAATTTCTCGGTAATGGAAAGTCGTATCGACTTCACATCTTATGGAAATATTGCTTGGATCAGTTGGACGGTTCTGCCAACTTTTGACGCATGACCTCAGTGCCACCTGTTGTACCGAGGTCCCGGGTAGGCGGTGACCCTTCCTCCCCCTCAGTAACACTTTGGGACCTCAGTGCCACCTGTTGTACCGAGGTCCCGGTTAGGCGGTGACCCTTCCTCCCCCTCAGTAGCACTTCGGGACATCAGTGCCACCTGTTGTACCGAGGTCCCGGGTAGGCGGTGACCCTTCCTCCCCCTCAGTAACACTTCGGGACATCAGTGCCACCTGTTGTACCGAGGTCCCGGGTAGGCGGTGACCCTTCCTCCCCCTCAGTAACACTTCGGGACATCAGTGCCACCTGTTGTACCGAGGCCCAAGAGGACGATGACCCTTCCCGCCCCTCAGTAACACTTCGGGACCTCAGTGCAACCTGTTGTACCGAGGTCCCGGGTAGGCGTTGACCCTTCCTCCCTCTCAGTAACACTTCGGGACCTCAGTGCCACCTGTTGTACCGACGTCCCGGGTAGGCGGTGACCCTTCCTCCCCCTCAGTAACACTTCGGGACCTCAGTGCAACCTGTTGTACCGAGGTCCCGGGTAGGCGGTGACCCTTCCTCCCCCTCAGTAACACTTCGGGATCTCAGTGCCACCTGTTGTACCGGGGTCCCGGGTAGGCGGTGACCCTTCCTCACCCTCAGTAACACTTCGGGACCTCAGTGCCACCTGTTGTACCGAGGTCCCGGGTAGGCGGTGACCCTTCCTCCCCCTCAGTAACACTTTGGGACCTCAGTGCCACCTGTTGTACCGAGGTCCCGGTTAGGCGGTGACCCTTCCTCCCCCTCAGTAGCACTTCGGGACATCAGTGCCACCTGTTGTACCGAGGTCCCGGGTAGGCGGTGACCCTTCCTCCCCCTCAGTAACACTTCGGGACATCAGTGCCACCTGTTGTACCGAGGTCCCGGGTAGGCGGTGACCCTTCCTCCCCCCTCAGTAACACTTCGGGACATCAGTGCCACCTGTTGTACCGAGGCCCAAGAGGACGATGACCCTTCCCGCCCCTCAGTAACACTTCGGGACCTCAGTGCAACCTGTTGTACCGAGGTCCCGGTTAGGCGGTGACCCTTCCTCCCTCTCAGTAACACTTCGGGACCTCAGTGCCACCTGTTGTACCGAGGTCCCGGGTAGGCGGTGACCCTTCCTCCCCCTCAGTAACACTTCGGGACATCAGTGCCACCTGTTGTACCGAGGTCCCGGGTAGGCGGTGACCCTTCCTCCCCCTCAGTAACACTTCGGGACATCAGTGCCACCTGTTGTACCGAGGCCCAAGAGGACGATGACCCTTCCCGCCCCTCAGTAACACTTCGGGACCTCAGTGCAACCTGTTGTACCGAGGTCCCGGGTAGGCGTTGACCCTTCCTCCCTCTCAGTAACACTTCGGGACCTCAGTGCCACCTGTTGTACCGAGGTCCCGGGTAGGCGGTGACCCTTTCTCCCCCTCAGTAACACTTCGGGACCTCAGTGCCACCTGTTGTACCGAGGTCCCGGGTAGGCGGTGACCCTTCCTCCCCTCAGTAACACTTCGGGACCTCAGTGCCACCTGTTGTACCGAGGTCCCGGGTAGGCGGTGACCCTTCCTCCCCCTCAGTAACACTTCGGGACATCAGTGCCACCTGTTGTACCGAGGTCCCGGGTAGGCGGTGACCCTTCCTCCCCCTCAGTAACACTTCGGGACATCAGTGCCACCTGTTGTACCGAGGTCCCGGGTAGGCGGTGACCCTTCCTCCCCCTCAGTAACACTTCGGGACCTCAGTGCCACCTGTTGTAACGAGGTCCCGGGCAGGCGATGACCCTTCCCGTCCCTCAGTAGCACATCAAGATCTCAGTGCCACCCGTTGTACCGAGGTCCCGGGCAGGCGATGACCCTTCCCGTCCCTCAGTAGCACATCAGGATCTCAGTGCCACCCGTTGTACCGAGGTCCCGGGCAGGCGATGACCCTTCCCGTCCCTCAGTAGCACATCAGGATCTCAGTGCCACCTGTTGTACCGAGGTCCCGGGCAGGCGATGACCCTTCCCGTCCCTCAGTAGCACATCAGGATCTCAGTGCCACCCGTTGTACCGAGGTCCCGGGCAGGCGATGACCCTTCCCGTCCCTCAGTAGCACATCAGGATCTCAGTGCCACCCGTTGTACCGAGGTCCCGGGCAGGCGATGACCCTTCCCGTCCCTCAGTAGCACATCAGAATCTCAGTGCCACCCGTTGTACCGAAGTCCCGGGCAGGCGATGACCCTTCCCGTCCCTCAGTAGCACATCAGAATCTCAGTGCCACCCGTTGTACCGAGGTCCCGGGCAGGCGATGACCCTTCCCGTCCCTCAGTAGCACATCAGAATCTCAGTGCCACCCGTTGTACCGAGGTCCCGGGCAGGCGATGACCCTTCCCGTCCCTCAGTAGCACATCAGAATCTCAGTGCCACCCGTTGTACCGAGGTCCCGGGCAGGCGATGACCCTTCCCGTCCCTCAGTAGCACATCAGGATCTCAGTGCCACCTGTTGTACCGAGGTCCCGGGCAGGCGATGACCCTTCCTCCCCCTCAGTAACACATCGGGAGCTCAGTGCCACCCGTTGTACCGAGGTCCCGGGCAGGCGGTGACCCTTCCTCCACTTGTGAGCAGCTGAGGACAGCAGTGTTTTGAGTCGTGACACAGTGACACACTTGTGTGTCTCCTTAAATAGAGAAAGAAACATTTGCTGCTACCGGAATCTATTTGTGTTGCTCATTTATAAGAAATAGCAACTTTTATCTGCGAAGAAGTAAAATTAGCACCATGCGTTCGCATTTAGAAACCAAAAAATGTCCTTACAGTGTCTGTATAATTATACAGAAGCATTTAATTTTGTTTGATATTTGTCCTGTATGAAGTTTGACTACGTTGGATCTGTTTTCACTTCCGCATTGACAAACTAGACCTTTGTGGGAGTAATTGATGAAGGCTGAGCCTCACATTCGCCTTTGTACAGTCAAAAATGCTCCATCGAAAGAATAAAAAACAAGTTGTCAAGTGACAAAACAGTCTCATTAGCCACAAGACGGCATAAATTTTCATTTGTGCGAATGTTTCGAGTGTTAGAGCTGAAAACAGCAAATGTCAAAGAGCCATGGAACGAGTGAAGACAAACATCGTAATGGCCATAAAAGCTGGGGAACAACTCCGCATACAAAAACATGAGACAAAGGTAGCTGTCTAAGCAACGGATGCAGCAGAATAGCGCTTCATGGCAACCGGTCACTGACGTAACGTGGGTTTTGGTTTAATTACAAGATCATAATGCGTGAGGCCGTATTCACAAAACTTAACTGTACAGTTCACCGATTCAGTTAACTGCTCTGTTAGTAACAAGAGCATCCGAAAGTAATGGAATAAGTTTAAACTTATTTAACAGTAAAAACCCACCTAAAATTGTTTGCTTGATACAACCAGATCAATAGTTCTTTGCTTCTAGGAGTACAATTAACTGCGCAGTTAACTTTTGTGAATACCGAGGCTGCCGTTTGGGAGCGATGGCAACACTGCCAAAGCCGTAAGGAGAGGGTGGGGGTAGGAGGGAGAACAAGTGGCAACGACACATCAACTATGATGAAATAAACGTAACTGACTCTTTCTGAGTATACGATGTATCGCCATATTCAGTGAAGAGCTTGGGAGAGCACCGACGGTACATAAAAAGCATTGAGAAAAGCTCGTGAGGGAAATGCTGCAGGTGCTGTAACCGGCCTCCTGTCTCAACTTCATGTGGAAAAATGCCGTAACACTAACAAATTTAATTTTGCCGCAAACAGCGCTCATTGATGACCCCTTTCTGGACCGGCTTCTCCGGGCTGGTCTTATCACATTAGAAGGGAGGGGGCACTACCGTCGTCTGTGTTCATGTAAACTTTTACTTGAAATGCTTCTCTTTGTTTGGATTATTGTGTCTCCCCGTGCAAGATATTTCGAGGACGAAAAGCTCGATCAACTTCATACTTGATCAATTTATTTCTTGGTTAGGTCGGACGGTTCCTTCAACTTTTGACGCATGTCGCGTGATTAGGGCAGGCGTATGACGTCATTACGTCATTACGTGTGCGAAAGTTCTCAACCTCTGAACATCGGAGAAAGTTCAAACTTGGTGGGAATTGTTGCTTTGGCAGATTCGAAAACTTCTTAATCATTTTTCGCGAGTAGAGCGAACGAATGCGGTGTATGACGTCATCACGTGAAATATGTATATTTTGAACAAGATCTTGTGTGCAAAATATCTCGATAACAGAAAGTCCTATCAACTTCATATTTTAAATGGATATTCCACGGGTCAGTTGGACGGTTCTTTCAACCTTTTGACACATGTCACGTGATTAGGGCAGCCGTATGACGTCACTACGTAAAATTGCTCAGCCGCTGAACATCGGAGAAAGTTGAAACTTGGTGGGATTGTTTCTTAGTAGGTCCGAAAAATTCTGTAACATCTTATCATCACATTACAAAAAAAAACAATGTGAATTTTCTGATTTCTAAAGCCAAGAAAAAAATTTTTCAGAGAAAATTATTGAATCTATAGAGGATAAAAAGGAACTTTTCTAAACTGCGAAGCAAATTCTAAACTTCATAGAAAACCCTGTTCATCTAACATATCCAGGAAATATTCCAGAACAGTTTTCCGACTTTTTTGTTATGAAAATTGTAAAAATTCGACAAGGCATCAAGTCACAACAACGTTCGACCAGTGACTTAGAAACTCTTCGGGATGAAATTCTTTCTTTTTGTCGGCTTGATACCTTCGACCAAGCAACGCAAGATCAAAATTAAGAAAATTCTTTAGGAATATCAAGCACTACATGTGATTTTGATCCAATTCCAACAAAAGTTATTAAAGAGTGAATTGATGAAATTGTCCCATCGCTCACCGAAATTGTGAACTTGTCACTAGCGAACTCGCACGTGCCTATTGCTCTCAAAAGAGCAACAGTGTGACCTCTCATCAAGAAAGCTACATTAGACCCTGAGCAGTACAAAAATTATAGACCAGTTTCCAACTTTGTTTCTTATCTAAATTATGCGAAAAAGTAGTCGCAATACGTCTCCAAAGTCATTTGGATAACTACGTTCTTATTGAATCTATGCAATCTGCGTATCGCAGATGTCACTCTACTGAGACGGCTTTACTCAAAATTCAAAGTGACATTCTCTCTAATTTAAATCGCAAAAAAATAACAGCCTTAGTTTTGACACAATTGATCATAACATGCTTCTCAGTGGACTCAAAACTCGATACGGCACTGGTTGGAACGCACTTGAATGGATACAAAGTTATTTGAAGGATATTTAAAGTGAACGATCGCAAGTCCGAACCACGTGTATTACGTTTTGGCGTCCCTCAGGGATTCATATTAGGACCCGTCCTTTTTGTGAGTTACACTGCACCCTTAGGAGACGTCGCTCGTCGCCATGGCTTTTACTGCAGTTTCTATGCTAATGACACCCAACTTTACTTCTCACTGGAAGACTCTTCTTCAATTGATACTCTTAATAACAGTATAAAAGACACGCGTGTCTGGGTGATAGCTTACTATCTCAGGGTCATTGACGATAAAACCGAAGTTATTCTTTTTCTGTCTAACTTTAGTCTTAAATCCTCATCTTCTTTTGCCGTATCAGTTGGTAATCAAACGGTTAGTTCTAAAGATTCAGTAGTCTCATGAGGTGCAGTTTTTGACGAAAAACTTGGTATGGACAAATTTGTATGTAAGAAAGTATCTACATGCGTGTTTTATTTGAAATGTATCAGGAAAGTTCGAAAGTTTTTAACTGTTGATACAACCAATGCACTTGTTCAGGCTTTGGTAACTCGCGTCTTGATTATTGTAATTCCTTGTTATACGGCGTCTCAAAATGTCTAATCTCAAAACTACAGGTAGTTCAAAATTATGCAGCTAGGCTTATTCAACTAACCAAAAAAAGAAAAGAGATTACATCACCCCGATTCTGGTTCACCTTCACTGGTTACCCCATAAAACAACGTATCGGCAACAAAAAATTTTAGTAACTGTCTTTAACACCTTACATAGCCTAGGATCATCTTATTTGCGTCTGTCTGACTTGATTAGTGTTAAACAATACGGTCTTTATAAACGTGCTTCATCGAAAAAACTTAGTCCAAAACCTAAGCAGAAACGTCAAATTTGATCGATTTATTCCTTGGTTAGATCGGACGGTTCTATCAACTTTTGACGCATGTCACGTGATCAGGGCAGTGTATGACGTCATTACGTAAAATCTTGTGTGCAAAATTTCTCAGCCGCTGAACATCGGAGAAAGTTCAAACTTGGTGAGATTGTTGCTTGATAGGTCCAAAAGATTCTATAAATTTTTTTCGCGAGTAGAACGAACGAATGCGGCGTATGACATCATCACGTAAAATATAAATATATTTTTTAACAAGATCTTGCGTGCAGAATATCTCGATCGACTTCAAATTTTATATAGGTATTCTCTGGGTCAGTCGGACGGTTATGTCAACTTTTCACGCATGTCACGTGATTAGAGCAGGTGTGTGACGTTTCGTAAAAACCTTGTGTGCCCAATTTCCTAGCCGCTAAACATCGGAGAAAGTTGAAACTTGGTGAGATTGAATCTTGGTAGGTCCGAAAGATTCTGTTTTTCGCGAGTAGAACGAATGTATTTATTTTGAACCAGATCTTGTATGTACAATATCTCGATAGCGGAAAGTCATATCGACTTAAAATTTTATATGGATATCCCTTGGTTCAATCAGACGATTTTCAAGTTTTGACGGGTATGGTGAAATTAAGAAAAGCATTATTATGTAGAAATGCCACTCCATATTTTTGGCTCATTTGTTAACTAAGCATAGTTGTTAACTACACTGGGTATTTCTCCGTTTTCCAGATGATACTCGGGTATTCCTGCTTTCTTTAGAATCCTTCAAAACAGTGACAGCATTTCTTTCGGTCCATTGCTATTTGTTGTTGCCTGAAACTGAGCTTTTTGTGCATTTCTCATCTATGGCTATTACGTAACATGCCACTCACTCATGGGTCAGTGTCAGTTGTAGTACATGATGAAGTCGTCACCTATGGAATTGGAGTGTTATTATCGTATTTGTAGGTCTCAGCAGGTCTAGCTATTTTTTTTTCGCCGCATACATGATTCAGTTGCTTCAGTTGCCAAGCTGTTCCATATGTGGGGGCTATTTTGTGTCGGTTAGCATTGTTTGCAGTACCTGGAAGCATTATTAACACTTGACAAGCCTTTGGCAAAATTCGTCCTTTTATTTCTTCCTGACAGTTTTTCCGATTTATTGTGTCTTCTTCTCTGACACTATGGGCCCTACGACCATGAAACTTGGGACTTATGAAGAGCTTGATCTGAACATGTGAATGCCACTTTTTATTTTCGTCTTTGATTTCGTTTTCTTTGTTAAAACGCCAAGTGAAAAGAGTGAAAAGTATTTTTTGCAAGTAAATGCGTAGCATTTAACGACAGCACAGAATACCCATTTGCTCAGTGAGCTTTGTGCGAGATCTCACTGCGTAAATAGATAACAAGGCGTATGCCTGATCAGTCAATAAAACTTTAAGTCAACAACAACCAAACACTACTCGGCTTATAAGACGTATTCAAGCTGTGTTGTTTGCAATATATCATTCAAGAAATAACCCATTGAAGGAAGTATTTTTGCGTTTTAATTTTTGTCAAGTGTTTAACATTTCGCTAGCGGAATGAGCTTCTCGTTCGCTTTTGAAGTGGATCCCTTGATATCTTGTGTTATGAGAAGCAGCTCACCATTTTGGCACAGAAATGACTCCCCCCCCCCCCCCCCCCCCTTCCTTCTCCCTCCGAGGTGAGTCATCTGATGCGCAGTTAGGAAGAATGGCTTTCTAATGCTTTTTGGTCGATGAGAATGTACGAAGACAAGGTAGTATATCATGGCTATAGCTAGACTTAGGTACAGACCGTTACCTTGGGTAAAAGAGTTAGGTTTGCGCTTACAGTCGGACCTATATTAGATGGCTGGGGAGGAATGGGGGATGACGGGATGAGTGTGGGAGAGTTCGGTATGGTCTATAGCGTAGAAGGCTGTAGCGTCAGTGACCTAGTGTGGGACAGTTCAGTATGGCCTATAGTGTTGCGTGGAAAGGTGTTATAGTGTTGGGGCACGGCACTAAGCAAAGTAACAAATTATTGAAACTTAGATGACATTATGACTTAAATTTTTTTTGAGATCATAAGAGGGCAGAGAAATCGAGGGCAGCAAGAAATATATGTAGAAAAAAAGCTGTTAACAGAAGTCCAAAAGTGATGGAACATGATAAATCAAACATGTCTTAATACTCCATTACACGAAGTTTTACTGCATGAAGTTTTTGAACTTTAAGCTCAAAAACTTGAATATTATTTTACGCGATTTCGGATTTCACGAAAATTTCTACCTGGATCAAATCAAAAGTTGCCAAGTCTGGCAGCACTTTTTGTGCCCGTTTTGACCAATTTTTAAAATGCTACTGCTCGTACAGTTTTACTCCAATCGTTTAGATGTTACACAGGGATGTTCCCGAGGGGTTCACCTACCAAGTTTTATTTTTTTCGCGGTTAGCCAAAAACTGCCGAAATGGTTGGATTTTGAAGTTTGGCAAAAACTGGAATAAATGGTAGTAAATAACTGAATTGTCAAACCATTAATTTCTCTCAGTCTTTTTTTTTTTCATTGAATCTTTTCAATAGTACGCGTGAACGTTCGTGGACTGCTCTCCATGTTCCTGAGCGTGCTTGTGTGTGTGTTGTGTGTGTTTTTTGTTTTGTTTTGTTTTGATTTTTTTTTGAGATTTTATCCGGGAAAACTCGTTTTTGTGTATTAAAATTTTGAAAAGGTTACGTTCAGAAACAGTATTCGTTTCAAAGTTTTTCTCTCTTTCCTTGTTTGGTAACTCGGTTGGGTCATGTCCTTTGACATGCTTGTAATGATATTTTGCGCGCTAATGCCTCGCTCGCAAGTAGCATAGTTCATTGGAACGAGCAGAAAATATTCAATAAGGATAGCAAAGTTCGGGTAGTCCGTACGATATGTGGTCAGGAGCTCCCGTGCAAAATCTGTCAGATTTTGCTGTGGTGCTGTGCGCGGAAAGACTTCAAATTCCTTAAAATCCTGTTAACACTCAAAAAAAAAAAGAAGAAAAGACGAAGGGCTAATTTTTTTTTGAAAATTTTTCGCATATAATTTTTTCCATAGTGTGACGTGGTGGTCTCCAAAAAACCGCGTCACTGTGACTCTGTTGGTTTTGAAAAGCCGCGTCACAAGCCCCAAAAAGTGCTAAAATCCGCGTAAAAACGCCGTCATCGCGAACGCTGAGTTCTTTCGGGGAACATGCAGAATGGGCTGACTGATGTGGATCACGAGAACAGTCATTGATAAAGTGTTATCGCCAAACTGACGGTTCTGACTGCATCCAACTTGTGGCGTCAGTAGTGAAAGAGACAGTGGAAGCATTCACCTCGGCCTTTTCTCTTTTCACAAGAAGTCTTGTGCTGTCATTAGAAGACCATCTTAAGCTTTTGTGTGATCGCTTATGATGCATTCTGGGTTATCAGTTACACAGGTACTGCTGTAACATACGCTCACTTAATGCGTTCTGGGACATCAGTTACACGGCTACTGCCGTAAAATACGCTCACTAAATGCGTTCTGGAACATCAGTTACACGGCTACTGCCGTAACATACGCTCACTTAATGCGTTCTAGGACATCAGTTACACGGGTACTGCTGTAACATACGCTCACTTAATGCGTTCTGGGACATCAGTTACACGGGTACTGCCGTAACATACGCTCGCTTAATGCGTTCTGGGACATCAGTTACACGGGTACTGCTGTAACATGCGCTCACTTAATGCGTTCTGGGACATCAGTTACACGGGTACTGCCGTAACATACGCTCGCTTAATGCGTTCTGGGACATCAGTTACACGGCTACTGCCGTAACATTCGCTCACTTAATGCGTTCTGGGACATCAGTTACACGGGTACTGCTGTAACATACGCTCACTTAATGCGTTCTGGGACATCAGTTACACGGCTACTGCCGTAACATACGCTCATTTAATACGTTCTGGGACATCAGTTACACGGCTACTGCTGTAACATACGCTCACTTAATGCGTTCTGGGACATCAGTTACACGGCTACTGCCGTAAAATACGCTCACTAAATGCGTTCTGGAACATCAGTTACACGGCTACTGCCGTAAAATACGCTCACTAAATGCGTTCTGGGACATCAGTTACACGGCTACTGCTGTAACATATGCTCAATTAATGCTTTCTGAGACATCAGTTACACGGGTACTGCTGTAACATACGCTCACTTAATGCGTTCTGGGACATCAGTTACACGGGTACTGCTGTAACATACGCTCGCTTAATGCGTTCTGGGACATCAGTTACACGGCTACTGCTGTAACATATGCTCAATTAATGCTTTCTGAGACATCAGTTACACGGGTACTGCTGTAACATACGCTCACTTAATGCGTTCTGGGACATCAGTTACACAGGGGTACTGCTGTAACATACGCTCACTTAATGCGTTCTGGGACATCAGTTACACGGGTACTGCTGTAACATACGCTCACTTAATGCGTTCTAGGACATCAGTTACACGGGTACTGCTGTAACATACGCTCACTTAATGCGTTCTGGGACATCAGTTACACGGCTACTGCCGTAACATACGCTCATTTAATACGTTCTGGGACATCAGTTACACGGCTACTGCTGTAACATACGCTCACTTAATGCGTTCTGGGACATCAGTTACACGGCTACTGCCGTAACATACGCTCACTTAATGCGTTCTGGGACATCAGTTACACGGCTACTGCCGTAACATTCGCTCACTTAATGCGTTCTGGGACATCAGTTACACGGGTACTGCTGTAACATACGCTCACTTAATGCGTTCTGGGACATCAGTTACACGGCTACTGCCGTAACATACGCTCATTTAATACGTTCTGGGACATCAGTTACACGGCTACTGCCGTAACATACGCTCATTTAATACGTTCTGGGACATCAGTTACACGGCTACTGCCGTAACATACGCTCATTTAATACGTTCTGGGACATCAGTTACACGGGTACTGCTGTAACATACGCTCACTTAATGCGTTCTGGGACATCAGTTACACGGCTACTGCCGTAACATACGCTCACTTAATGCGTTCTGGGACATCAGTTACACGGCTACTGCCGTAACATACGCTCATTTAATACGTTCTGGGACATCAGTTACACGGCTACTGCCGTAACATTCGCTCACTTAATGCGTTCTGGGACATCAGTTACACGGCTACTGCCGTAACATTCGCTCACTTAATGCGTTCTGGGACATCAGTTACACGGGTACTGCTGTAACATACGCTCACTTAATGCGTTCTGGGACATCAGTTACACGGCTACTGCCGTAACATACGCTCATTTAATACGTTCTGGGACATCAGTTACACGGCTACTGCCGTAACATACGCTCATTTAATACGTTCTGGGACATCAGTTACACGGCTACTGCTGTAACATACGCTCACTTAATGCGTTCTAGGACATCAGTTACACGGCTACTGCCGTAACATACGCTCATTTAATACGTTCTGGGACATCAGTTACACGGGTACTGCTGTAACATATGCTCAATTAATGCTTTCTGAGACATCAGTTACACGGGTACTGCTGTAACATACGCTCACTTAATGCGTTCTGGGACATCAGTTACACGGGTACTGCTGTAACATACGCTCACTTAATGCGTTCTGGGACATCAGTTACACGGGTACTGCTGTAACATACGCTCACTTAATGCGTTCTGGGACATCAGTTACACAGCTACTGCCGTAACATACGCTCACTTAATTCTCTGCCTGTTCAGTGTTATTTCTTTGCCTTGTACTTTGTGCAAATTGGCTAATTTATCGTAGGTCTATTCCGGAATAGCTTACCAAAAAAAATCTGATTTTTTTATTTGCTTTAGAATTCATTCTTACTGTAATTTTATGAAAGAAAAAAAAAGAAAAAAAGAAAAGAAAAAAGAACCCAGTAAGAAGTTCTTTGATTTCATGTCGGGGAAAATGAATTTAGAGGATTTGCCGATTTCTTTTGTTATTCCAAACTGGAAAGCACTGAAATGCAGTTATTAGACCAGTCATGGACCAGTCATGGTCCAGTCATAGACCAGTCATGGATGTATGCAGTGCTGTAAATTCGCAATGTAAGAAAAAGATAGACGGCAAAGTGAAACACTTATAGTCCGTTTCACATGAGAATAACACAGATTTGTAGCCATAACTTTGATTTGACTGTGCACTGTGGTGGCGGGAATATGGAATCATTCATCAGTTACAACTGCTAGTCCCAACTTGATCTAAAAATTGCGCATACCCGGGGCATGACGCTCCCAGGCAAGGAACAAAAAGTGAAGCCCCAGTTTCGGTTTCTGTAAGTATCCCGTCAGATATGCCATGAAAACAACCATTTGCACATGCTGATGTGTTCATCTTGTAACAGGACACAGTGCAACTGCTTCGTCGTTGTGTTATTTCACAGAAGTCATCGTTCTGTTTTTTTCACAGGACCAAAATTATGGCTAAAAGTCTGTGTTATTGTAAAATGAAACAAGCAGTAGTACATTCTAGAAAGAGCAAAATATAAGCTTCAAAAAGCTGCTCAATTCGTCAGGATAATACGACATAATGAGCACGAATGAGCCTGCTTTATATTCAATTACTGACACTTCATGTTGGCCACGAAATCAGTTTTTTTCTCGTCCTTGTTCTTCTCTTTCTTTTGACCTTTTTTTCTCTCAGCTCAGTAAATAACGTCGCTGCCAGACTGGGAAAACATCATCGGACATGTTTTATGAGTGCCGTAATTCCGACCAGATAAGGGCACTTATAGCGAATGAGGACACTGACGGCATCGAAGCGAACATGACGTAAAGTTTGAGTCGGATTCAGCCCTGGGAGGAGTGGGGAGGGAGGATATATTTCAGGCTTGTCCAGTTTCGACTTGAAAGAGCTCCGTTTTCCAGATGTTGCCTGGGCATTTAACTACATGTACGGAAACTTTAACAAAAAATAGACACATTGGCTTGACATTTTATTGCATACGACTGACATACAGCGATTAGGTACAGAGGCGTATTGCCCTTCCTTTATGTGGGGTAGTTTTTCCAGATGCATCACTACAACGGCTTCAACCAGTGTTTACCTGTGACATTTTGTATTGCATAATTGTATTTTTAATAAGAATTGCTAAAATGCCCGCAAAAGGTTCAAACCTGTTCAAAACGATTGTCTGATAACAGTTATTTTATAATAAAGAGCAGTGATGTATTTTTAATTTGGTAAACATGTAGATGAAACATTCGAGTTCTCGAGTTGAAGTAAATAGATTTGAAGACAGTAGTCTTTTATGCGCCATGTGTGTTGCATTTTGATAGGTTCAAAGCCCGGAAGAGGAAGTGGCGCCACCTTCCGCCATAGAAAGTGAACACAGCGAATTGCTGAATAAAGTTGCAGAGTTACAGCAGCAAAAATGGACTTTGGAAGAAAAGGTAATTGGTTCGAAGTCTCTGTGTATTGTGTGATGTAGAGCGTATCGAGAAAGGGAAGCGAGAGCGATATGAATTCTAGACGTGAGCCGTTGGAAAGGGTGCGGCTCACAGAGCTTCAGGTAGGCGGCAGATGTGCATCCTGTTGCTGATGCCGATCTTTGAAACCCAGTATCTATCGATCTATCTATCTATGTATCTATCTATCTATCTATCTATCTATCTATCTATCTATCTATCTATCTGGCTGGCTGGCTGGCTGGCTGTCTGCCTGTCTGTCTGTCTGTCTGTCTGTCTGTCTGTCTGTCTGTAAGATACCTCTTATATACATACATATATGGTCTTTTGGGCCTAAAGAGTCGAAAATAAGCTCAAAATCGCTCTGTCTCTAACCGTTTTCGAGATAATGGTCAACTTCCGGTTTTTGACTTTGATCATGGCCGAGGAGGCCAAGGTCACCGAGGTACCTCTTACACATTGCCTTTTAGGCCTAAAGAGTCGAATATAAGCCCATAATCGCTCTCTCTCTAACCGTTTTCGAGATAATGGTCAACTTCCGGTTTTTTTATCATGGCCGATGAGGTCTAGGTTACCGAGGTACCTCTTATATATGGTCCAGGGATTCATTTGTTCCGCGTACTCTGCGTACCGTACGCACTTTTGGCGATTGGTACGCACTTTCAGAGAGATTGTGCGTACCCTGGTATGCAATTTTAGCGAGGGGTACGCAGTTTTAGCAGGGCACTGCGTACCATTCGTATGTATTGTACCTTCCAACTTTGATCATTTCGTTTGCAAGATTGGATTTTTTCCGCCCTTCGGGCGGACATTTTATGCATATTAATTAGTTGCATATATATTGGTACGCACTTTTTACGTTGGGGTACGCAGTTTCTTGACCGGGGTGCGTACCAGTACGCACTTTTCATTTTTCCCAAATGAGTCCCTGATGGTCTTTTAGGTGCAAAGGGTCAAGTTAAGCTCAAAATCGCTCTATCTCTAACCGTTTTCGAGATAATGGCCCACTTCTGGTTTTGACTTTGACATGACCGAGGGGTCAAGGTCACCGAGACACCTCTTATATATCGTCTTTTAGAGCCAAAGGGTCTAATATAAGCTCAAAATCGCTCTATCTCTGACTGTTTTCGAGATAATGGCCGACTTCCGGTTTTTTACATTCACCATGACCCAGGTGATCGAGGTATCTCTAACTGTTTTCGAAGTAATGGTCAATCGTTCTCTAAAGTCAGGGTTAAACTAGAACAGCATTTCGCAAACAAAATCTTCAACACTTGACAAACATTAAAAGTTAAAATATTTCTTTGAACGGCTTATTATTTCTTGAACAACATGAAGTTTTTTTACAAGTCGCATAGTCTGTAATACAACTAAGTAGAGAGCTTATGGCGCAGCACTTATGCGGCTTATAAGGTTCATCTGCTTGGTTATGTTAGTTCAACGGTTTTATTGACTGAACGGACTAGCACTTTTTCTCTGTCGAGGCAAAGCTCACTAACGCCCTTAAGCTGTGCTGTTTTGCTCAACCTTTACTTTGCTTTTAATTGCGCTGTATTTGTTTATTCTAAAATCAGCTGTGTTAGCATGGCGTTTAAAACGAAATCGAAGGCGAAAAAAGGTGGGATTCACACCTTCAGATCAAGTTTTACATAAGCACAAAGTCTTGTGGTCCTAGGGCCTGTAGTGTTAGAGAAGAAGCTGAGACAAGAAAATGGATTTTACTGCCAAGAAAAAAAGATAGCCCAACGGTTGCCCGCACAAATTCAAATAAGCCTTGACTAAGTCAAAGACTTGTCAAGTGTTAAAAATGCGGATTTTACGACGTCTAATCACGCTTTATCAGTGAACAAATTTCATCACTCTTTAGCAATTGGGTGGGATCAAACCCTGGTCGGGACATACCCAGGACTTTGGGACTCCTCCTTGCTACCTTGTGAGGCACTCCACATATAAGGGTTAGAAGGAGGGCTGGAATGCCCCATTTCAGAATAATGTGGCAGGGAGGTCCCGACATGACTATAGCGTTTGAAAGGGATCTAAAGAACAATACAATACAATACGTTTTAGCAACTGGGAAAAACTCAAACGCTGCAGCCAACTTCAAATTGCACACACATGCTGTGATGGCTCTCATTGTAGAGAGCTCGGCGATCAATACGCCTAGGCTGATATCATGCCAGTTCCTTCAACTGCGAAATCAATTGCTAGCCTCTTAGTGGGCGTCAGTGGCAAAATTTAAATGTTAATGAGTTGCTTTAAAAATTGAGCTGGATCAACTAAACATCCTACATTACGTGTGAATGTCACTTTTTATTTTCGTCTTTGATTTCGTTTTCTTTGTTAAAACGCCATATGAAAAGAGTGTATTTTTGCAAGTAAATGCAGAGCATTTTACGTACATCACAGAACACAGTTGCTGAGTTTTGTGCTAGCTCTGACTGCGTAAATAAATAACACGGCATGTACCTGCTCAGTCAATAAAACCTTAAGCCAAAAAAAACCAAACACTACTCGGCTGATAACATGTATTCAAGCTGTGTTGTTTGTAATATATTATTCAAGAAATAACCCAGAAACTTGAGAAAGAAACTCATTAAGTATTTTTGCGTTTTAATTTTTGTCAAGGTTTAACATTTCGCCAGCGAAATACGGTTCTAGTTTTCATTTGGTTTTCAAGCCGTGTCATATATGGGAGTGATTGTGTATTGGCTAGCATTGTTTGCAGTACCTGGAAGTATTTTCACTTTCAAAGTGGGTCGTCTGATATCTTGTTATAACAAGCAGCTCACCATTTTGGTACCAACCGCCCCTTCTCCTCTGCCACCTAGGTGAGTCATCAGTTGTACAGTTATGAAGAGTGCCTTTCCAGTGCTTTTTGGCCGATTTGAAGGCAAGGTAATATATCATGGCTATAAGTACGGTTAGGGTACGGGCCGTTAGAGTAACCTTGGGTAAAAGAGTTAGGGTGGCGTACCTACATTAGATGGCCGAGGGGAGGGAGGGTGATGGTTACCAAAAAAATCATCAATGAAGTAGGGAATTGGTGATGTAGCGAGCACCTTCTATATTGGGATAATAGAGACTGAAGTAAAACCTATTTGTAACGACCATCTTCAAGACCCGGATAAAAAAGTAAAAGCTGTTTGTCGTGACTGCTTCCAGATTCGTATAAAAAGGACGTACAGTAAAAAACCGTTTTAGCGACCACCTTCCAGGCTCAGATAAAAAAGAAAAAAAAAGTTTTTTTTACAAAGAATTATATTCGCAGAAATCAGTTATTTCAGTAATAAGAACAATGAAAAATGGTTATTGGACGATTATGGGTTTAGTCGGGCAGGCACTTGAATTGCTCACAAAAACAAGAAACTTAATATGTGTAGACTGAAAGTGTGGGATTTGTGTGCACTGGCCGCTCTGATTCATTCATTTTCGTGAAAATTAATCTTAATAAAATCCTGAATGTTTGTGTTTTGTGAGACTGTGTATCACCTAGTTTTTTTTGTAATTGAGGGGAAAGGGTGCTCTTTTGCTCTTGAGAAAGAACTGGTTCCGAGAAATCTGATGCTGCAAACACAAAGGGTGAAAGGGAAACTGGTTTAGCTTGGCCTAAAAAGAAACACATTGTAAAATTCAAAGCCCCTGATTCTGTGACTTCAGTTTCCTAGCCAGGGCTGTCAGCACAAATGTGAATATTAATTCGTCACAAGGCAAAGCTATTCCTTGTGGGAGGTTTTATCCAATGGCATGAAATAATTTATCATCCCTTTGTGAGCAAACAAATGTATGATTTACACAAAGTCCTTGACTTGTTACTCAAGTAATATTGTTTAGGGGAAAATCAGATTTGTTGCTTAATAATATGAGAGTGTAATTGCATAAAAAGGCTATTGTGTTTTTATCTTTTTAAGTCGACTATTACACATCTTCCATGGCACCATCACTGTGCGCCATGCGAATGCATGGACCCACTTGAACCCCTGCGTAATTGTACGTATGAAGTGGCACTTTGGGTAGAGAGGGTGGGTAGGGATGGGCGAGGGGGGGGGGGTGGGAGGAATGGTTTCTAGGGTTGTATTCTACTGTGCAAAAGGTGTCACGAGTATGATTGCCCATACAGAGTATATCTGTGGTGCATATGACGAGTGGAAACGATTGTTATAGTATTTTGGCGGTACATATGAGTAGTGGAAACGATTGCTATAGTATTTCTACGGTGCATATGAGTAGTGGACACGATTGCTATAGTATTTCTACGGTGCATATGAGTAGTGGAAACGATTACTATAGTATTTCTACGGTGCATATGAGTAGTGGAAACGATTGCTATAGTAAACTGTGGACGAATTAACGAATTTCTGCTTTATCTGAAGTTGGGAAAACGTTCTGGCTCGACTCGGCGATTTGACCGTCGCCTCTCACTTTGGCTTGCTCTAAATTATATCTTTGAAATAACGCACGCATCAACCGATCGGCATGGTCTGTTCGTGACCTGAGGTAGCCCCTTTCGTGAAGGGTTCTATTCTGAAGTACCAATGTAAAAGCCCGACCGTTTTCTAGTGCGTTTTTAATTTTTTTTAGACTGTGATATTTGATAAAAAATGACATATGTATGGTCTCATTATGACGTATCAGTTTGGCAGTCTTCCCATTTGTGATAACGATTAATGCCTTGGCGACTAATACTTTTGCCGTAAAACCTGTTGATTGCCTTAGATGATGTGTGTAAGTAGCAGAGCAACTAAGACACCATTCACGCCCAGTTACGCATCACATTCGGATGATAATTAATGTGTGCATAGCACAGGGCAAGTCACGCGATTCATGACGTCAAACCCGGAACTCATTCCCATTGTCCAATAGATTAAGAGCTGTCCTATTGTGCAGCTTCCGAAAACATTCCTACTTCTTCTTTGGTTCTATAATGCGAAAGAAGTGTTCCATAAATGTGCCATTTATAAAGGGCAAGGTTTATGAAAAAAGTGCAGTAGAGGTGGAAGTGTGGGTAGGTGGGTGGGGGGGTGGGGGGTGGCGGCTGTTACGCGGCAGTGTTCGTGCCTCATGCCTTATCGAATCCCTCATACTGTCACCCGGTATTCTATAAATTTGGTTTGCCTTTTACTAAATGTTTGAAATACACAGACTTATTGAACGATTGCCATTGTGCATACAAAGAAAACTGGTGTTTAGTATTGCATATGACGGGTAGATGCGCACAGCCGTACACCTCGCTCGTCCCACCATCTACAGCCGAACACCTCGCTCGTCCCACTAACCACAGCCGTACACCTCGCTCGTCCCACTATCCACAGTCGTACACCTCGCTCGTCCCAGTATCCACAGCCATACACCTCGCTCGTCCCACTATCCACAGCCGTACACCTCGCTCGTCCCAGTATCCACAGCCGTACAGCTCGGTCGTCCCAGTATCCACAGCCGTACACCTCGCTCGTCCCACTATCCACAGTCGTACACCTCGCTCGTCCCAGTATTCACAGTCGTACAACTCGCTCGTCCCACCATCAACAGCCATACACCTCACTCGTTCCACTATCTACAGCCGTACACCTCGCTCGCCCCAGTATCCACAGCCGTACACCTCGCTCGTCTCAGTATCCACAGCCGTACACCTCGCTTGCCCCACTAACCACAGCCGTACACCTCGCTCGTCTCAGTATCCACAGCCGTATAATTTCAATCCTGAACTAAAAATAAAACATACGTTCTAGTTTGGACTAATCCAAAGAAAAAAAAAAGAACCGCCATTCAGGCTCGTGCTGCCATTTCTCCGGGCTGTTGGAATGTTTTTTTTGTTTTTTTTTGTTTTTTTTTTGTTTTTTGTTTTTGATCATGCGGTTCATAATAGTATTTTTGAAGCGTTTCCATGTTGAAAACACCTCGCGTTGTGTCGAAAATATGCGTAAAGATGGGGGGGGGGGGGGGCGTTCGGATCAAAAGCGTCCGCCTTGTGCAGTGAGGGTGGTGGGGGTGGGGGGTGAAAAGGTGGCAACGAAGTCGTACGAATACGTAATCGGGGTAATCATAGCTTACGAAGAGCACCAGATTGACACATGATAAACTTGATCATAGTCCCGCGCTTCTCGACAATCCGTGTCAACCAATCAAAGCACGAAGAAAGTCTCCAAATAACGTACGCCAACGCCAACATCTACGTCATTGTATGTCCTTTATATAGGAAAATATACAGAGAGTCAACCACTGTGACGTTCGTGATCAAGTGACAGGCAAATGAATATCTTAAATACAAAATAATCGTAAGTGCTTTCGGACATTAATTTTGCCAAGTTGTACAGAGGTGTACACGCGAAAGATATTTCGCTCTTACTCAGCTTCGGTTTGAGTGTCGAATACATGTGCGTAAAGAGGAGAACAGAGTGGTGTAAAGGGGTGGGGGGTCTTTTTCTTTTTGCGTACGCACTTCATGGACGATCCATGATGTTTTCACCAGGATCCACTAAGTCTATGACTTGTAGCATGTGTAGTAAAATGGTCCGTCTACAAATACTCTCTGTAGCGGGGAAAGGACAGCCTTCCCTCCCCAGCTAGATTTCATCGATGTCACCCCCCCCCCCCCTCACACACACACACACATACACATATTTCTTCCTGTGTAAATTTTTCTTTATATGAACGCTAGTATTTAATTTAAGACCAAGTGTTATTCTTCGTACATCCCAACTGTTTTGAACTATTTTCAACCCCAGCCGGGGCTTTAGGCGCGGAAGGGGAAAAAGGTGATGGGTGTTGTCGTCTGTTTGTCGCTCCCTCTGTCGCTCCCTCTGTTTGTCTGTTACTCCCATTATGGTAATCTGTTTCCTAAGACATTTGATATGTAGATGTCCTATCATAGTGGATAGGAACACATTGCTTTTATTTTGAGCTTGATCGAATTTCAAGGTCACAACGGCTGCCACCTTGGATTTTAATTCCGGTTGGGAGCTGTGCACTCTACCAGGTTTTTGGAGCAACCCACTTTGTAGGGCTGGTCTTATCTCATCAAAACAATTAGTAGCCAGTTTTCAAAATACTTCTTCTCCCTCAGTTTTGATTGGATTTCTTTCGAATTTGTAACTATTGTTCCCAAGATGGTTCGCTCTTGAAACTTACTTTCTTTGTCGATCCGCCACAGTTGACTATATGGGGGACACTAATGATTTTTTGGTAAAGCAATTTTCAAAATGCTTCTACTTCCACAATTTGGATCAGATTACCTTCAAATTTTGTACAATGTTTACTGGGTAGGTCCGTCTTGAAAATTTGGGAGGATCTACCTAAAAATTGGCCAAATATCGGGCATTTTAAAAGTTGGTAGCCAGTTTTCCAAAGTTTCTTCCATAGTTTTGATTTGCCTTCAAATTTTGTAAAAATGTTCACTAGGCTGTCATCTAGGCTAGGCTGTGCTCTCTTTATGCGATGTTTTCTTTTTTTTTTTTGGGGGGGGGGGATTGGGGGCATTTCCAAAAATTTATGGAATGCCATTTTCACATTTATTAGGGAATTATTGATATCAAGAATTAATTTTTGGTATCAAAAATTGATTTTGTTATATAAAGAATTAATTTTTGATTCATAATTTAATATTAGGAATTAATTTTTGCTATCTGTAATTATATCTTTGATATCTCTAAATGTATTCTTGATCTCAAAAGATAATTCTTGATATTAATCAATATTTAGAGATATCAAGATTATATTGATTGATATCAAAAATGATTTAATAATGTCCAAAATTGGTTTTTAGAGATCAAAAATTCAGTTCTTGAAAGCCAAAATGAAATATTTGATAGCAAAATCTCAATATTGAGCTCAATAATTTATTTTCCTTTTGTTGATATCAAGAATTTGTTTCAGATATCATTATTTCAGAATGAAACCTTTTAATGTGTATTTTAAAATCTGCAAATGATTTTTATATAGAAAACTCAGAAGCACGCATCTATGAATAAAATAATAAATAGTCCTTGTATATAGAATCTTTCTTTTAATTTTTTACTGTACACAAAAAAGAAGAAATTCTTGAGCTCAAAATTGTGTTGTTATAATTGATATCAATAAATCAAGTTTTACATCTCCAAAATTTAATTGACGATTCTTTAAATTTGTATGTAAATGTGGTCTCCCTTACGATGTTTTAAGTTTGTAAAATTGATTTTTTGATCCCAGAAATAGATTTTTGCCAACTACAATTCAATTGTTGATAGCAAAATATAAATTAATGAGATCTACATTGATTTACTGATATCTTTAATATATTTTGATAACAAAAATAAGCATTAAATGTGAAACCTTCATTCCATAAAAATTGACTTTATGCCGCCGTTTGAATGGTTTGGGAATCAAGTTTTCAAAGTAGTTCTTCTGCAAGTAATTTTAGTCAGATTACTTTTATTTTTCAGACGTATAATTTACTTTTCTCAGATCTGCGAGAGATTAGAGAAATGCCGACCTTTGAAATGTTCAATAACGGTTTTTTGTTTAAATAAGACTGTCACGTTCTTGGACATTATTGATTCTTAGGTCTCTCATTTGGAGTCCAGCAACGCAGCCATGTGTGAAGATTTGATCAGTAAGACCTCCATCATAGAGCACTATGTGATGAACAGCAGAACCGGTGAGTTGATGCTTCTTTGAAAATGTCCAAGTGGTTTTGATTTAGCCACTCCATCAACTAGTGTCCTCCTGTCCACACCCACCAACTAGTGTCCTCTTCCACGCCCATCAACCAGTGTCCTGCTGTCCACACCCATCAACCAGTGTCCTCCTATCCACGCCCATCAACTAGTGTCCTCCTGTCCACGCCCATCAACTAGTGTCCTGCTGTCCACACCCATCAACCAGTGTCCTATCCACGCCCATCAACCAGTGTCCTGTCCACGCCCATCAACTAGTGTCCTCCTGTCCACGCCCATCAGCTAGTGTCCTCCTGTTCACACCCAACAACCAGTGTCCTCCTGTCCACACCCATCAACTAGTGTCCTCTTGTCCACCCCGTCAACCAGTGTCCTGCTGTCCACACCCATCAACTAGTGTCCTGCTGTCCACACCCACCAACTAGTGTCCTCCTGTCCACACCCATCAGCTAGTGTCCTCCTGTCCACGCCCATCAACTAGTGTCCTGCTGTCCACACCCATCAACCAGTGTCCTATCCACGCCCATCAACCAGTGTCCTGTCCACGCCCATCAACTAGTGTCCTCCTGTCCACGCCCATCAGCTAGTGTCCTCCTGTTCACACCCAACAACCAGTGTCCTCCTGTCCACACCCATCAACTAGTGTCCTCTTGTCCACCCCGTCAACCAGTGTCCTGCTGTCCACACCCATCAACTAGTGTCCTGCTGTCCACACCCACCAACTAGTGTCCTCCTGTCCACACCCATCAGCTAGTGTCCTCCTGTCCACGCCCATCAACTAGTGTCCTGCTGTCCACACCCATCAACCAGTGTCCTATCCACGCCCATCAACCAGTGTCCTGTCCACGCCCATCAACTAGTGTCCTCCTGTCCACGCCCATCAGCTAGTGTCCTCCTGTTCACACCCAACAACCAGTGTCCTCCTGTCCACACCCATCAACTAGTGTCCTCTTGTCCACCCCGTCAACCAGTGTCCTGCTGTCCACACCCATCAACTAGTGTCCTGCTGTCCACACCCACCAACTAGTGTCCTCCTGTCCACACCCATCAGCTAGTGTCCTCCTGTCCACACCCACCAACTAGTGTCCTCCTGTCCACGCCCATCAGCTAGTGTCCTCCTGTCCACGCCCATCAACTAGTGTCCTGCTGTCCACACCCATCAACCAGTGTCCTATCCACGCCCATCAACCAGTGTCCTGTCCACGCCCATCAACTAGTGTCCTCCTGTCCACGCCCATCAGCTAGTGTCCTCCTGTTCACACCCAACAACCAGTGTCCTCCTGTCCACACCCATCAACTAGTGTCCTCTTGTCCACCCCGTCAACCAGTGTCCTGCTGTCCACACCCATCAACTAGTGTCCTGCTGTCCACACCCACCAACTAGTGTCCTCCTGTCCACACCCATCAGCTAGTGTCCTCCTGTCCACACCCACCAACTAGTGTCCTCCTGTCCACGCCCATCAGCTAGTGTCCTCCTGTCCACGCCCATCAACTAGTGTCCTGCTGTCCACACCCATCAACCAGTGTCCTATCCACGCCCATCAACCAGTGTCCTGTCCACGCCCATCAACTAGTGTCCTCCTGTCCACGCCCATCAGCTAGTGTCCTCCTGTTCACACCCAACAACCAGTGTCCTCCTGTCCACACCCATCAACTAGTGTCCTCTTGTCCACCCCGTCAACCAGTGTCCTGCTGTCCACACCAATCAACTAGTGTCCTGCTGTCCACACCCACCAACTAGTGTCCTCCTGTCCACACCCACCAACTAGTGTCCTCCTGTCCACACCCATCAGCTAGTGTCCTCCTGTCCACGCCCATCAGCTAGTGTCCTCCTGTCCACGCCCATCAACTAGTGTCCTCTTGTCCACCCCGTGCTGTCCCGCGACTACCGTGTCCTCATGTTGCCATAAACCCAGTGATTGTGAATCCAGTGTATTAACATATGCCGCCTCTTCGTCCTATGTTTTGTTTGTCTTTTTGTTAGTCTGTCAGTCTGTCGGTTTGAGATCTACTTTTTACAGAGCGTATTTCTTGAAAGGGACACTCCAGTTAGCATTTGTGTTTTTGTATGTAAGACATACGCATATCTCTGCAATGTCTACCAGTGAAAGTCAAGTACCATGACCAAAAGTAGTCCATCCCAACACGTCGCGAGTCTTCTGCAAATTAAAGAGGCACTTTTGTTGTGTCACTTTTCCCAAGTGGAAATCACACAAATGATGTATCATGTCCTTGGCTAATAACTGATGATTAATGACGACATAACGGCTTAATAAAGTATGGATGAGCCCAAGTGATGCTAGCAGAAAATAATGACGTCAGAACTACTTAATTTTTTAATAAAAAGAAAAAAAAAAAAACAAACAAACAAATTTTTTGTTATCGGGTTCAGGATTTCCTTTCAGGCATATAAATGGTCAAAATGCCATTCTTTTTCATAAGAACCAAAGACAAAAAAAAAAAAGTTAATGGATGGAGCCTTTAATCGGCTGGTTCGTTCATCCAAAGGTTTGCCTTGGTTCTGTCTGTACGAGGGCAGAGTCTTGTAGGGAAGGGAATGGTGGGGATGGATTAGTAAGGGAATGGTGGGCATGGATCAGTAAGGGAATGGTGGGCATGGATCAGTAAGGGAATGGTGGGCATGGATTAGTAAGGGAATGGTGGGCATGGATTAGTAAGGGAATGGTGGGCATGGATTAGTAAGGGAATGGTGGGGATGGATTAGTAAGGGAATGGTGGGCATGGATAAGTAAGGGAATGGTGGGGATGGATCAGTAAGGGAATGGTGGGGATGGATCAGTAAGGGAATGGTGGGCATGGATTAGTAAGGGAATGGTGGGCATGGATTAGTAAGGGAATGGTGGTGATGGATCAGTAAGGGAATGGTGGTGATGGATTAGTAAGGGAATGGTGGGCATGGATTAGTAAGGGAATGGTGGGGATGGATTAGTAAGGGACTGGTGGGCATGGATTAGTAAGGGAATGGTGGTGATGGATTAGTAAGGGAATGGTGGGCATGGATTAGTAAGGGAATGGTGGGCATGGATTAGTAAGGGAATGGTGGGCATGGATCAGTAAGGGAATGGTGGTGATGGATTAGTAAGGGAATGGTGGGCATGGATCAGTAAGGGAATGGTGGGGATGGATTAGTAAGGGAATGGTGGACATGGATTAGTAAGGGAATGGTGGGCATGGATTAGTAAGGGAATGGTGGGCATGGATTAGTAAGGGAATGGTGGTGATGGGATAGTAAGGGAATGGTGGGCATGGATTAGTAAGGGAATGGTGGTGATGGGATAGTAAGGGAATGGTGGGCATGGATTAGTAAGGGAATGGTGGGCATGGATCAGTAAGGGAATGGTGGGCATGGATCAGTAAGGGAATGGTGGGCATGGATCAGTAAGGGAATGGTGGGCATGGATCAGTAAGGGAATGGTGGTGATGGATTAGTAAGGGAATGGTGGGCATGGATCAGTAAGGGAATGGTGGGGATGGATTAGTAAGGGAATGGTGGGCATGGATTAGTAAGGGAATGGTGGGCATGGATTAGTAAGGGAATGGTGGGCATGGATTAGTAAGGGAATGGTGGGCATGGATTAGTAAGGGAATGGTGGTGATGGGATAGTAAGGGAATGGTGGGCATGGATTAGTAAGGGAATGGTGGTGATGGGATAGTAAGGGAATGGTGGGCATGGATTAGTAAGGGAATGGTGGGCATGGATTAGTAAGGGAATGGTGGGCATGGATTAGTAAGGGAATGGTGGGCATGGATTAGTAAGGGAATGGTGGGCATGGATTAGTAAGGGAATGGTGGTGATGGATCAGTAAGGGAATGGTGGGCATGGATTAGTAAGGGAATGGTGGTGATGGATCAGTAAGGGAATGGTGGGCATGGATTAGTAAGGGAATGGTGGTGATGGATCAGTAAGGGAATGGTGGGCATGGATTAGTAAGGGAATGGTGGTGATGGATCAGTAAGGGAATGGTGGGCGTGGATTAGTAAGGGAATGGTGGTGATGGATCAGTAAGGGAATGGTGGGCATGGATTAGTAAGCTGCAACAAACTTGTCCGTAACATTTTATAACATAAGAAGAGATGCCTCAGGTGAAACATTCGTTGCCCAGGGTCATGTTACATCCGAATGCTCAATTGCAGTGATGACATTGTGAGAAGAAATTTGGTGAAATATATAATGGAAGCTCGGATGACGAGCAATTGCGCTTTTACTAACCGTTTGTGCAACTTTTTAGACCCCAACCGTCCGTCCGTCCATGTGTCACACTTTTGATGCTGTTTTGTTTCCATGCAAGTTCTCCGAAACTATTTATCATAGCCATGTGCAACCTTGTACAGTGAAAATATATATCTTGAAGTTGTGCAACGTCGTATTGTTTTTCAAATTGGTCAAACATTGCCAAAATTGCGACTTGTGTCCGGTTGGGGTCTGCACCTTTGACGATGGCTTCTTTTAATTTGTTGTGGAATGGGAACTGTGTTTTTATGAGGGTCGTGGAGAGATATAACAACAGCAGCAATTTCTGTGTCTTAGTGCTTCATTTTATCTCATCCTTCTATTTAAACCATGTTAATAGACCTATCTCTTTGCACCCAGCTTTTAATGTCATCTACACTTGGAGTCTGTTTTGAATTTGACAAGTCGTCGTGTGCGTCTGCTGCAGGCAACATTCCTCCGTCCGCGAGTCAGGACAGACTGAGCTTCAGGCGCGTCATCGATTTCGTCAAAGACAAAGGTGACGAGGACATGCGGGAGATGAATCGCAAGCTCCAGACAATGCTGGAGGAAACGCTCACGAAAAATATGCATTTGCAACAGGTTCGTCGGTGGCAAACACATGTTTAACGAATCCAAAACCACTGGTTTAACTTGACACTGTCACGGTTAAAAGATGAAAAACTGTGTATTCTGTTGCAAGAATATCCAGAGCGTAGCAGCGAGGGTTTTCTCACAACAGAATACACTGCTTTAATCCTTTAACGGACTTAAAGCAGGATTCTAGGGAAAAATTTGCGTGTTTTCTGAGAAAGAATCCACGCTAAATATTTTACAAATTCACGCTAAATATAACAATAGACTGCTCATAATTATGTCATTTAACTGACAGGCTTTCCATTATATGTCTACGCAAACTGCTCGTGTGGTGTCATTCTGATTCAGTGAGACACTGGTCTTATGCCAGATTGGAAATTAGCGTGAATTTGTAACCCAGAAGACACACTAAAGATTGGAAGTCACCAACCATGTTTTAAACTGAAATATCTTCTGTCCAATATTTAGTTTAACAACCTTTTACAACTGGACACAACTAGTTTTGAGGTGTTGATAAAACATCTGAATTTTGTCCGATTAACCTGCGACACTAACCGTACTACACATTACCCTAAAACTTATCATTTTGAATTTTGTATGACCAGCCTGACCAAGTCAGAGGCTCATGTAGTGTTTGCCTGGTCCGTCCGTCATGTGTGCGTACATTGATGGGTGTCGGTCACTGGCCGTCAGTCTGTCACAGCTTCTCACAGTGGCAATGTATTAATTAGTGTTATAGAATCAATTAGTCTGAGAGTATTTGAAGAAAGAACCTGAATTCTGATGGGAATGAACAAATATGCAGATGGCATCCCCTGTTCTAACATTTGTTAATCTAGTAAACCGCTTATTCTATTAAAATTTCAAATCCCCGATTCTGCTGCATAGGCTCTTTCTGTTTACCACATGTTAATCTACCGTAATATCCCTTATTCTAACAAAGCGGTTATTCTAATGCAATTTTGGCAGAATGTTTGGTGCGCAACTGGTAAATTATAAATAAACAAGGGCATACCGCAAACATTATCATGAGACGAAAACACACTTACCTTTGGCTATATTCTCAACCACTTGACCAAGGATTATCCGGAATTTCAAACATGATGTAGAGGGCGAGTGCCGCAGAAAGTGGTCAGTAAAATCGATGCCGAGGTGAGTGAGATGAGTCATCTTGTGCACAGTTATGAAGAATGCCTTTCTAGTGCTTTTTGGCCAATTGAAATGTACGAAGACAAGGTAAGTATGTCAGGGCTATAACTACACTTAGGGTACAGACCGTTACGGTTACCTTGGATAAAAGGGTTGGGGTTGCGTTTACAGTCGTACCTACATTAGATATCGGGGTGGGAGGACGGTCAGCTTCATGACCCGAATAAAAAGCTAACGCACAGTACAACTGCTGCAGTGACCAGCTTCCAGACCTGGATAAAAGAAAAAAAAAGGAAAATGGTTTTGGGGGAATTATGGGTTTTATCGAGAGACATTTGTTTTTTTTTTTTTACAAAAACAAGAAACTAAATAGTTGTCGATTGAAAGTGTGTAATATAAGCCTGTACTCTTGTGTTTTGTGCGCACTGGCCGCTCTAGTTTTTTTCTGATTTAATTGTCTTTTTCTCAACGGTGGCACCCGCAATCGGTTATTCTGATAAATCGATTATTCTAATAATTTGCTCGTGTCCGGAGGCTACTAGAATAGGCGATGTCATCTGTATGTGCACGCCCCAGTGTGAAACCGGTAATTTGCCTGCCTACCGTAACAGGGGTGCCACCCCGCCTCTGTGTGAACAGTTTTATAGGATGAACTCCTACTACTGGCAGTGAACACATATACCATCTCCGCCACATAGGTGTCAATTTAATCATATTTTAGATTCGTTCACAGTGAAGTCTTGAAGTATTTTTTAATGATCTAGTCTTAGGTTTTGTGAGGGAGGAACCTTGCTGTGAATAAAGATGTATTGAAGATTTGCACCTGTGATGATGGACAGTGGTCATCTGTCCGTTACGTTGGTGAACACTGTCGCATTCCTTAGTTGATTACGGTGGCATCTTTCAGTGTTGAGGAATGAATTCGCTGTACAGTTTTGATGGAGATTTGAGAGTCGGGCTTGAAGTAAAACCTCTTGTAGTATTATATCATTTGCTTGCACCACAAAAATTGTAGAAATTGTATCTTCGAAGGGTGTTCCTCTTTAACTGCAGTATCCCAAACGCCCAGTTTTTCATTCATAAACTGATAACCCGGGCGGGTCATAGTGATCCAACGAACATATTTGTAGTTTTTTTTTTGAAAGAAAAGTCGTCTTCTAACGCGATTTACTTGGTAATAAATTAGATTTATGGGGCCGGTTTCTCTTTGTGCTTGCTCCGCTTTCTGAAGGCACATAAACTCATATGATATCCTGCAAATTCTGTGCTGCTGAAATACTGCCTCCATCAACAGCTCATCTCTTTGAAAACCCTTACTTTTGTCCGTCCCGGTGGCAGCAGTGCAATATTGTCCCAGTTTCTACAGAAGAAACTGTAGTGATTTTTTTTATCTTGCTTTGGTTATACTGGCAAACTAATGCAGAAATTGATCTAGTTTTCTATACATTCAAATGGCTTTTTGGAAAAAAGTAAAAGACATAAAAAATTCATCAAAAATGTAAAAAGGAGGATTCTCTGCGTTTACAATGAGAGGTGACTTGCTGGGATACCAGATAACAAGAAAACAAAGTTCGTGAATGTTGAGAAGTGTTTGGTACTGGGTGGCATGCCGACATTCATCCGAACGGAATTTAGCCGACCAACATTTAGTCGAAATTTGCATCTACGACATTCAGTCAAGGTTTATAATTGTGAAGTTGTTTGATTTCTTACTAGAAGGCCAATGTTCGGTGATCGCTTTGGCAGTCAGGCCATCAGTCATGCGAGTACCTGTCATTAAATTATATCATTTGTCTTATACTGAATTACATTTACCGAACTCGGGTTTCAGATATCTATCTGTAGTCCATTGATCAATTAAACATTGAAATCGCACTATTGCTTCACTAATCTGCCAAGCAGTTAACTCAGCAATCGAACAAGAAACAATTAAATTGCCTTTTTGTCAAATTGCAATTGTTTAAGTTCCCTTAATAGGTCGTAAAAAGCAAGGTATCCGTCAAAACCAACGGATATATCCGATCCACAAGAAAAGCATCTCTGGAGAACAGATTTAGTGTATGTAGAATGAGTTTTCTGTTTTTTTTCCAATCATACAAAACAACGTACCCACAATATCGCTGGAATAAATGTCGTTCGGTAAATGTCGGGTATTCATATTGGACCATACATATAACTTTTGAGCTACTCGGTATTTACATTGGGTAGGAAACGCACAATTTCTTGGAAAAAATAGATTATGTAGTTAACCGGTTCTGGTTGTTCCGTCTAAAAGATGTGAACTGACACAGTTGTGTACAGGTTGCTCTAGTTGAAAGTCGATGTGAATGCGACTAAATTTGCAGTGATTGATTGTACGATCATTAGACATGGTAGCAGGGCAAGCATGCTTCGTCAAATGTCAACGGCTGCTGAAGAGTTTGGGTTATGTGGAGTTCTGCAGGTGCTCAACGGAAAGTTCAATGTCTCTAAACTAACACTTATACAAGCAAAGTGTTTCCAAATATATCTCTGCTACATATGGCCCACTTTTCAACAAATCACTAAAAAAAGAAGACAGGAAAACGGTCCATATCGGTCTGACACACGTGTCTAAACAACCGGCAAACAGGTGAAAAAATTCTAAATGATAATTTGAAAAAAAGTTAAGTGGCGAGGTAGGAAAAATGTACAAAGGATGTGAGAGCTGAAGACGTTATTGAGTGACCTGGGGAAGTGACTGCTTGAACTTTTTGCCGTCCGAAGCGGTAAGAGTAACGTAATTGCTATAATTACGCTTAATCATTTGCTACATCAAGGTGTTAAACAAAAAAATAATGCAAAAAGGGAGGAAATCAGTGGAAAACACAGCTGGTGAAGTGTTTGAAACCCTCCTTAGCTGCTCAGCAGCTCAGCTATAATTCAGCTGCTCGGCTGCTACTGATCCGATCAGCGGTAACCCAAACGCACAGATACCTAGCTACAGACAACTTTTACAGATACTCATCTGTAACCTAGATGCTGTAACCAAACTGTTTTTAAAATGCACCTTTGATTGGCAAACTAATGTTAGGACGAAATTGTGAGTACCGGTATTATTATGTCTCCCCGAGTGTGTGTGTGAACAATTTTTCACAGTACTACTCTTTCTCACATTTTTCACAGTACTACTCTTTCTCACATTTTTCACAGTACTACTCTTTCTCACATTTTTCACAGTACTACTCTTTCTCACATTTTTCACAGTACTACTCTTTCTCACATTTTTCACAGTACTACTATTTCTCACATTTCTGGTCCGATTCTTTTGAAAGTTGGCAGTTTTTTTCACAGAGTTTGTATATTTTTTTGCGATGTGACCAAAATTAGCTAAAATATTAGCCAAAAACGGTCAAATTGTAGAAAAATGAGAATGTACTCCTCCTTGATGCTGCTTCACAGTCGTATGGTGTGGAGAACCGTGTGGCCTGGTGCTGTGCTTGTTTCACTGATAATCACGAGGTCGGGAGTTCCGCTCTAGGTATACGTGTTCATTGGCTCCCTTTATGGGTTTTGCAGGCCATATTTGTGGCCCTTCTTGCCACAGGAAGCCTGGCTGGCGAATCACGAGGTCGTGAGTTAAAACCCCGGTCTGGGCACACTTTTTCATGGTCTCCCTTCATGTTGAATTATAATCATTTCTATATATATATATATATATATATATATATTGTGTAGATTGCATTTCACGACTTCTACATTGATCATACGATGCTTTGGTTCCTGATCCACCATTGATAACTAGAATCCAGGGATGTTTCAGCTCCCACTCTGTGATAATGACACTTGTTGATCGACTGCCCCCATCCCCTCTTCCCTTCCAGAAATCTGCCAGGCGATGTGACGTCATGATTGGGTGTTGACATGTGACGGCATCGCCACATGCATATGAGGCAGACAAGGTTTTATTGTGCCTAAAACACAACACCGGAATTACTTCGGCAAGTTGCGACAAGTGTCGGGTTTAAATCAGCGCCTCTTGTAATTTAATAATAACAACGAGTTCAGAAATACTAGTTTTTGTTTACCACAAACAATGATAAAAACAACATAGACTATTTTAGTGGTTTCACTTGTCCAAAGGCCCCAACTTTTTCCAGTAATTGTAGGGATCTTATGACGAAGTTAAGTGTACGGCTACTGTTTTACAATATGATCACCGCCGGTTTAGTGGAATGGTAAGACAGCGCTCGGAGGCATCCGACCGCCTCTACTTCTCCTTCTTCTTCTCCTTCTTCCTCCTCTTCTCCTTCTTCTTCTTCTTCTTCTTCTTCTCCTTCTTCTTCTTCTTTTTCTTTTCCTTTCTCTTCTTCTTCTTTTCCTTCTTCTTCTCCTTCTACCTCTTCTTCTCCTTCTTCTTCTTCTAATTCTTCCTCTTCTTCTTCTCCTTCTTCTTCTTTTTCTTTTCCTTTCTCTTCTTCTTCTTCTTCTTCTTCTTCTTCTTCTTCTCCTTCTTCCTCATCTTCTCCTTCTTTTTCTTCTTCTTTCTCTTTTCCTTTCTCTTCTTCTTCTTCTTCTTCTTCTTCTTCTTCTTCTCCTTCTTCTTCTCCTTCTTCCTCTTCTTCTGCTTCTTCTTCTTCTTTTTCTTTTCCTTTCTCTTCTTCTTCTTCTTCTTCTTCTTCTTCTTCTTCTTCCCCTTCTTCCTCTTCTTCTCCTTCTTTTTCTTCTTCTTTTTCTTTTCCTTTCTCTTCTTCTTCTTCTTCTTCTTCTGCTTCTTCTCCTTCTTCCTCTTCTTCTCCTTCTTCTTCTTCTTCTTCTTTTTCTTTTCCTTCTTCTTCTTGTTCTTCTTCATCTTTTCTTTCTTCTTCATCGTCGTCTTCTTCTTTTCCTATTCTTCTACCTCTTTTTCTGCGCTTTTTTCTTATTATTGGCCAAAAACGGAAAAACTTCAGAAAAAAGCACAAAAACTACTGCTCTTCCTTCAGATTTGGTCAGATTGCTTTGAATCTGGAAGTAAAACATTGTCTGGAAATATATTAAAATTGGCAGGTCGCATTTGATCTAATCTTGGGCTTCCAACCATACCAGAATCTGGTCAAAGACATTTAAGCTGGTATTCACATCCAGTAACGAAGTCACAACAAAGTTTTTTTGTTGCTTCTTTTTGTGACTGCTGTATGTCTCGATGGGTGCCTTACAGAAAGCTCTCACTGACTTCACAGCGCGATTCAGCTGAGCTGGGCTTTACTAACCAATCAAAACAGTGGCCAAACAGAAAGAAGGATGATGCGGAATAAATACGCCGACAAAAGAAGCTCCAGAAAGTTTTGATTGGTAAATTCGTGTGCCGCGGGGAGCAGTAGAGCGTGTTCACACGTCTGCCTATTCTTTCTGATATACAGTAGAAGCACGGTTCATTGATACAGTGTGATAATTTTTTCAGCTTGAAATGGTCGTTTTTGTGTACAGGGTTGGGGGGGGGGGAAGAGTAGTAGAAATAGACAACCTCTAATTTGTGATTTATTTCAGTATGAGTAAGTGCACTGAGTTCAGAAGGTTAGGGATACTTTTTAATCACCTTTTGGACAGAACATGAAATATGGACTTGGTCCCTGAATAGAAGCCTAACTCAATCAAGATTGGATTTTCAGCGCTTGGCTGATGTTTTAGTCATAAATAGCTCGTGAGTTGTTCTCACATTTCACTTGTAAGCACACGGACACATTTTAGGTCCCATAAGGCCAAGCCTTTTATGCCAACACTTCCTGATCTCTGAGAAAGTGAGTAGACGAAAGCTTTTACCTGCTTCTCGGCTTCGCTGTTACACACTGCCGCTATTTTACAATGTTTGAAATTGTGAGGAATTAATACTTGCAGTTGGTGAAAATTTGAAAGGTCTATTTGTAATTGAGAACCATAATATTGTTAGTAAAGTACAGAAGTCGATCGGTCGGGCGCAAAAAAAAACAAGATCAAACTTGCTCATCAACATTACTTTTCTGATCAGAAACAATCAGTAGCTTTATTTAAAAAGAACGGTTCTGGTGGATAATTGAAAGTTTTAGTCGATTAAACGTAGTCAAGAATCTCAGCCAGTCCTCCGATGATTTACGTGATCAGGATGAAAATTGAAAACAGCAGCAAAGGTTTTTCATACGAGTCAGTTTCTGTAAAAAAGAAACAAAGTTATTTCTTCTTGGCCTAATCCGGCGCAATTCTTGTTTCGAACACCAATTAATATTGTGTAATGTGCAAACTTGTATTAAAACTTCTTTTTATTTTATGCGATAAGTAGTAAAACAGCTCTTTGTTCTCCTGTACTTATCTCCGGTGTCTTACCTCAAGTGAGAATTGGCAAATTATTCAAACTACGCTTGTTATTATTTCTCGTAATTTTCCTGCCGTATAGTTTTTATTAGCCCAGATGGCCATTAGCCACGTGGAACTGGATAAAAAAGACGTATGGTAAAACTTATTTTATCGACCAAATTCCAGGTTCCGATAAAACGTAGAGTTAAAATCTGTTTTAACGACCACCATCTAGTTTTTTTTATGACCACCTTCCAAATTCCGATAAAAGAAACGTATAGTATAACCTATTTTAGCGACCAAATTCCAGATTCCGATAAAAAAGACATATAGCAAAATCTGTTTTAGCGACCACCATCTGGTTTTTTATGACCACCTTCCAGATTCCGATAAAAGATACGTACTGTAAAATCTGTTTTAGCCACTACCATCTAGCTTTGTTTATTTATTTTTAATTTTTGACAATGAATTATGATTATGTTGGCAGAAATGACTCTCTTATTTCAGTAATAAGAAAAAAAAGGAAACTTATTGTGGAATTATGGGTTTTGTCGGGGAGACATTTGTTTTTGTTTACAGAAACAAGAAACTAAATAGATGTCGATTGAAGTTTTCACACCCATTCTCACTGAATGTGCTTGCGTTGGTCCATGTGTAGAATTTGTCCCACTCCTAAATCATGGGAGGTTTGTGTACGAACGGAGACTGCCACGATCTCATCTGGATGTTTTCCCTGATCAGCGCTGGCGTATCGAGGGAGCGACATGTTCCGGAGTGACTGTGTGAGTAACAGCCGGGTGATCTAACCCCATTCTTCCCCTCTCAGCCTGTTTGTACCTCGGTTAATACTGATACAGTATCACGTTGTTAATACGACATCAGTTATAACGACATGAGTTATAACGGCAAACCGCTGGTAACGACGTAGCCGTTGGGGTTTCAAGCGAATTTTTAAAAGTATCGGTTATGACGAAATATCGTATATAAAGGACATAATTTCCCAGTTCTGTATTGGCATCTCGCTATAACGAGGCTATACTGTGAAAGCTGGAGCTTGGCAGATTCCACTGTGAATTCAGTAAAAAAAAAACAACAACTGGTGCAGATTTTTCGCTTCCGTGAGATGGTTCTGATGGTAATTGTACTGTTCGGTGGATTGAATTTGGTTCGCTTGGGTCACTGAAGCGTTTAAATGACGTTGTCATTAATCTGACAACTCGTAACGAAATATTCAGAGCCATTTGTGGTTGCATAAATGGGTCTTGTTACTTGTGCGGTTGCTGTTATTGTGTGTCCCCGAGCAAGGGGAGACATAGAGTGTGCGTACGTTCTGTGTGTGTACGTGTATGTGTTTGTGTGTGTATCAGTCCGTTGGGAACAAAATGTTGTGTGCAAGATATCTCGAGGACGAAAAGTCTGATCGAGTTCAAACTTGATCTGTTTATTCCTTGGTTAGGTCGGACTGTTCTGTCAACTTGTGACGGATGTTACAGTATTAGGTGAGACGTATGACGTCAGTACGTATACTCTAGTGTGCGAAATTTCTCGGCCGCTGAATATCGGAGAAAGCACGAACTTGATGGGATTGTTTGCTTGGTGGGTCCGAAAGACTCTGCCAAATTTAGCAGCTAGCAGAACGAACGAGTGCGGCGTATGATGTCATCACGTAAAATAGGTATATGCAAAATATCTCGATAATGCAAAGTCCTATCGACTTAAAATTTTATGTGGGTATTCTTTGGATCTGTCTCACGGTTGTATTATCTTTTGACGGATGTGACGAAATTAAGAAAGGCGGATGACGTCATTACGTTAAAATCTTGTATGAAAGATTTCTCAGCTGCTGAACAACGGAAAAAGTTGAAACTTGGTTGGCTGTTCGTGTTGTAGGTCCAAAAGATTCTGTGAAATTGTGTCGCAAATTGACGTCCTGTTTCAATTTTTGACGCGTGTAGTAAATTATGAAATACGTAATGACGCACAAATTTATCTGTTGGTAAGCAAAATATCTCGATAGTGCAAAGTCGGATCGACTTCAAACTTGGTGTTATTATTCCTTGAATAAATCGCACTAGTTTTGCAAAATATTAAACTCGTATACCCTACCCTTACACCCCCCCCCCCCTCCCCGCGTCCCAGTTTTGTAGGCTGTTTTGTTAACCGAGCAGTTCTTAACTACGCTGGGGATTTCAGATTCTCAAGTGTTTCTGTGTTCTGTAGACTGCTTGAAAATATTAGGAATTTAACAGAATTACTTATGGACCCATGGCTATTTCTTTGCCTCTGGCTATTTTATTGCTTGTATTGACCTTTTTGTGCGTTTTACCATCTACAGCTATTACGTAACGTCTCACTGAGTCAGGGGTCAGTGCGAATTACATTCTGTAAGGGTTTGGCCCATGTGTATTTCCCAAATATTTTCTTGTTAATGGAGGTTTTACTGTATATATTTTACCTTACACGGGGGATCCTGTCGCAAGCAATTTTTCAGAAGTTTTTTCTTTCACATTTGTGACCGGATTACCCTCTGATTTTACATAAATGTTCACCAGGCTTTCTTTTCTTGAAAAGGCAGTGTTTTTTGGCGATCCTAAGGAAAATTGGGTCAATTGGGGGCATTTTAAATTTTTTTGGGGGCCAGTTTTCAAAATGCTTTTGCACGGATGTGTACTGGGTATGCCTCTGTTTGATCGGATTGTCTCCAAATTTGCCATAAATTACTAGGCAGTCCTCTTTTGAAAAGTCACTTTTCTGGCGACCCGCCAAAAATTGGCTAAACGGAGGGGGGGGAGGCATTTAAAGTATTTAGCAACCAATTTCCAAAATGCTTCTTCTCTCACAATTTTCACCTTATTCTTTTGTAAATTTGTAAGAATTTTCAACAGTCGGGTTGAACAATATGATAAGTACCTTTTTGGCCAGTTGATAAGTGATTTACTAGATCTCGGCTGGTCACAATGTCCTTTGACGTTCTTGTTGTGAGTTACTCACCTACAGCTATCAATGTGTTTTTATTTGACTGCCAAGCTGTTCTATATATGGGAGTAATTACGTAACGGTTTGTGCAGTATCTAGAAGAAGCTTTCACTTTTAAAGTGTCTCATCTAATATCTTGTGTTATGACAAGCGGCGCACTGTTTTGACAACAAAATGCTCCCCCCCTCAACTCTCCCACCGAGGTGAGTCATGTGCCTGCTAAAGCTTTGGTCGATTGGAATGTATGATTACAAAGTATACATTATGGCTATAACTACACTTAGGGTAGAGATCCTTACCACAGCGTTGGTTAAAATGGGTAGGGTTTCCTTTTCAGTCGTACCTACATTAGATAGCTGGGGTGGGGTGGTGGTGGAGTTGGATGGGGGTGGCGGGGGTTAAGGTTAGCAAAAAACCTATTTGTAACTGCCACCTTCAAGATCCTGATAAAAAGACGTAAAGTAAAACCTGTTTGTACTGACCACCTTCCAGCTCCGGATACAGAGGTACTTGCGGTAAAACTGCAGTAATGACCAACTTCGAACTCGGGATAAAAAGGATGTATAGTAAAACCCGGTTTTAACGACCACCATGTGGAACCGGACAAAAAAGAAGTACAGCAAAACCTCTTAAGTGAACACCTCCTAGACAAAGATAAAACACCTAAGCTTGAACTTGTGTGAAAAAGAGGGTTGACATACCCACAAGCCAAGTTTCGTACCCCTTGCCCCCTTCAAAAATTGGATAAAGGTGATACATAACCCGGCTACTGGTCACATGGGATACATTTATATGAGGTAAAAGGTCTTATTATTCTGAAAATAGTACAAACTTGTTCAAATAAAACTTTGTGAAAGGGCTGTCGATGGGGAAAAAGAACAATGGACAATGGTTATTGATGAATTAGATGTTTAGTCAGGGAGACATTTGTTTTTGCTTATAAAAACGAGAAATTTAATAGATGTCGATTGAAAGTTTGTGATGTAAGCCTCTACTCTTATGTTTTGTGTGCACTAGCCGCTCTGGTTTCTCTCTGTGCGATTAAGCGATTTCATCTTAACATATATGCAGTAAAACTTCTGTATAAGCAGCTGTGCGTAAAACCTATTGTATAAGCAGCTGTGCAGTAAAACCTCTGCATAAGCAGCTGTGCAGTTAAACCTCTGTATAAGCAGCTGTGCAGTAAAACTTCTCTATAAGCAGCTGTGCAGTAAAACCTATTGTATAAGCAGCTGTGCAGTAAAACCTCTGCATAAGCAGCTGTGCAGTTAAACCTCTGTATAAGCAGCTGTGCAGTAAAACTTCTCTATAAGCAGCTGTGCAGTAAAACCTATTGTATAAGCAGCTGTGCAGTAAAACCTCTGCATAAGCAGCTGTGCAGTTAAACCTCTGTATAAGCAGCTGTGCAGTAAAACTTCTCTATAAGCAGCTGTGCAGTGAAACCCCTGTATTAGCAGCTGTGCAGTAAAACCTCTGCATGAGCAGCTGTGCAGTTAAACCTCTGTATAAGCAACTGTGCAGTAAAACCTCTGTATAAGCAGCTGTGCAGTTAAACCTCTGCATGAGCAGCTGTGCAGTTAAACCCCTGTATAAGCAGCTGTGCAGTAAAACCTCTGCATAAGCAGCTATGTAGTTGAACGTCTGCTTAAGCAGCTGTGCAGTTAAAGTTCTGTATTAGCAGCTGTTCAGATAAACCTCTATATAAGCAGCTGTGCAGTAAAACTTCTGTATGAGTAGCTGCGCAAAAGAGCCCTTTTTATAAGTAGCAACCATTGGACTGAGAAATATCTTCCTGAAATGGAGGTGCTCCTTAATAAGAAGCCAGTGTTTAAACGAGACTTTAAAGAACTAGTGCGTGTTCCGCTATTAAAGCGAGTTCCTTTATAAGCGGTGTTCCTTAACGGGTATGTCACTGCATATATGCGTCAAGTACAGTATTCTAGTTGTTTGAGCATAGTAGCCTGTGAACACGGAAAACGAGCTCATTTTTCGGCTTCTCTTCGACACTTCTGCAGTGCTTGACCACTTTGACCACGTTTGCTTGAGCTTGAATCAAAATGTTGCTCTTTTGAAATGGCATGCTCTGGCATTTTCATTTTTACAGCCACAGTTTCCTAACGACGCACATGAGTCAAGTACAGTTTTTTAGCTGCCTACAATCAATTATTGTAACTCGACGGCGTTTTTTTTAAAGTATAGGTCACTGAATCCCTAAACATTTTTTACTTGTTTTCAAGCACAATATGCTCTCGATTGTAATGTGATTTAGCACTACCTCTATTGACTGGACCGGGCCGCAGTGTTTTGCGGATTGAGACATTATTTCCTGCCCGTACAGCTGCACTGCTTGTTCAGGACCATTGCCCCGTCTTCTCAGTGAGGAATTCTAAAACGGCAACACAACCTACTGAAATTACCTATTGATCCAGTGGAGCCCTTACCCTTTTGAGGGCTATTGTTGCTTCCCATAAACTTGGCGAAGTAGGAGTGTAGATTCCGTCTTTGATGTTAAGTTATAAAAGAATATTTGAAATCTGTCGACTGGTGCTGTGGTCTTGGATTTATTGGGTCATTGTTTATCTGCATTTTAGCGGGCCATAGGGCTGACGCATGGATGACGTCAGAGAGGTACGTCACGCCTGCTGTGCAAATATATTACAAGCCACTCGTGGATGTAGAGAAATGCCAGGCAATCCATGTAATGGATCTGCAGTGTCGGTCTTGTTACCAAATATAATCATCATGACAACTATAGCCAATCGTATAAGCTCGACAATCAGACTTAACCCGTCTCAAATCAACTGTATGAAATATGACCTCAGAAAACCGAATTCACTGGTTATTTCTCAAATACCTGGTAACATATAGACGTTTGAAGGACTGTTCTTTTTTTTCAAGTGAAAAAAACTGTCATGTTGTTCGCCCGCAGTGCTTTTAGGTTTGACAACCACATATAATTGGTGATGGCGATGAAAGGTCGTTGTGCTTGCCTTGGTGGGTGCGTGTCTAGCAGCTACAGCAAATCCACATGGCGTTCTGCCGCCAAGTATGGCGACTGCCGCGTCATGGCGGGCTTCAGCAGGGACAGTCCAGTGTGGGTGAGTCTGCGAGGATCTGCCAGGACACTCGATCTGATGTTACGTCTGGACGACGAGCGGCTTATCTGGGGAATGCTCAATGGTTGGTGCCCGTGAACAGTCTGTCACACGCGTACTTCATAGGCGGCCAGAATGGCACAGTTGTTGAAGTGTCGCAAAAAGAACACTTTGTTCAGGAACTGATTGTTTGTTTATTTATTTATTTATTTTTATTATTTTTTTGTTTTTGGTGAGTCGCTGTTAAAGGCGTTTCACCTTGGCCGTGATTTTCATGAGTTTTGTATTTGCACGTGGTGTTGTTGGAGAAACAATATAGCTGTGTGCGTGAGCACGCCAGGTGAGCACGCCAGGTGAGCACCCCAGGTGAGCACGCCAGGCGGGCGGAGTGGCCTCCATGCGCTCTTGTCGAGCCGTACGATGAAATTTTGGAGTGGAAAACTTGTGTTTGTCGCTTATAAAAAGGACGAGAAGAAGAAGACGATATATTACTCGAAACTAATGGGTAGTTTGCGTATTTGTTTGATCAGGTGTCCTCAGCTTGCTAGTAAACCACGAGGGAATAGTAACCACAGCATTAACCTCCTCCCCCTCCCCCCCTCCCCCTTCTCTTTCTCCGACCCTCAAGACACAACTCTCGTGCGTGGCTATAATCACATTTCCTTTAATGACGCCTTTTCAAGAATCCTTCAAAGTAATACCAACGTACCAACCGATTTGTGACGTCAAAACAACAATTACTTGCTAAAGATATTTCGCTCCATTTGATTGATTGAAAAAAGCGGTCCTGATGTAGAAGAACTTAAATTGGAAATTCAATTAGACAGGTTTTTTTACATGCATAAAAGGCTGGTAAAAACAAGACCCCTTCTCCATACCTCGTCATAAACGGTGAAACTGGTTCGTCTGTCAGAACGGAAAAAGGATTTTATACCTCGCTCTTCCAATAAAAAGCTTCTAATGCCCATGTAGTAATAGAATTATTATCCCCTCGCCCAACTTTGTCTTGTATGCACAACTCCCCCGAACGGCTAAGCACACACATTTAAAATCCTATACAGATTTATTCCTCATGTATTGTAGTTGTGCACCTCGTATTCGGTTTGTCCTTCTTTTTATTTATTTAGCCAAAATTGAGGTCGAAACTTTGCATATTTTTCGACTATAAAGGCTATATGATCTAAATCTTGTATGCAAAACTCCTCCGAACGGCTAAGCACACACATTTAAAATCCTATACAGATTTACTCCTCATGTGTTGTCGCTGAGCACCTCGTATTCAGTTTGTCCGACTTTCCATTTATTTAGCCAAACTTGAGGTCGAAACTTAGCGAGGGGATTTGCAGCGTTCCGGTGCTGTTTCTATACTTATAATGTCATTAGTTTTTCTGTCCCCCGACCAAAGGGAGACATATAGTGTTTGTGCGTTCTGTATGCGTATGTGTGTATGGGCGTTATTATGGGTTTAGTCGAGGACAGATTTGTTTTTGTTTACAAAAACGAGAAACTAAACAGGCGACGATTGAAAGTGTGTAATATGAACCTGCTCTGTGTACATTGGCCGCTCTAGTTAGAACTTGTGTTTTGTTTAATACGAGAATAGAGATTAGGGGTTGGGAGGGGGCTGCGTAAATATGCACGTGATTGGTCATGTGAGAGACAATGCCTTTGGTGAACGAGGGGCACGCCATGTGGCAAGGCTGCAGTTCACATGTTCTTGTGGCAAGGCTGCAGTTCACATGTTCTTGTGGCAAGGCTACAGTTCACATCTTCATGTGGCAAGGCTACAGTTCACATCTTCATGTGGCAAGGCTACAGTTCACATCTTCATGTGGCAAGGCTACAGTTCACATCTTCATGTGGCAAGGCTACAGTTCACATCTTCATGTGGCAAGGCTACAGTTCACATCTTCATGTGGCAAGGCTACAGTTCACATCTTCATGTGCAGTCAAGCGGGATGTCACCCACTGAGCCCAGGGAAAAGCCTGGCAATTATCCAGTTTGACCGGTTCAAATTACCTTAGCCAATATAGAAAGTGGTTTGGGATTTGAGAATTTTATAACATTAAGATTTGAGATTTATGCGTTTAACCGGTACGCGATTAAATGATTTCAACCGTATTCTGTTGTAGCAAATAGGTTTAAGGATTTGATTAGGAGGGGTGGGAAATGGGGGGGGGGGGGGTCATTAGTCAGTGTTCCGAGGGACGTTATAAATTTTCCTGAAAAGTCGCGGCTTTTTGCACAATTAAAAAACCGTACTGCCAACTTGAGTGGAATAAGGCGTGTTTTTTGAAACGAGACCACACTTATCGCTTCACGATTCCTGACACCAGTGAGCAATTGCCTGCCCCCCCCCCCCCCGCCCTAACACCCCCGCCCCGCCCTCCCCCCCCCCCCCGAAAAAAAACCATTGCATTTGCTGTTGTTCGGCTGATGAAAATCGTTATCTTGCTTACTTTGGGCAAAGCAGAATCGGGTCACGGGTTGTGAATTTATAGTTTTAAATGCAGTTCTTTACTAGCGTTTTTGTGGCAATGGCATTATTGTAAGTTGAAAACTAATCTGTCAATTAAAGATCATGAAAATGCGTAAATGTAAAAACGTATTGCATAAACTGATTCTTTTCTTTTGTGATGCAAAAAAAAAGGTCGTCTAACAGAGATGAGCACAACTGAATTTTTTTGCATGCCACTTTATTTGACAGCTTCTAATAAAAAAATTGGCCCCACTAAATGGATTGACGTCATAGGCCTTACATTGTTTCTGGATTGTCATTGCAGTGGCGTTACTTTGCTGCAGTTTCCCGTGTTGAGAAAAGTAAATTGATTCAGAAGTTGACCAAAAAATATGAATGTGATCAAAACAGATGTACAAGTCTGTCTGTCACGGTCAAAGATGAAAAAAAAACAGCGTATTATATTGGGAGAGAATCCCGAGTTGGATAGCCTCGATGCTTTTCTGACATCAGAGTACAGTATTTTGAATCTTTTAACCGAATATGTCAAAATTAGCATGTTTTCCGAGCAAAGAATCCACACTAAATAGAAATTATGTCGTTAAACTGACAGGCTTCCCAGTATGTATCACAACAAACTGACAGGCTTCCCGGTATCACAACAAACTGACAGGCTTCCCGGTATCACAACAAACTGACAGGCTTCCCGGTATCACAACAAACTGACGGGCTTCCCGGTATCACAACAAACTGACGGGCTTCCCGGTATCACAACAAACTGACAGGCTTCCCGGTATCACAACAAACTGACGGGCTTCCCGGTATCACAACAAACTGACAGGCTTCCCGGTATCACAACAAACTGACGGGCTTCCCGGTATCACAACAAACTGACAGGCTTCCCAGTATGTATCACAACAAACTGACAGGCTTCCCGGTATCACAACAAACTGACAGGCTTCCCGGTATCACAACAAACTGACGGGCTTCCCGGTATCACAACAAACTGACGGGCTTCCCGGTATCACAACAAACTGACAGGCTTCCCGGTATCACAACAAACTGACGGGCTTCCCGGTATCACAACAAACTGACAGGCTTCCCGGTATCACAACAAACTGACGGGCTTCCCGGTATCACAACAAACTGACAGCCTTCCCGGTATCACAACAAACTGACAGGATTCCCGGTATCACAACAAACTGACACGCTTCCCCGGTATCACAACAAACTGACAGGCTTCCCGGTATCACAACAAACTGACAAGCTTCCCGGTATCACAACAAACTGACAAGCTTCCCGGTATCACAACAAACTGACGGGCTTCCCGGTATCACAACAAACTGACAGGCTTCCCGGTATCACAACAAACTGACAAGCTTCCCGGTATCACAACAAACTGACGGGCTTCCCGGTATCACAACAAATTGACAAGCTTCCCGGTATCACAACAAACTGACGGGCTTCCCGGTATCACAACAAACTGACGGGCTTCCCGGTATCACAACAAACTGACAAGCTTCCCGGTATCACAACAAACTGACGGGCTTCCCGGTATCACAACAAACTGACAAGCTTCCCGGTATCACAACAAACTGACGGGCTTCCCGGTATCACAACAAACTGACAGGCTTCCCGGTATCACAACAAACTGACAGGCTTCCCGGTATCACAACAAACTGACGGGCTTCCCGGTATCACAACAAACTGACAGGCTTCCCGGTACCACAACAAACTGACAAGCTTCCCGGTATCACAACAAACTGACGGGCTTCCCGGTATCACAACAAACTGACAGGCTTCCCGGTATCACAACAAACTGACAAGCTTCCCGGTATCACAACAAACTGACGGGCTTCTCGGTATCACAACAAACTGACGGGCTTCCCGGTATCACAACAAACTGACAGGCTTCCCGGTATCACAACAAACTGACAAGCTTCCCGGTATCACAACAAACTGACGGGCTTCCCGGTATCACAACAAACTGACGGGCTTCCCGGTATCACAACAAATTGACAAGCTTCCCCGGTATCACAACAAACTGACAGGCTTCCCGGTATCACAACAAACTGACAAGCTTCCCGGTATCACAACAAACTGACCAGCTTCCCGGTATCACAACAAACTGACGGGCTTCCCGGTATCACAACAAACTGACAAGCTTCCCGGTATCACAACAAACTGACGGGCTTCCCGGTATCACAACAAACTGACGGGCTTCCCGGTATCACAACAAGCTGACAGGCTTCCCGGTATCACAACAAACTGACGGGCTTCCCGGTATCACAACAAACTGACAGGCTTCCCGGTATCACAACAAACTGACGGGCTTCCCGGTATCACAACAAACTGACAAGCTTCCCGGTATCACAACAAACTGACAGCCTTCCCGGTATCACAACAAACTGACAGGATTCTCGGTATCACAACAAACTGACACGCTTCCCCGGTATCACAACAAACTGACAGGCTTCCCGGTATCACAACAAACTGACAAGCTTCCCGGTATCACAACAAACTGACAAGCTTCCCGGTATCACAACAAACTGACAGCCTTCCCGGTATCACAACAAACTGACAGGATTCCCGGTATCACAACAAACTGACACGCTTCCCCGGTATCACAACAAACTGACAGGCTTCCCGGTATCACATCAAACTGACAAGCTTCCCGGTATCACAACAAACTGACGGGCTTCCCGGTATCACAACAAACTGACAGGCTTCCCGGTATCACAACAAACTGACAAGCTTCCCGGTATCACAACAAACTGACAAGCTTCCCGGTATCACAACAAACTGACGGGCTTCCCGGTATCACAACAAACTGACAGGCTTCCCGGTATCACAACAAACTGACAAGCTTCCCGGTATCACAACAAACTGACAGGCTTCCCGGTATCACAACAAACTGACAGGCTTCCCGGTATCACAACAAACTGACGGGCTTCCCGGTATCACAACAAACTGACAGGCTTCCCGGTATCACAAACTGACGGGCTTCCCGGTATCACAACAAACTGACAGGCTTCCCAGTATGTATCACAACAAACTGACAGGCTTCCCGGTATCACAACAAACTGACAGGATTCCCGGTATCACAACAAACTGACACGCTTCCCCGGTATCACAACAAACTGACAGGCTTCCCGGTATCACAACAAACTGACAAGCTTCCCGGTATCACAACAAACTGACGGGCTTCCCGGTATCACAACAAACTGACAGGCTTCCCGGTATCACAACAAACTGACAAGCTTCCCGGTATCACAACAAACTGACAGGCTTCCCGGTATCACAACAAACTGACGGGCTTCCCGGTATCACAACAAACTGACGGGCTTCCCGGTATCACAACAAACTGACAGGCTTCCCGGTATCACAACAAACTGACGGGCTTCCCGGTATCACAACAAACTGGCAGGCTTCCCGGTATCACAACAAACTGCTCGTGTGCTCCCGTTCAGTTCATATGTAAATGTTGTGCTTTGGTCGTCCCCTGTAACACTTCACAGAATATGCAACTTTTATAAAGATTAGTTGTTTGCCATTTATGTCTTGAAACTAAATAGAGATCACAAACAATCAATTACAAATCAAGGGCAAGGTCGTCAGGACTGTTCCGGACATTATATTAATTATTAGAAATGTATAGAAAAAGATTTATAAAATGTTTCATAGTGAGTTCAGCTCGATGGTGTAGTGGTTAAGACATTCGCTTGGTAAGCGAAGGGTTCACAGTTCAAATCGGTCTCACCATACGAGCCCACAAATTAATCTTGTGTTCTCGTGGAGTATGCTTTTTTTTATTCCGAAAGAACAGAGTTTAATTCAGTTAACGCTCCACGAGAATGACATTACCCCCAAAAAAAATTCATAACAAAACCCTAATTTTAGGAAAACTCATTCACTATTAGAAACGTAAAATACAATCCAACAAGTGTATGTTTGTCATAATACACAAAGCACAAAGCAAAGCACACGGCAATTTTGTATATGTAAATTAAAATTTAACCGTTGTTATATAACAGCTGACCTCTGAAAGGATCTATTCACCGAACCGCCGTAGAGGTTGGGTGTAGAACAACAACGAAATTTAACCAGAAACTTTACTCTCCCGCGTTGTTGTCCAACAGCTAACCTGTACGCCAGTTCGATATGATATCATATCTTTTTAATGGGCAAACCCATTTCAGATTCCACAGAAACAGTACTAATAAAAGGGAAGAACTACTTTTTTAAAATATCTATCCGCTTTATGCTTGTACGTAACAAACAGATTTTCGCAGGGGTCATCTGTTTCATAACAACGACTCCAGAGGGGCCATAATATCACGTGATCCCAGGTTCTTAAACTGAAGTGAAATCGGGTAGAAAAAACATGATGGGAACCGGTTATATTTTCCACTAGAACGGCAGGTCGTAAGTCCGAAAGATTCTGTCAATTTTTTTCGCGAGTACAACGAACGAGTGCGGCATATGATCATCAGGTAAAATATGTGTATATTTTGAACAGGATCTTGTGTGCAAAATATCTCGATAACGAAAAGCCCTGTCGACTTCAAATTTTATATGGATCTTCCTTGGGTCAGTCGGACGGAAGTTGAAACTTGGTGTGAGTATTGCTTGGTAGTTCCGAAAGATTCTATCAAATTTTTTTGTCGAGAGTACAAAGAACGAGTACGGCGTACGACGTCATCACGTATAATATGCATATAATTTGGACAAAATTGTTGCTTGGAATGTCCGAAAGATTCTATAATTTTTTTTTCGTGAGTAGAACGAACGAATGCAGCGTATCATTTGCCCGAAATTGAGCTTTTTGTGCGTTTCTCATCTACGGCTGTTATATAACAGACCACTCAGTTAGGTGTCAGTTGTGGTGCACGATGAAGTCGTTATCTGCGAAGTCATGAAATGCTATTGTCGTATTTATAGGTCTCAGCAGGTCTAGCTATTGATTTTTTTTCGCCGCATACTTGATTCGGTTGCCAAGATGTTCCATATATGGGAGCTATTTTGTATCGGTTAGCATTGTTTCCAGTACCTAGAAGCATTTTTCGGTATTAAAACTGAGTCATCTGATATCTTGAGTTATGAGAAGCAGCTCACCATTTTGGCACCGAAATGCACTTCCCCCTTCTCCCACCGAAGTGGTCATCTGATGCGCAGTTATGAATAACGCCTTTCTAGTGCTTTTTGGCCGATGGGAATGTACGAAGTCAAGACAGTATATCATAGTTATAACTACACTTAGGGTACAGACCGTTAGCGTTATCTTGGGTAAAATGGTTAGAGTTGCGTGTACAGTCGTGCCTACATTAGATAGCTATGGGAGTGGAAGATGATGGTTAGCAAAAAAATCCACCTTCAAGACTTGGGGGGGGGGGGTCTCGGTGGCCTAGTGGTCTGAAGCGCCGGCCAGCCAAGCAAGGCATGATCTGTAGGACGTGAGTTCGAACGCCCAGGTAACCTGCTGATCATGCTGACCCAAAGGGATTTAAATCGACCTGACTGTGTATGTCCATATGCATCATACACTAATAATTAGGGATCAAATACTGTAAAGACTGGCAGCCCGAAGAATCCCAAGTGAGATTCAAGTGTGAGCCATCTGCTTAATTAGGGTAACTTGCATGTGTACTGTAACCCAGATCGATAATCTGCACATAGTGTATATAATAATAGTAACCAAGTTCGTTCTTAGTGGATCTTAGTTAGCAACATTGTATAAATTCAACCTTAATTCGGGTTGCAAATATAAAAAGAATAATTTATTTATTTATTTATTTATCAAGACTTGGATAAAAAGATGTAAAGTAAGACCCTTTTCAGATTCGGGTAAAAAGACGTACGGTAAAACCTGACCAATTTCCAAGACCGGATAAAACTGTAATACAGTAAAACTACTGTAGTGACCAACTTCAGACCTGGGGGAATTATGGGTGTAGTTGGGGAGACATTTGTTTTTGTTTACAAAAAAAAAAAAAAAAAAAGAAACTAAGTATGTGTCGGTTGAAAGTGGTTAATATAGGCCTGAACTGTTATGTTTTGTGTGCACTGGCCGCTCCAGTTTTGCAAAATGTTAGCTCTAATTGCGATTACGAAGTAAGTTGCTGAGGCGTCGATTTGGGAACAGAATCCTGTAACTGAAGTTACGCGTAATGGCTCAACAGTTTAGCCATTACTCGTAATGAATGATTACGCTAGTTGACTGTAAAACGTATACGACAAACCCACAACCAAGCAGTGATTTGGTTGGTCGCTTAATGAAAAATTATTTCCTTCCGTAAAAGTGACGCCTAAAACGTTTGACGTAACAGAAGCAACAGAAGCTGCCATAATCTCAAACCCAGTAAACATTCTAACGTCGATTTGAGGTTTCCACGTGGAATCTGGTTGTAATTGGTTGCGAGAATTGATCAGCGTCTGATCAACGTCTTTGGCATGTTGCTGGGACCTTGCTTTTGGTCGGTACCAGAATCCAACTTTCTCCGACGTTGAATTTGGTGCGACGTTGAATAGACATAGGGAAATCGACATTACATAGACATCATGGTAACAACCAAACAGCAGTCTTATCGATCAGCGGAAATAGAACCATGACAGGTCGCTTCGAAAATAGATCAAAGTGAGGGTATGAATATTGGAATATCAGAAGTGCGCATCCCTCCTTCTTTTGAAAAAAACATTGGCTTCATACATATCCTGCGTTACCGGATGACCCATAGGTAGAGTACTTTTACGCAGGGTTACCACAACACCTTATCACTGTCACTGCCCAGATTGCGATTCTGTATTAATGCTTTTCCTGCGTCTATATAATGTTGTGAAATGGACGTTTTGACTTCAAGTTGCAACCTTTTCGCAACTATGCTTAGGCATAGGGTAATCGATGTCTATCCAACGTCGACAGGGAGTCCATATTAAACCAAAACCCGATGTCGGTGGCAACGTTGATCCAACGTTGCAGTATTATCCAGTATTCAGCAATACATCGAAGAGTCGATGTATTGCTGTAGGTCGCGATCTGTAGACAAGCCGAAATAATGTTGCTTAACCAATTCAACGATTCACCTGAGACGGCGAATAGAAGCCTGAGAAATGGGTGAGTAGTCGCCATAAAAACACGTAAGATTAGCATCGCATATTTCTCTCTCCCGGACCAAGAAGAGACATCTAGGGTTTGTACCTTTTGTGTGCATGTACATGTGTGTGTGTGTGTATCGGTTGGTTGCGAACAAAATGTGTGCAAATTATCTCTAGAAAGTTAAGTCGAATCGACTTCAGCTTAGTCCGTTTATTTGTTGGGTAGGTTAGACGGTTCTGACAACTTTTACGTTTACGGGTTACGCAAAAATCACGTGTGTTCAATGTCTGAGCATCGGAGAAAGTTCAAACTTGTTGGGATTCAGTTGCCGTGAACGTGCTTCGGAAGACCTAATACCGTGTAGTCCCGAACACACATGCGCCGAATGCAGCAGGCTTACCCCAGGGCACTGGCACGCGTTACTTAAGGTACGTCAGCAGAACGCTGGTCGACTCAGCGCTCGAGAAACAGACTCTGTCGTGCAGTGCACGGTCCAATGCTGAAATGGCACTGCCAGCCGAGGAGTTGGGAACTCTTGAGTATACGTCGATACCTCTATCAAACGTCGCCGCACCAGACGCCGACATCTGACTCTGCAGATTCACTGCAGCCGGATTCATCCCCAGCTAAGGCCTCACCCCCCCCCCCCCCCGCATGCCCAGTGCACCGCCATCACTCCCTGTCACTACAATTTTGCAGCCGAGTGACTTGATTAGAAACTGGAGCATATTTACCTCGCTATTTCAGCAACCTAAAATGCAGGCTGGGGTTGGGAATACCATACTAGCAGACAACGCGCCACCGGTTTTGGCACATACAGTAGTCGCGCGTATGCATGGTGAAGGAACGAAGCCGCGGAGAGAGAGTGCATTTGCTCCGTCCGCACCTGCTCTCAAGGGCGTTGCTCTCAGTTCTGGACAAATTGGGAAAAGCTACAAATACGCGTAGCGACGTCAAAAACCCGGACACGGGAGCAGTCGAAGTTGAAAAGAAAAAGAAGTCGCGACGACGCCAAGCGCTCTGTCGCGCGAACAACCTCACCTTCGCGTCGCGAAACACGCTTGACAAGAAAGCTGATGGCCGTTCGCACCCCATCAACAGCGGTGTTAAAGCACGCACGTTGAAAACGCAACCCCGCACTGCCACAGCGACACCACTGGTGTACCCTACTTCCACTATTTGAGCAAGTTTACGGACCGACAGATCCCCCATCGCTCCCTCGTTGATATTTGTACATCCGGTGATGACGAAAGTAGCAGTGATTATGAGCCTTTCCAAGATGCTCAAGATTCGCGCGACGACTAAACACCCGGTACTCAAGCGGTTGTTTCAGGGTAGGTGGATTTGGTGCATACAGGATACCTCGCCTGGCATCTCGACAAGATATGGCGCCGGTGTTTGATGCCGTACATCATTTGAACGTGGCACGCGCGCCCAGTCACAGCCCAGTCTCTCACCCCGCGTGGCTTCGCTGGACAACGAGTTGGCATCCCCTCTCCACCCGACTACTTTGAATCAGACACTGAGCCGGACGATGACGCTAACGATATAGATTACTCACCGTCGGGATAATTTATTGATTTACTGCGCATGATCATTGCTTTTGACAAAAAAAGAAAGTTCGCATCGCAGAGGGAAGTCGAACTCCGCCCCGCACGGCTGGCCCTATCTACAGCGGATTGCATCAAGCAAATTTTCAACTCGAAAATGGAAGATCACGCCAAGAAATTTTGCAATGCAACCATGCCCATGATAGGATTTCTATATGTCGTTTGCTTGACGCAAAAGACTGCACCTTACTTTACCCACGGCCGGTTCCTACCCATGACGGCGCTGCAGCCACTGAAACAACGCCTGCAATGGATTCAGCGAGGCCACATAGATACAGATGTGCCATTAGTCGACGCAGACACCCGGAAATCTGAGGAATGGGCCGTTGCTCGCTGAGCATTTTACGTTTCTAAGCTTTGGCCCTGGTACGAGAAAATCTTGTTCGCGCCTCATGCAACATTGCTCAGCTACAGAGCGAAACAGTGGTGGGATTGGTCGTGTTACGACGAGATGAATTACTCCACCACCTCCTGCTGCCAGTCGAAGACACCGCGGCGCTGCGAGACCAACCGGTCGCGGAGCAAACGGAGCAGCTTCAACCCGACGCCATGGCTCGCATGACGAATGAATTCAAAGCCGCCATCAAAGTTCATGCAACAGGACATCTGCCAACAGAAGTGAAAGTCAACAGCAGGGGGCAAGCAAAATAAGTAACCGACACCACAAAGAAATAGCACCAGCATGAGCCGCCGATGAGGTAGCAAATACTGTTCAGATCGCACGGCGAGCGGTTCACTCAACCACTCATACGGCGATCAAGTAACTCACCGATAGCAGCGATTCCCGGCCTTCTCTAGAATGGCTCGAGAGCTGGGTTTACTCACTGCCGCGGAGAAGACAGTGACTCTGGGCCGCCTTCACTTCAGAGAATTCCAAGCCCTCGCCCTCATTCGCCGGACATTGTTTCAGGGCCGTGCGCGAGGGCGTCGTGTTCGTCTGGCGAAGAAGGCGACAGCCGACCTGCTATGGTGGAGCGACCCTCAGAACCTGTTGGTTGGACCACCATTCACCACGCCGACAATTGACTGTCAGGTTCAGACCGATACGTCGACGATCTTGGGGGACGGGGGTATTCTTCAATGGCCAGACGTTACATTACGTTACTCGAAATGCACATGGACGTCAAAGCGACGTGAGCTGTCAAGTACGCCTGCGCATCGCTGTATTGATAGCTACACAAACAGAAGGTACTACTTCTCATCGACAACACAACGACAGTTGCCTTGTCCAGTGGATGCACTGCAATAGGATTGGCCGGACGAAGTCCTGTATGCTTTTCCTCCGACACCTCACCTCTTGCCCGAAATCCAGAAGATAAGGCGTCACCCACCCCGGCGCCTGCTACTAGTGGCACCGCTCCTACCCGGAAAACGCTGGTTCCCACAGCCGTTGCAGTTGCCGCGCCACGCCACTCGCGCTGCCAGTCCATCCAGATATGGTACGACAGCCACACTGGAAGTACAGACACCCCGATCCACACCTGTTTCAACTGTGGTGCATCGATACTCTGTGTACCTATTCGCAACGGAAGTTGTTCAAATTCTTCTGCTCACAGCGCGGTGTCAACCCCATCACAGCAATTTCAGTGGTGATTGTTGATTTCTTCGTATACTTGTTTGAGGACCGCCAACTCTCTGTACGCACGATCGAACGCTGTCGCTCCGCAATTTCGTTTATCCTCAATAAGTTCTTGGGATTTGGCGCTGGGACTGGCAAGCAACTATTACGGAACTTCAATTTGGGGAGGCCTGTCACGACTCGCAGTATCGTTCAGTGAGATATTCGTCTCGTACTGGATTTCCTCTCCACGGGCATAGGTAATGCCTGCCACTTGGGAACTACGTAGCAGACACTGCTACGTAGTTCCCAAGTACAAACACTGTATTATTTAAAATAAGAATTCTTAAGCAAATAAGAAACCAGATATTTTTTGACATGCTGTTCCGGAATAGACTACCGATAATTCAGATGTCACAGAAATGAATTGCCGTTTGATACAATGCATCTCTTACGTGACGAATCATATAAAAAAATAACAACGGTTTCGAGGAAGTGCATAGCAAAACAGGATCTTGTCTTTCGTCATACTGAGAGCCTGTAATACATTTTTAAAGGGTTGTGAAGAGTTCTCATTTTAATTTTGGTTAATTATCAAAGTGGAAGCAACGTCTCTCCACCGATGCCGGATAGTTGCGAAAAGGTTCCAAATGGAAGTCGAAACATCTACTTCCGGGCGTTGTATAGGCGTCGAGTAAACGTCAGTCTAGAATCTCCGTCCAGACAGCGAGAATGACTAGGTGTCGTGGTCAACTCAGCGTCAAAGTATCTCCACAGTCGCGTCTCCCGAAACGCGGGATGTATATGAAGTTAATCTTCATTAATATTTTTCAAAAGAAGGTGGGAAAAAACTGGTGGGCCGGTGTCCTAGGATATCTTGTCCGGGGGGGGGGGGGCCAAGATATCCAGGGGGCCAAGATATCCTGGTAAGTTGGTATCTGTTAGCATTATAGGACGCCATAACGTCTTTATTTACAACCTGTGTTACGCTTGCTTTTACACTCCACAATCTTATCTACTGTGGTGGGTTCCGGACCAAACCCGCCCCCTTGAGACTAAACCTTCCTTGCCTAAGCCCCCCCCCCCCTTCCCCGACACACAAACCCGTTTCTAGTGCTTATGGGCGGGATTGTACCCAAGACTCTACCTCCCCCCTCCTGTTGCTCGTCCCACTTGCCTTTAAATGAAAGGTGCGTCAGGATTTTGTTAAAAGGGTTTGGCCCCTTCCCCCATAATTCAGAAATAAAAAGACTGACCTCGGAATGTTATGGTAGTATTTACAGGCCTCTGTAGGACTAGCCATTGATTTTACTCTACCGACAGCAAATGTGTTTAACTTGGTTTCCAAGCTTTTCCTATGTGGTCGTGGTTGTGTAACCTTAGCATTGTGTGCCGTACCTGGAAGTCTGCTTCACTTTTTAACCCAGCCGACTTTGTCGTAGTGGGTTAGTCGTATCACTAGAGGGGGCTTGAATGTTTGTGCATATGTGCGTATGTTAAACTTTTCTTTAAAATGCTATTCCTCCTGCAGTTTTGCTCCAATCGTTTTGATACCACGCGGGAATGTTTCCTGGTTGGTCCCCTACCTGGTTAGTACTTTTTTTGACGATTGACGAAAAATTGACAAAATGGCGGCTCTTTTTGTGCCCGTTTTAAACCATTTTTTAAATGCTACTCCTCCTACAGTTTTACTCCAATCGTTTAGATGTTACGCAGAGATGTTCCCCAGAGGTTCGCCTACCAGGCTATTATTTTTTTTTTTTTTTTTTTTTTTTGCGGTTCACCAAAAACTGCCGAAATGGCGGAGCTTTGAAGTTTGACAAAAACTGGAATAAATGGTAGTGAATAACTGAATTGTCAAACCATTCATTTCTCTCAGTCTTTTTCAAATAGTTATAAAATTTTAATTGAAAGTTTCTTAGGTGCTTCTCCGCCTGGAGTTTGCTTTTTTTCGCAAATGACAAAAAATGCCGAAATGGTGGAATTTTAACAATTTTGTAAAAATGGTGTAAATGTCGGTAAATACGTGAATCGTCAAAACTCAGCCTCTCCATCATCCCTTTTCGGGTAGCTTCCACCCGGGAAAACTCGTTTTTGTGTATTAAAATTGTGAAAAAGTTACCTTCAGAAACAAAGTTCTTCACTTTTTGGGATAACAGTATTTGTTTCAGGGTTTTTCTCTCTGTCCTTGTTTGGTAACTCGGCTGGGTCATGTCCTTGGACATGCTTGTCTTTCAAGAAATGACTCTCGAGGCAAATACAACTCCGACAAGATAAAAGCTTTGCTAAATAAGAAAGTCAAGTCCTTCAGTGTGTGCGTCATAGCCAAGCGAAAGCTGTCTCCTTCAAGTTTGCCCTTGTTCTTCTTGGGCTAGAAGGCAACTGTCTGAGAAAAAATTATGATTAAGGAGATAGCTGGCAGGAAGGTGTTTTAAATCTGTAACTTAATGTTCAATTCACTAGATGTGCATTACTGTGTGTGTGACAATCTCATTCTCTTCCTGAGCATTACAGCTGTGGCTGAAATATAGGTGCATTGCTCAGAAAGAGAGTATGACTGCCCAGTTGGCCTAGGGCTCATAACGCCTCAGCTTTGGATGAACTTCTGTATTTTCAACACATCATAATTTCAGAGCAAGTGAGTTCTTCTCCGGAGTATATGGTAATAAGTTATAGTCAGTAATAGTCAGGAACGATTTCCATAATGCGGTGATCGCTGACTGGATGAATCCCTCAGAGTAGGCTAGGGCATCAACTGCTGAGTATATACTAGTGATAGAATTTCGCTATAAAAAGATGACACTTCGATTTTATCATTGCTTTGTAAAAGTGCTAGGTTCTAAGTGCAATTGAGAAACTTTACAATACTCAAGATGCCTAAGGGTTAAGGTTCTGTGAGTGCAGTGAGATTTTAGTGTTGAGTTCATTGTATAAGTGTGCTTTTGAAAAAAAAAGAATAAAGGAATCGGAAAAAAGAATCAAGTTTGAAATCATAGGCGTTGTCAGTCGTATGCATTATGGGCCGTAGGCCAACTGGGCTGTAATCGTTTTAACCATGACTAATAAAACATGGAAATTGCTTTGTCAGCTAGCACTATCGGGGACCGTTGCAAGGGATCGGTCAGCCGGACCATTGCCCATGGTCAATTTGAAGCACAAATTAATTTCGGTGAAGCATTAAAGACAGGAAGTGATGTCTGAGGAAATGTATCGGATGTTATAAGCTTCCCTGGAAATGTTTCCACATTGATGGTTGCCACTAAACTATCAAAAATTAATCTACAGTTAGCAGTCTTTGGTGCTAAAAGGGGCGCTAAAGTGGGAAATATCTTGGGGCGAAAATACAAAAATTGTGATGCATTCTGAGCACATGGCCTGATGACAAAGACGCATCTAGCGCTGAGAATGAAGGTGCTGTCTCATAAATAATGGTTTAAACAAGATGGAATGATGATTCTGCGTGTGTGGGAAAAGGGCAACTATGGGAGGGCTTTGAGTGATATTTATACCCAGTGCATGTTCCATGTTGTTAAACCATGGAGAGGTGTCTGCTTAGCTATTGGTTACATTTGCTTTTCTTCTGAAGCTCACAAAAAAGTTCTGGAAGCAAAAAAAGAAAATATTACAAAGCAAACTGTAGCAGGAATAATTAAACATTCCACCGCCAAATATCTATGTCTTGACAATTTTTTTAATCCAGTGACTTGGGAGTTCTCATGCCCTGAATTGCGGCCACCAAACACATTTCATGTAGACATTGTCATTCCTGAAGAGATTTATGTACGGGAAGATTTACTGTCTGCTCTCCTGTAGAGAATTCATTTGAAAAGAATGGACTGTCCAAAATAATAAGACATTAGGAAAACTGTTTTAAAAATGTTCCTGAGCCCCTGCATGCTTATTTGGTGCATTTCTAACTATTTAATCGGTACGTCAGTGATGAGTCGGTGATGGAGTCGGTGACCGAGTCAGTGATTGGGTCGGTGAATGAGTCGGTGAATGAGTCAGTGATTGAGTCGCTGAGTGAGTCGGTGAATGAGTCAGTGATTGAGGCGCTTAGTGAGCCGGTGATTGAGCCATTGGTTGAGTCGGTGATTGAGTCAGGTAACGTACTAACCTGTATGTTTTCATTTGCTTTCTGCAGAACATGGAGGATATGTCGCTTGAGCTGGTACGACTGAGCAAGCAGGGAGTGACACAACCTACCAAGGAGCCAAACAAATAGCCAAATGAAGGAAAATGGTTTTTTGTTCAGAAAAACGCGAACAGTTTTAATATAATGGGTGTTCAATATTACAGCGTAGTTCAAACTCGCAGGAGGTATAAATGACGCTGTAATCTAGTCTTCGCTCGTGTGTATTATGGCGGACAATACTTAACTTGTACACTGAAAGGGATACTTGCATACAGATACTTCTACAAGTAAGCTTCCTCTTTAATTTGTGCATGAATAAATAAATACATAAAATGAAGGTAAATTGTAGTGCACAAAGTTATATCACGTATCTCAGAAATGTGGTGCGTTGTTGCGGCGGGGGTGACGTCAGTGTCGCTCATGCGCCTCGGTGCACGTCCGCCTGCCTGTCTGCATGCATGTGTGCATGTGTGTACTGTAGCTTAGGGAAATAGCAGACGCCAGCGCCGACATGTAGAGGAACAACACGAATAGACAACCTTCAGACTTCTACAACTCTGTCTTCACGCTCACTTCAAGTGCTTAAAGTTAAAAGCAGATACCGGTACTTAGTCGGTACCAGGTGGTGTGCAGTCGATCTGGGTTCAAAAGAGGTAGCAAAGCTCAGTGTTATTTATACGTGGCGGTAATTGGTTTGGGTGGCGGCATTTGGTTGGGGATGGCGGCATTCGGTTTTTTGTGGCGGCATTTAGTTTAGGGTGGCGGCATTCGGTTCAGGATAGCGGCATTTGGTTTTGTGTGGCGGCATTTGGTTGGGGATGGCGGCATTCGGTTTTGGAAGGGGGCCTTCGATTTTATGGGACGGCATTGGGGTGGCGATGGCGGCATTTGGCTTTGTGAGGTGTCATTAGGATCGAGTTGACCATAGTTATAGCTCTGACCCCACAGCAGTCCATGTGCATATATAAACCCATAGTATATTAATTCATCTATACTAAATTATAGTCACCCCGGGTTTAAAATATTATCAGTAACATTGAAATATATCGACATATTTGTAAACCGGTTTGAGCAAATTGTCTCAAAGATTGGCGTATAAAAATTGTTTTTTTCTTTCTCTCGGGTAGATTTCAGTGGGGTTTACTAGTTTACTATCGGTTAGGGAAAGATTGTGCAAACATTTGGGAAAACTTTAAGCAACAGGTTTAAGAGAACCACAAACAATGCTGTAGTTCTCACAGATCCAGCCCGATTGCTCCTGATAGCGTTGTTGCCCATGAAGTATTCTACCGAACTAAATTTTGTCAAAATTTGTGGTTTCTTTTTGGCGACTCTACAAGTCTTTTGATGATGGGCTGAGTAGATCTCGGTTGGTCACAATGTCCCTGGATATTCTTGTTGATGAACTGACGAATAGCGTGATGTGACGTTGGTTGGCGTTGTCTGAAGTTACTTCGGCATTTCGATTTCAAACAGCTTCACATGGCTTTTTGTCAAATGTATTCACATCTATAGATGTACGCTATGGCATTTTATTACCAAATTCAGGTTAAGTTTAGTTTTTGATTTATTTACTTTTTTGAAGACAAGTTTATCGGACATGGCGTAAAGTGTGAAGGAAGTTTTTCATTTTACTCAATATGTTGATATTGTTCTTTTCTGTTTCGAATCCCGGACAAAACGGCGACGGCCAGAACGGCGACGGCCAAAACGGAGATGACCAAAACGGTGACGGCCAAAACGGCGACGTAGATTAATAATTTAGTGTTGAAAATCAAAATACAAAGAATAGTGTTGCCAGATAAATCAATTCATTTCTACTTGAAGTATAAGTATAATCTGAAGTAATATTTAAATTGTAAGGGCAAAATAAAATGGATAATTTAACACTTATTTTCTCTATATTCATAAGTGCAATTATACGATAATCCATCGTGTGGTAGTGGGGTTGGGGTAATTAAGAACATTTTGAAAGACAATTGTATTTATCGACTGTGCCCACTAATACATTTTTGCACGTAAATCCACATCAATAAAAGGCAAAATAAAAACGCCTTTAAAAATACTTCGGATTATCAGCAATGAAAAACCGATGTTTTGATCGCCTTAATGAGCTTATCCTTATTTGTATCGTTTATGTGAAGTGTTGTTATTATATATACGAATCCACACCAATGAAAGACAAGATTAAATTTATTTTACCTGAGAAAATAATTTTCAGTTTTACCTGAGAAAAGGGAAGTGAGTAAATCATTCCTTGAGCAGATTACTGAGACAGTGACTGGTGACCGGAAGGAGGTGGTTAGGGAGGACAGGAAGGGCACGTTGGGAGAAATGCTGCACTGTGTTCAAATTTATTTATCTCTGATGGTTAAATAAACTGTGTTGGCAACGTTGTTACTTTTTTTAATAAGCGTTTTAAAGCATAAACTTAAAAAACTCTGTCGCCGTTTTGTCCGGGGTTGCACTTGTCGCCGCTTTGGCCGTCGCCGTTTTGGTCTTCTCCGTTATGGCTGTCGCCTTTATGTCTGGATGCCTTTTGTATCACGTGTAAGTAGAAAATATACAGTTTCATATGCGAAAATAAAAATGTTATGAAACTAAATCTGTCAATATATGACATGATAGTCCCGATCAGTGAACTATGATCTTGTCAATATGTGTTTACAATTGTTTGTGCAATATCTTTAATAAAATTTTGGCTTGTCGGCTTCAGATTTCGTTTTGACACTGTCATTAGACCAGCCGACTTCGTCGGGCCGGTCTTATCACATCAATAGAGGGGTAACTGTCGTCTATGTGCACGTATGTACGTATGTGAACTTTTACTTAAAATGTTTCTTCCTTAGTTGTTATCGGATTCCTTTCAAATTGTGTGTAAATGTTCTCCAGATAGGCCTCTCTTGAAAAATTGCTTTTTTTTGGCGATTAGCTAAAATTCACCAAAACAGTGAACCGCTCATCAACACAAACTAAACAAACATGCACACTGGCTTGAAATGCGAACCACGCATCGACGCAAGTTAAGTAAACATGCGCATTGATCCAAAATAAAAATCGCAGATCTACGCAAGTTAAATAAATATGCGCACTGGTGCGAAATGCAACCGCACATCAATGCATGTTAAATAAACATGCGCACTGGTTCGAATTGCCAACCGCACATCAACGCAAGCTAAATAAACATGCGCAGTGGTCCGAAATGCGAACAGAGCATAACGGTCAGTTAAACAAACATGCGCACTGGGCCGAAGCGCAAACCTTACAAAATAATACATACCAAAACATTAAAACTTAAATAATACTGTTTTAGACGCGGCGTTTTCTTCTTTTCAAAAGGCAAGTGCAAACGTAATCACATGTGTTTGGTCATGTCACCTTTCACTGGTCGTTACAGCTGCTTGAAACAATGTCCGACCAACAGTACACGTGTGTTGATACAATTTCGATACGTTGTTCGAAGGTGTCTCTGGTAGACTACCCAATCTACCAGAGATACACCAGATCTGTTTCTCATTTTTGTGGGAAACAAATCTGTGTATATATTTATCGGTCTGTGTTCGGGTCCGTTGCTAAATTAACTATTTAGCTAGCTCTTTGCTATCTCGTCTTTTGAAGCTTATTTTTTAGGGATATTGCCTTGATCATGCATGCTGGAATTTGTCTTATCGCTTTTTGTAAGCTGGGACTTTGCCCTTGGACAAATTTGTACAGTATGACTACCACTTTTTTGGCAACCACACAAGCTTATTCATACGTGATTCAATGCATCTCTGCTAGTCACATTGTCCCCGGGCATTCTTGTTTAGTTTCAAGTTAATTAAAAAAAGTGGTATTTCAGCCTATAAAGATATATTTTGTAGAGACACACAAGTCATACAATGCTATTTATTGCCTTGTCTCCCCATGGCGAAGAGGTAACATTCGGAGGGGTGGGTGCACTTGGTATGAAATGTGTCACCATGCGGGTCCATTAAAACGCGGAGAAAGAGGGGTAATTTTGAGGCCGTGGTCCGCGCGGAGTGGCAATTTTGTTTTAAAAGAGGTAATTTTTATGTCCTAAAAAGGGTGTCTTCGGAATTATGCCTCCCCGCGTTGTTGTCCAACACCCAACCCCTACGGCGGTTCGGTCTGTTGTGTATAACACCTTTTTACTCTGCAGACTCACTGGGAATTGCGCGAAAAATAGTACTCATATATGACTATACATATAAGTCAATTTAATTGTTATTACAGGCAGTAATAATTCAAAGCAAGGTTTTCATGTCTGTTCCAGACATGCCATTGATTATTGAAAATATGTAGAATAAGATTTATAAATCGTTTCATTCTGTCACTTCATCTGTGTTTGTAAAGACGTTTGCTTCGTAGGCAAAAGTTCCCCAGTTCGAAACCAGCTTGTCACATTTTAAACGACCTTATGAATTAAACTTCCACTAACCCTTGACACAAGGGAGCCTCTTGCCTTTGAATCAGAAGTCATGTGATCGAGGCGATGACATTCGAAGACACTATTCTGATAGTGAATTGAAAATTAGCGTTTATTCGCAATTGAGAAAACACGTTAAAGACAATAGGATAATCACCAGCTATGTTTTAAGGGAAGATTAGAAGAACCCGTTGGAAACATTATTCAGGTGTCACTAGAGCAATGTACAAGCAGAGGCAAATTAAGCATGCTCATATGCAACATGCAGGTAATAAAAAAAACGGCAAAGGAGGACAACAGGTTTGCCTTGATGAATACATTTATACCAAACAAGTAACTATTTTTTTCCCGTTTTATCACAGTAAACATTTTTTTCGTTTACCGTTTCGATTACCTTTATTTCCGTTACCAATTTTCGTTACCACCGTTTTTTCCGTAGGCCAAGGGGCGTCAGTGTCTATACCTGTCTATTTCGCTAGTACTTTTGACGATTCGCTGAAAATATGCAGAAACTGGTCAAAAAACGATTTCTTGTGTTAAAACCTTGACTTACGGCAGGGATGTAACCTTATCTTGAAATTACGGTTAGCGGTCAGCGTTATATGTCGTAAATCCTGACATCAGTATTTGTAAGCTTGGGGACTGTCCACGGACAACGATTGCTGCCGGTATGATGAGACATGTAAAAAACACATGCATGGATATATATGTCGTATATATGCCGGGATACAGGATACCAAACAAACTAACTGATCGACATTCCAGAATGAATCAAAATTTACACATTTTGCATCGAGAATCGGAGTTTTGCCAGGACAGATTCCCAGAATGTTTGACACCTAACTTTTCCCAGCTTTACACAATAAAACACACACACACACACACACATATATATATATATATATATATATATATATATATATATATATATATATATATATATATATATATATATATATATATATATATATATATATATATATAATATATATATATATATAATATATATATATATATATATATATACAGTTTTATCCAGATAATTTCTGAGAAACTATAAGGCCAACCCTTTTAAACATCATACAGTGAAGATACATATGTTGCGATGTGCAGTGCTTTGTCACGTTTTAATTGCGGACTGATGCATTGGCAGCTTGTCCAAAATTGGTTAACAGTTGCACATTTTGCATCGAGACTAGAGTTTGCCCCGACAAGTTCTCAGAAACCCCGAGGCCAACCTTTTGAAACATTACACTGTGAAAAAACATATGTTTCAGTTTTATAATTTTTGAAATCGAGTAAAAATTGACGGATTTTAACTTTGTCAGAAATCTATAAAAATTTACGCAGTCGGGGTGGAAACTTTGCACGTGTTAGCTCTAAGGAACTATAATCCTAGATCTAGTGCCGAGAGCGGGAAGCATTTGTTCCTTATGTTAGATTCAGCAATAAGTTCAAACTGAAACGCGTCTTATGGGACTGGGAGATGGGTATCTCACATTCATCAATCAATATTTTCAATCGCTTATCTCCACCTTTATACGGGATTTCTCTCATTTGCGGTATCGACGCATAAATTGTGAATTGGACTTTTCTACACATGGAGGTGCATCATGTCAACAAATATGTCCAAAAATTGCCTTATAAGGGCGTATCCGAACAAAACCGAGTGACATCCGATTACCCATCATTCCTTTTTTATGCGCGGAACAAACAATACGTATTTTTGGAAAAGAATTTTTGAAGATTTTTTTCTACAAGTTTATACAAGCTTATTTAGTCTTTGGATATATTTAAACTCTTTTATATCTTGTGTTTTGAATGCGGAGCTAAAATGACACCAGGAATGGTAGTGTTGGCCTCGAGTAAACAAACTCGGTCTTTGTCACCGTAATATGTTTCCCGGTTCTTTCTCTACCGGTTAGCAGATTCATTCTTTCCTGGAGACATTTGGGGCTAGATCAATCTGGAGAGGCACGGAGACAGGCGTTGGAGATGGTAAATTCTCTCGTTGCCATGCCTTCACACCGCTCCACATAACCCCAGCGCCACTGGCTTACCAAGGCTGCTGAGTTTGAATTAACAGAGCGTCGCTCGGGTTTAAACGCATCTAGCTAGATTCACGAGGTTACGGCTGTTGCATAAGTTTTCCCTGCGCGTAAAAACAGCCCGTTTTTACGTAGAAAAGGCCTTTTTTACGGCCAAACCCGTAAAATCTACCTGTCAACGCATTGTCTGTAATATTGTCCTGTGCATAGAAAAGGCCTTTTCTACGGTGCTATAAAGGGGAAACTTACGCTTCAGGAGCGTAATTTTTCCCTGCGTCAATAAAATTCAGCTTTAGACATTGTGTCTCCCTATCGCAAAAGGAACAAAGAAACAGCGTATGGAGCGAAAATCATTGAAATAATACGTTCACAGGTGAAATATACAGTCTTGCTCGTAGAAAAGGCCTTTTCTACGTAAAAACAGCCTGTCACTTCAGTATTGAAACTAGACATGAATTTCTGATGCACAGGGTATTTTTACGCCATCAATCCGTAAAAAAGTCCTTTTATTCTTTTAGCTATCAAGCCTTAAAGCAAGATATATTAAAATCCATCTGTAAGTATAAAGGGCATTTTTTACGCCTTAAAGGGCGTAAAAAATTCATTTCAACCACAAAACTAGACATGAATTTCTGACGCACAGGGTATTTTTACGACATCAATCCGTAAAAAAGTCCTTTTTTCTTTTAGATAGCAAGCCTTAAAGCAAGATATATTAAAATCTATCTGTAAGTAAAAAGGGCATTTTTTACGCCTTAAAGGGCGTAAAAAAGTCATTACAACCACAAAACTAGACATGAATTTCTGACGCACAGGGTATTTTTACGCCATCAATCCGTAAAAACGTCCTTTTTTTCTTTTTGAGCTATCATTTTCAAGTTAATATACTTGTAAATCTATCTGTAAGATGAAATGGCATAGAAAGGCGTAGAGAACTCATTTAAAAAATAAAACTAGACATGAATTTCTTACTCATAGGACATTTTTACTCCACTAATCCGTAAAAAAGTCCTTTTTTCTCTTAACTATCCAGGTTCTAGGTAATATATTTGTAAATCGATTTTTTAAGTTGAAATGGAATTTTTACGCCTTAAAGGCGTAGAAAAGTCATTTTCGAAATAAAACTACACGTGAATTTCCTACGCACAGTAAAAAAAATCTTTTTTTTTCTTTTAACTATCAACTTCAAAACTAATGTAGACACGCATGGTAACCATTCGGTACGTGAGTGCCCCCCGCCACCCCCCTCCCCCTGATAAATTCATTGCAGAATATATCTGAATTCTAGAACTTTGTGTGTGCGTGCGTGCGTGTGTCTGTGTGTGTTTGTGTGTGTGTATTTTGGCTCTTTTCGGGGGGGGGGGTAGAGTGCAAATAAATAAATGGGGAGGGTCTGTTACTCTGTTATCCCCTTCCCTAAGACGTTTGAGGCCGGGTCACCGTCTGCTCGGGACCTCATTACCACCAGTGGTAATGAGGTCCCGAAGTGGCACTGAGGACCCAAATTATTTTTTACTTCAAAATGCTAGATTAGGTTGTTTTAAGCTGAAAGAAATGTTCAAAAACAAAAATCAATGCTTACTTTTCGAAAAAAGTGAAGTGGTGGTACTGAAGACCTGGTGGTGGCACTGAGGCCCGGTGGTGGTACTGTGGACCCAAACTTTTTTTCGCTTCAAAATGCTATATTAGGGGGCTGAAAGAAACGCTCGAGTCACAATTTATGCATCAGAGAACGCGAACTACGTTTTCACTCTTAAAAAAACGTTTTACGAAATAAAAAGATAGCTTTGTCATTATTATAACGGTTTATTCTCACTGAAAATACATAATCTAAAATTAAAAATAATCGGGTCCTCAGTACCACCACCTGGTCCTCAGGGCCACCACCGGGGTGGTGGGAATACAAGAAGATGAAAGATCCCATGCCACCCCTGACGGCGTCGCCCAACAGGGTGGCAGGGGGCGGTAGAAGCAATGATTTTAAGACACAATTAAGGATGGGGGCGGGGCGGGGGCGGGAACGAGGAGTTCTTATGAAAAATTTGTCGGGTCCTCAGTGCCACCGGGTCTTCAGTGCCACTTCGGGACCTCAGTACCACTAGTGGTACTGAGGTCCCACGACAACCCTTACTGAGACGTTTTGTCAAAGCACGGATTACTCTTATGGTATGTTGAAAAGTAATTTGTGGGCAATCCGACCAGTTAATATTTATGACGAAACACACTCTCACAGCGTTCGATATATCGTCATAGAATATTGAAATCATTTTTTCGGGAGAGGTGGGGGGGGGGTTGGGTGGGGCGACGGTATGAGGGGTGACGCTTCGGCAATAAGCACGATAAACGAGTTTGCTAAAATAAAATTTATTTAACCAGTTTCTTCCTCAGTACCACAAAAGTGCACCAGGATCACCAAAGCGCGGTGGTACTGAGTCTGGCCTGTGGAAAACTCAGTGGTACATGCTTTTGAAGAGGTGTACGCAGCTTTATGGGGAGAAACAACATGCAAATTACAAAAAGCTGCCAATCAATGCGCAGGGAAAATTTACGCACAGGGAAAACTTACGCAACTGTGAGCGTAAGTTTTCCCTGCGCGTAGAAAAGGCCACTCCCGCTAAATATCTCCCCAGTCTGAAAAACAGACGAGTAAATGTGTTGATGTGTTGATGGACAATTCAACAGCGGTGGCTTACGTCCGCAAGCAAGGGGCACTCGCTCGGCAGAATGAACCCAGCTGAGAAAGGGGATCCTTTGCCTAGCAAAAAATCGTGACATCAGGCTCTCCGCCGACACATAACCGGCAAATTAAACGTGACGGCAGATGTTCCGTAAGTTTTCCCTGTCGCAAGATTTGCACTTCGTAAAAAATGCCTTTTCTACGCGCAGGGAAAACTTACGCTCACAGTTGCATAAGTTTTCCCTGTGCGTAAATTTTCCCTGTGTATTGATTGGCAGCTTTTTGTAATTTGCTTGTTGTTTCTCCCCATGAAGCTGCGTACACTTCTTCAAAAGCATGTACCACTGAGTTTTCCACAGGCCAGACTCAGTACCAGCGTGTATTACGGATGCGCTTTGGTGGTCCTGGTGCACTTTTGTGGTACTGAAGAAGAAACTGGTTAAATGAATTTTATTTTAGCAAACTCGTTTATCGTGCATATTGCCTAAGCATCACCCCTCATACCGTCGCCCCACCCAACCCCCCCCCCCCCCTCTCCCGAAAAAATTATTTCAATGTTCTATGACGATATATCGAACGCTATGAGAGTGTTTTTCTTCATAAATATTAACTGGTCGGATTGCCCACAAATTACTTTTCAACATAACATAAGAGTAATCCGTGCTTTGACAAAACGTCTCAGTAAGGGTTGTCGTCTGCTCGGGCCCTCAGTACCACTAGTGGTACTGAGGTCCCGAAGTGGCACTGAGGACCCGGTGGCACTGAGGACCCGACAAATTTTTCATAAGAACTCCTCGTCCCTGCCCGCCCCCATCTTTTATTGTGTCTTAAAATCACTGCTTCTACCGCCCCCTGCCATCCTGTTGAACGTTTCCTTCAGCCCCCTTATATAGCATTTTGAAGCGAAAAAAGTTTGGGTCCTCAGTACCACCACCGGGCCTCAGTGCCACCACCAGGTCTTCAGTACCATCACTTCACTTTTTTCGGAAAGTAAGCATTGATTTTTGTTTTTGAACATTTCTTTCAGCTAAAAACAACCTAATCTAGCAATTTGAAGTAAAAAATAGTTTGGGTCCTCAGTGCCACTTCGGGACCTCATTACCACTGGTGGTACTGAGGTTCCGAGCAGACGGTGATCCGGCCTCAAACGTCTTGGGGAAGGGGATAACAGAGTAACAGACCCTCCCCATTTATTTATTTGCACTCTACCCTCCCTCCCCCCCCCCGAAAAAAGCCAAAACACACACACACAAACACACACAGACACACGCACGCACGCATGCACGCACACACAAAGTTCTAGAATTAATGTTCTAGAATTCAGATATATTCTGCAATGAATTTATCAGGGGGTGGGGGGTGGCACTCACGTACCGAATGGTTACCATGCGTGTCTACATTAGTTTTGAAGTTGATAGTTAAAAGAAGAAAAAGATTTTTTTACGGAAAGTAGCGTAAAAATGGCCTGTGTGTAGGAAATTCACGTCTAGTTTTATTTCGAAAATGACTTTTCTACGCCTTTAAGGCATGAAAATTCCATTTCAACTTAAAAAATCGATTTACAAATATATAACCTAGAACCTGGATAGTTAAAAGAGAAAAAGGACGTTTTTACGTATTGATGGCGTAAAAATACCCTGTGCGTCCGAAATTCATGTCTAGTTTTGTGGTTGAAATGACTTTTTTACGCCCTTTAAGGCGTAAAAAATGCCCTTTTTACTTACAGATAGATTTTAATATATCTTGCTTTAAGGCTTGATAGCTAAAAGAAAAAAAGACTTTTTTTCGGATTGATGGCGTAAAAATACCCTGTGCGTCAGAAATTCATGTCTAGTTTTGTGGTTGAAATGACTTTTTTACGCCCTTTAAGGCGTAAAAAATGCCCTTTTTACTTACAGATAGATTTTAATATATCTTGCTTTAAGGCTTGATAGCTAAAAGAAAAAAGGACTTTTTTACGGATTGATGGCGTAAAAATACCCTGTGCGTCAGAAATTCATGTCTAGTTTCAATACTGAAATGACAGGCTGTTTTTACGTAGAAAAGGCCTTTTCTACGGGCAAGACTGTATATTTCACCTGTGAGCGCATTATTTCAATGATTTCCTCTCCATATACTGTTTCTTTGTTCCTTTTTCCATAGGGAGACACAATGTGTAAAGCTGAATTTTATTGATGCAGGGAAAAATTACGCTCCTGAAGCGTAAGTTTTCCCTTTATAGCACCGTAGAAAAGGCCTTTTCTATGCACAGGACAATATTACAGACAATGCGTTGACAGGTAGATTTTACGGGTTTTGCCGTAAAAAGGCCTTTTCTACGTAAAAACGGGCTGTTTTTACGCGCAGGGAAAACTTATGCAACAGCAGATATGGCCTCCAGGGCAAGCAAAGTAATCCAAATGGAATGGTACTTAAACCAGAGCTCCTTTGAGTGGGTAGGAGCTCGATCCCCGTGGGATCCCCCATACCAGGAACTATTTGCCAATTCCCTAACCCACCGTCTTCCCAGATATGTCTCCCCTACCCAGACCCGAACGCCTGGGGGACAGACACTTTCAAGTGTCAGTGGCCAAAACAAGTACTGTATGTCTTTCCACCACAGGTCATTCTAAAACAGGTACTCCTCAGAGCCCTAGTGTTCCCAGGGTGCAAACTCATCCTAATAGCCCCATGGCAACCAGAGACTCTGTGGTTTACTCCACTAGCACGATAGAAAGTAGAGAGGTGCCTTCAGATCCCTTGCCATCCGAATCTCCTACACCAGCCACACTTGGACCAGTCACCCCATCCCTCACCTGGGCCTACGGGTGTAGTACCTATACCTACCTTCCTAAAAGACAAGGTAGGTATAGGTACTACACCCGTAGGCCCAGGGTGTAGTATTATTTCAGATAAAATAATAAAGAAGATGACGCAAACACACAAACCTTCCACATCTAAGATCTACAGATCTCAGTGGAACAAATTCTCAAATTGGTGTAAAAAGCAAAAACTTGACCCATTCAAAGTTTCTCCAGGGGTCGTAGTCGAATTTTTTCACTACCTTCACGAAGATTCCAAATTTAGACCATCTTCCATAGAAGGTTCTGGGCCTACAATCGCAGCGACACGCAAACCAGTTTCGGACTACGACCCGGTGGAAGACTCATCAACTTCAAAATTGATAAAATATTTCAAATTAATGGGATCTGGAACTCATTCTCATTAAATTTACCTTTTTACTGGCTCTAGCGTCAGGCAAAGAAGGGGAGGACACCACGTCTTGGACCAATAGGTCTTTCGAGTAAATAGCTCCCGGAACACAGTAATCTTTAAGCCGATTCCATCGTTTATGGGCAAGACGTATAGAGCCACGAAAGGGGCGGGGACATTTGAAGAAATCAAAGTCAAACCCTTTCCCTCTCCCAAATCACGTGAGGAGCCAACACCCACGCTATGCCCCATGAAAGCTCTTAGAAAGTATATGGAGTTCGCCGAAGATTATTATATGGGGTCAAGGCAAAACGCTCCCATCATATCATTTAGACCCAGTGTAAATACAGACATCTCTAAGCAGACTGGCTCTAATTATATCAAACGGGTAATTACAGAAGCCTACTCCAAGGCCCAAACAGACCCGAAATACTTGTTCCACTACAAAATCAAAGCTCATCAAGTAAAACAGGTTGCTAATTCCTTGAACGCTTTACACAATATCTCGTTAGATGAGATTTTTCACACAGGATGCTGGTCATCCCGAACACCTTTATAAAATTCTATCTAAAAGAGTTCACTAAAAATGAACTTGCAGGGCTGTATTCAATAGGCCTCTTCATAGCAGCAGAAAAAAGTAATTTTTAACGCAGATCGTCTGTCTGTTACAACAGAAATTACAGCTAGAGCCAGAGAGGAGCCAAATCAAACAAACGGGGCCGAGGCAACAAGCAGGCCCCAAGAGTCAAACCCACAGGAGGAAAGCAACCCTAGGGCAACTAACAATTCATACACTTTAGGACTATTATTTACCAAAATAGCTCTGCACACTCGAGCCGTCGGTCGGCTTAAAGAGAAGTGAGTGGAGGCAATTTCCCCACTTCTCACTTATTGTCGTAGAGTATTGGTTTAGTTCACTCCTCACCTTATTTAATTTGCTCAAGTTGAATGAGAGCAACTTTTCGATTTAGTATTTAAATTGATACTTAATTTTAATCATTCTAATCTCTACGGTTTAGTTGATCTCTAGCACTAATTTATGCATATACTGATTTATTTCTAGAGATCGTATGATTTTATCACAATAAAAGAATTTTATGTTAATATTACCGTATTTTAGTCAGTTCGTACATGTGCTCCCCGACATCGGTTGGGCGTACCATCCGTGGGAGGTTGGAGGGGGTGGTAATAAGACTTTGAGTATTTTAGATCATAGCCTTATCTGCTGTCGATTGTCTTAAGTCGGGCAATACCTACAGTGATTTTATACACGCTCCAATGTTCCTCACCAAGGTAACAGTTCATCTCTCCTTTGGAAAAAAAGAGGGGGGAAAGGGAACCAAGTAAGCATTGGATAGAGCCATCTCAAGAAATGGCTCCTCCCACATAGCTATACCCATCTGCTACTTGGTCCACTATGAGTAGAGCCACTCTACGGGAATAGCTCAACCCAGGCGGCCAGAGCCACAGGGTTCTATCATGGCTCCATTGGGGCTAACTTGGTCATGACTCCACCCATATGGATTGTTAACTATCGTTCTTTCAGTCATGCTATTCTAACTTTATGTATATATGTTATTGTAGTCAAAATTTTTTAACTCTTGAAGAGTCATTAAAGACCACAAAGGTACTTTGATGTCTTTGATTTCTTTCATGCAATACATATATCAGTTTAGAGTGTGGTTCGCATTAAAAGAACTTTTCTACGCGAGGCGTGCCACGCGGGTTTTTACCCCAACGCCAGTTTCTAGTCCCGTATAAAGGTGGAGATAATCGAGTGTTAGCTTTTATGAAGCAAAACTATCGTTTTTCTTTCGAAAAAATGCTTTTTACGAGAAAAAGCGTTCTCCACCTTTAGACCTTCGATAACCCGTCCTTATCCATCCCCATTTAGGCGCGGGGGAACTGATATAACAACGGAATGATGGGTAATCGGTTGTCAATCAGTTTTATACTTCCGGATGCTTCGGACATGCCCTTGTAGGCCAATCTTTGGACATGTTTGTTGACATGATACGGATCAACGTGCTGAAAAGTTCAATTCACAATTTATGTGTCGATACCACAAATGAGGGAAATCCCGTATAAAGGTGGAGAACGCGAACAACTTTTCCTCGTCAAAAAGCGTTTTACAAAAGAAAAAAATAGATTTGCACAAATGTTGGGGAAAGGGAAGGTATATCTTGGTTCTCTGATTTTACCTTTCTGGCCTTCTTAATATGTATGTTTCAGATATTTCAGAGGTTACTTGACCGGAAGTCTTTGAACAAGGACTGGACTGAATTCTTCAATGTTTGTTGTTACAAACAATCTCAACAAACTACTTTAATATCCTATTGTATTTATCTGCTAATGTGTTCGCAATAAAACCACTTTGGTTTTCAGACTAGAACGAATTCTTAATTTATCGTAATTTTATCTAAAATTAAAATACTCACAATCAATCTGCTGTGTGTTTCACTGTGTGTTTCACTGTGTGTTCCACTGTATGATCAACTGTGTGTTCAACTTTGTGTGTGTGGGTTGTATATGTTAATTGTTCGCACACTTTGACGCCGGGACTGCTGTTAATGCACTCTAGACTGAAGCGTGTTGGCTTCAGTCATCAGACTTATTTCGATCTGCGTTCCGTTGAAGTTTTCAGTGTGCGTTCCCACAACATCGTCCCGTTTATATCGACAATATGAAGAACACTTTTCACACTCTCAATACACTCTAGACTGGCTAAGGTGTGTTGAGATAAATAATCAGAATTAATTTCGATTTGTGTTTCGTTTTAATGTGATTTTCCACATCATCGTGTGGATAGTGCGACTTCACGTCAACACAAACGAAATGAAAGTGACTGAGGCACCGTGGCAGCTTATTCGCCTATGATGCTGTTGTCGTTATGAATACAAGCTATGATTTGCAGCCCATGTTGTATTGAAACAGCCCATCCGTAGGATGGGCCCATCCAATAACAGCGAGGTATTGATTTACCCCATCTTCGTTGTTTTGCGCTTCTATAGTTTCAGTCCATATTTAGCTATAGGAATAGCACATATTTTCTTCTCCCCTTAAGAATGGGAACAAACTGCCTTGTGTTGTGAACAAGATGGGCTATTTTAATGGTTGATGGGTGTAGAATGGGCCCAGAAGTAGCACATATAGAATCAGTATGTGCCAAATCTAGAAACAGATGCATAGGAATACCCCATCCATAGAAACAACACATCTGATCAAGAATATGGGCCAAATCTACAGACAGTTGCATAGGAATACCTCATCCATAGAAACAACACATCTGATCAAGAATATGGGCCAAATCTACAGACAGTTCTATAGGAATACCCCATCCATGGAAACAGCACATGCAAGGCCGACAGAATTGTACCTAATATTTGAGGCGGGGTCACAGTCTGCTCGGGACCTCAGTACCACCAGTGGTAATGAGGTCCCAATCGAAGTATCACTGAGGACCCGGTGGCACTGAGGACCCAAACTATTTTTCACTTCAAAATGCTAGATTAGGCGGTTTTAAGCTGAAAGAAACGCTCAAAACCAAAACAATGCTGCTCTTATTGCTGCCTTGATCAGGCCTCTTCAAGGCTTTAATACAAAGCCGATGCGAAAGGCAACAACAAAAACGCAATTTGTCTTTGCTGCGTAGGAGGGGTGGGGTGGGGGCTATATATATATATATATATTTATATATATATATATATATATATATATATATATATATATATATATATATATATATATATATATATATATATATATGCCAAAAAGAGAAATTTTGAAGCTTTTTTCTGGAACAATTTGTGAATAGACATGTATTTATATATATTTTATGGAAAAAAACTGAGATAAACATATTGGGTGGTGGGGGAGCGGGGCGGTGGGAATACAAGTCATTGTTTCGTCAATTAACAATTTTTAACAAGAAAAAAATATCACCCACATCTAAATATAAAACAAAATGTTTTACTAAGGCTAGAGACGAAGTCCCTATGCGCTTTGTTTTCGTTCACCGAGTCGTGTTTTATGGGGAGAAACTGTATGTCCTGTTTCAATAGCCTCTGTATTGATTTAGCCCAACCATTGGAAGGGGCCATACAACGATGTGGTGTTTCAACGCTGGGGTGTTTGATTGCTACAGCCCAGAACGAAATTAATGTTGAGGTTACATTAAATGTTTAATAATAGAATTAAGATTTTCTCCAGCTGTCCGTCGCGTTTTAGGAAAACAGTGACAGTCTGTGTCTTGTTATTCTGACGGCACCTAAGCACCTTCACTTCATGGTCTTGTGATATACGTTTCGCGTGTTTAAGAGTTGATGAGGCTTGAACTTTTTGTAATCAGTAAGCTTGAAACCAGGATTTTTTCGTCGACGACTTCTCTTGGTTCATTAAACACATGATTTTAATAGCTTAGCTTAGAAGCTCTCTTAACCTAAGCTAAGGAACTGGGCGAAAGCGGTCCTATTTCGAGCTTATACGAGTGTATATTTATCTATAATAATGTTCGTGAATTATGGCATTTGGGATTGGCAAAAGTGGTCCTTTCGTTCAATTCGCGGGATGGTCCGATTTGCCTGGTTCTTCAACAATAGAAATAAATGGAAGAATCTCGGTTCTGGTGAAAAGTGATCCGATTTGCAGGTTGGTTTTGGTGTATGTATAAGTGGGATCAAAAGAGGGAACGGAGGGAGTTAGTGGAGGGGGGAGGGGAGGCCGCAACATAAGAGCGTACACATTACGTACAGAATGGTAGGCTATAAAAAATCTCCACCGTTGTTCGCGCGCACTCATTGAATGGTGCCGTATGCTGGCTTATTCTAAGGACAGCGCTGCACACGCTGCAGTTAAATGATCCAAGTCATTTTGTCATGGTGACTGCGGCAGGGATACAGACTAGGTTCTAGTTCACAATAAATATCACTTTCTAGTTCTGCTTCTATATAGCATCGAAACTTGCGTCGCAATAAATGTTCCAAACATTCGAAGTATTCGTTGCCGTAAGTGTTCCAAATGTTCGGAACATACGTCGGCGCAAGTGCTCCAAATATTCGGAACATGTATGGCGCAATAAGTGTTCCAAACTAGTTTAAAACAACACGTTTTACGAGCACAGCTTTTCCGTGTTGTTATGAGAAAAACGAGGATTGGATGTTTAAAAAAAAATTAATTAACTCCACGGAGTCAACTTACATATTTTTCCAAAAGTATGGACGAAATTTTATACATCAGTGTGAGACTGTAGGCAATATCAGTAACAGATGAAATCATAAAACCAAATGCAATGTCTTTTCATTAAGACGCTCCTGCTTAAGCATTTGAGAGAATATTTCTTTATGCATTTCTCATCCCTTGTGTGTGTTACAACGCTACCTGTTGTTGTCCTGGGTGTGCATAATATTCCTTTCTTAAAAACAAAAACAAGGATCGTTGTAAAATGAATACCACCCAGTTAAGGTAGTGCGCCCCCGACTTGCAAATGTCCGTCATAGTCTTCACGACTGGACAACACCCTGCTTTGGACATTACCACACCGGGAAACAGCCGATTTGCAAATGTCCGACATAGTCTACACGACTGGGCAACACCCTGCTTTGGACATTACCACACCGGGAAACAGCCGACTTGGACCAACCTTTATTTTTGGGAAGCAGTAGTGTAGAAATGCCGTTTTCACGCCACTTGATGACGTCATACTGTCTGGAAGTGACGTCATAGCGTCTGGACCGGAAGTGGTGTCTGGACCGGAAGTGACGTCATAGTGTCTGTTTGTTTTTATCTGCTTCAGTTTTTGGATGGAGCGCGCGCGCGTGTTGGGATGACGTCATGATGAAGGGTAAACGTCACAGCAGAGTGTGCGTAAACGACACGTCATTTTGTTTTCGTAATTTGAAATAACGGACTTCCGTTGAAGTGTGGAACTTATATTTGTAACATGTTGCCGTTTTAACTGTGTAAAAAGTGAAAAAGAGGGATAACTTTCGTTATAGTTGACCGATTTACATAAAAATTTCACTGTTTGATTCAGTTTTATATCTAGTTTTGTTATATAGTGGTCACAGGCTATTTGCGCAGCTGGCTGTATGCATAATGTGACATGCAGCCATTTTAATTTTGTAAAAAGTGACAAAGTATGATAACTTCCGTTATAGTTGGTCGATTTGAATGAAATTTCACTATTTGATTCAGTTTTATGTAAAGATTTAACATTAAGTGGTCACGGGCTATTTGCGCAGCTGGCTGTATGCATAATGTGACATGCGGCCATTTTAATTTTGTAAAAAGTGAAAAAGTAGGATAACTTTCGCTATAGTTGACGGATTTGCATGAAAATTTCACTGTTTGATTCAGTTTTATGTAAAGTTTTAACATTAAGTGGTCACGGGCTATTTACACCGGTGGCTGTATGCATAATGTGACATGCCACCATTTTAACTTTGTAAAAAGTGAAAAAGTAGGATAACTTTCGCTATAGTTGACGGATTTGCATGAAAATTTCACTGTTTGATTCAGTTTTATGTAAAGTTTTAACATTAAGTGGTCACGGGCTATTTACACCGGTGGCTGTATGCATAATGTGACATGCCACCATTTTAACTTTGTAAAAAGTGAAAAAGTAGGATAACTTTCGCTATAGTTGACGGATTTGCATGAAAATTTCACTGTTTGATTCAGTTTTATGTAAAGTTTTAACATTAAGTGGTCACGGGCTATTTACACCGGTGGCTGTATGCGTAATGTGACATGCCGCCATTTTAACTTTGTAAAAAGTGAAAAAGTAGGATAACTTTCGCTATAGTTGACGGATTTGCATAAAAATTTCACTGTTTGATTCAGTTTTATATCTAGTTTTAACATTAAGTAGGCATGGGCTATTTAAACCGGTGGCTGTTTGCATAATTGATTCACCTTAAAATGTTAACTTAAAAGTGGAATAACTTTCGTTATAGTTGACCGATTTGCATGAAAATTTCACCGTTTGAATCAGTTTAGTATAAAGTTTTGCTATAAAGTGTTCATAGGCTATTTGCGCATGTGGCTGTATGCATAATTGTAACATACCACCATTTTAACTTAAAAATGAGATAACTTCCCCTATAGTTGACCGATTTGAATGAAAATTTCACCGTTGGATTCAGTTTGATGTCTTAGTTAACAGTAGTTTACATAGGTGGGTTGTTGGAATGGCGCGCGCCCCCACCATTCAAACATGTGTTTGAATTACATTTTAGGAACATATTACGTCAAACTATTGTTCAACAAGTTGTTTAACAATTGTACAACAATTGTTCAACAAGCTGTTGTTCAACATGTTCAACATGTTGTTGAACAAGTTGAACATGTTGAACATGTTCAACATGTTGTTTAACATGTTGCTCAACATGTTGTTTAACAAGTTGTTGTTCAACATGTTGTAGTTCAAGCAAAGAAAAACAAGACATATGTTTAATAGTTTTATTAATACACTTAAATACACACAGCTTAAATCTATAACAATGTTACAGCATTTGTTGATTTACAAAGTCTTTATTATAAAGTTTAGTCAAATAAGTCTATTTTTCTTCATCTGCTTCACTCTGTTCACTGTCATCCATATCACTTTCTTCGTCGCTGCTTTCATCTTCCTCCTCCTCATCTAGAAGCTCTTCAAAGAATGCATCGTTTCTTCTTATAGCCGCCTTTAGTGCCTTTGAATACTCGTAATGTTTTTCATCAACAAAGTAATTAAAGTCTTCTAAAATGGTTTGATAATGTTCGTTTTGTTCTAGACGTTGGGCATATTTGAATAGTCTCATAAACAGTTGTTTAAGTCGACGCTTATAAATGGGTCGAAAGTGATCACTTGCTATTTCACGCGCATCTTCAAGCCCTTGTTCTTCATATTCTGAAACCTTTTCTTGAAATTTGGTATCATATTCATCGTAGACTTCTTGAACCATATCATGCCAAACAGAGTCTGTTTCTGACTCACTTTCAGAGTCTGTTTCTGACTCACTTTCAGAGCTGCTGTCATCATCACCCTCACCACAATGTTCTATATGTTTGAACAAAGCTTCTTGACTGTTGTATAACGCACCACATTCTGTACAAGCATGTGCATTATTTTCAGTCATGTTGACGCTTTGACTTTCCATAGAAGACTCATCTAAAGTTTCAGCGATAGGTGGTTTTACAGGGTTTTCCATATCTATCTCCAATTCTTCTTCTTCTTCTGAAGTGTGAGCATCCCTTAAGTGCCTTTTCAGACTTTGTGGCCACTTGTAAGATTTCAAACAAATGTTGCATTTATACATCCTTTCGGTTCAACATACACTTTTCAAATGATGAAAAAGCCTTTGAACATAGCCTTATATACAACTTGTTGAACAACATGTTGAACATGTTCAACTTGTTGAACAACAAGTTGAAGAACATTTTGAACAACATGTTCAACATGTTCGACATGTTGTCGAACATGTTGTTTACGCTTAGGGTTAGGGTTATGCCGCTTAGGACAGTCTAACGTCATAACGTCTTTATGACGTCATCATAACGTCATTATGACGTCATCACGTCATCATTATGACGTCATAATAACGTCATTCGAACAGGCGCGCGCTTTATCCACAAAACTAAAGCAGAATTTATTGTTCTTTTATATGGATGAAATGCATGTCTCACTCTTCCTTTTATGCTACTTAGATGTAATCAAAAAATGGTGTGCAACTCGTCAAAAATACCAAACTTATTAAAATTGCTGAGTCAGCAATTTTAACAATTTTAACAATTCTTATTTTAACAATTTTAACAATTTTTTCACGCATTTCATCCATATAAAAGAGCAATAAATTCTGCTTTAGTTTTGTGGATAAAGCGCGCGCCTGTTCGAATGACGTTATTATGACGTCATAATGATGACGTGATGACGTCATAATGACGTTATGATGACGTCATAAAGACGTTATGACGTTAGACTGTCCTAAGCGGCATAACCCTAACCCTAAGCGTAAACAACATGTTCGACAACATGTCGAACATGTTGAACATGTTGTTCAAAATGTTCTTCAACTTGTTGTTCAACAAGTTGAACATGTTCAACATGTTGTTCAACAAGTTGTATATAAGGCTATGTTCAAAGGCTTTTTCATCATTTGAAAAGTGTATGTTGAACCGAAAGGATGTATAAATGCAACATTTGTTTGAAATCTTACAAGTGGCCACAAAGTCTGAAAAGGCACTTAAGGGATGCTCACACTTCAGAAGAAGAAGAAGAATTGGAGATAGATATGGAAAACCCTGTAAAACCACCTATCGCTGAAACTTTAGATGAGTCTTCTATGGAAAGTCAAAGCGTCAACATGACTGAAAAGAATGCACATGCTTGTACAGAATGTGGTGCGTTATACAACAGTCAAGAAGCTTTGTTCAAACATATAGAACATTGTGGTGAGGGTGATGATGACAGCAGCTCTGAAAGTGAGTCAGAAACAGACTCTGAAAGTGAGTCAGAAACAGACTCTGTTTGGCATGATATGGTTCAAGAAGTCTACGATGAATATGATACCAAATTTCAAGAAAAGGTTTCAGAATATGAAGAACAAGGGCTTGAAGATGCGCGTGAAATAGCAAGTGATCACTTTCGACCCATTTATAAGCGTCGACTTAAACAACTGTTTATGAGACTATTCAAATATGCCCAACGTCTAGAACAAAACGAACATTATCAAACCATTTTAGAAGACTTTAATTACTTTGTTGATGAAAAACATTACGAGTATTCAAAGGCACTAAAGGCGGCTATAAGAAGAAACGATGCATTCTTTGAAGAGCTTCTAGATGAGGAGGAGGAAGATGAAAGCAGCGACGAAGAAAGTGATATGGATGACAGTGAACAGAGTGAAGCAGATGAAGAAAAATAGACTTATTTGACTAAACTTTATAATAAAGACTTTGTAAATCAACAAATGCTGTAACATTGTTATAGATTTAAGCTGTGTGTATTTAAGTGTATTAATAAAACTATTAAACATATGTCTTGTTTTTCTTTGCTTGAACTACAACATGTTGAACAACAACTTGTTAAACAACATGTTGAGCAACATGTTAAACAACATGTTGAACATGTTCAACATGTTCAACTTGTTCAACAACATGTTGAACATGTTGAACAACAGCTTGTTGAACAATTGTTGTACAATTGTTAAACAACTTGTTGAACAATAGTTTGACGTAATATGTTCCTAAAATGTAATTCAAACACATGTTTGAATGGTGGGGGCGCGCGCCATTCCAACAACCCACCTATGTAAACTACTGTTAACTAAGACATCAAACTGAATCCAACGGTGAAATTTTCATTCAAATCGGTCAACTATAGGGGAAGTTATCTCATTTTTAAGTTAAAATGGTGGTATGTTACAATTATGCATACAGCCACATGCGCAAATAGCCTATGAACACTTTATAGCAAAACTTTATACTAAACTGATTCAAACGGTGAAATTTTCATGCAAATCGGTCAACTATAACGAAAGTTATTCCACTTTTAAGTTAACATTTTAAGGTGAATCAATTATGCAAACAGCCACCGGTTTAAATAGCCCATGCCTACTTAATGTTAAAACTAGATATAAAACTGAATCAAACAGTGAAATTTTTATGCAAATCCGTCAACTATAGCGAAAGTTATCCTACTTTTTCACTTTTTACAAAGTTAAAATGGCGGCATGTCACATTACGCATACAGCCACCGGTGTAAATAGCCCGTGACCACTTAATGTTAAAACTTTACATAAAACTGAATCAAACAGTGAAATTTTCATGCAAATCCGTCAACTATAGCGAAAGTTATCCTACTTTTTCACTTTTTACAAAGTTAAAATGGTGGCATGTCACATTATGCATACAGCCACCGGTGTAAATAGCCCGTGACCACTTAATGTTAAAACTTTACATAAAACTGAATCAAACAGTGAAATTTTCATGCAAATCCGTCAACTATAGCGAAAGTTATCCTACTTTTTCACTTTTTACAAAATTAAAATGGCCGCATGTCACATTATGCATACAGCCAGCTGCGCAAATAGCCCGTGACCACTTAATGTTAAATCTTTACATAAAACTGAATCAAATAGTGAAATTTTCATTCAAATCGACCAACTATAACGGAAGTTATCATACTTTGTCACTTTTTACAAAATTAAAATGGCTGCATGTCACATTATGCATACAGCCAGCTGCGCAAATAGCCTGTGACCACTATATAACAAAACTAGATATAAAACTGAATCAAACAGTGAAATTTTTATGTAAATCGGTCAACTATAACGAAAGTTATCCCTCTTTTTCACTTTTTACACAGTTAAAACGGCAACATGTTACAAATATAAGTTCCACACTTCAACGGAAGTCCGTTATTTCAAATTACGAAAACAAAATGACGTGTCGTTTACGCACACTCTGCTGTGACGTTTACCCTTCATCATGACGTCATCCCAACACGCGCGCGCGCTCCATCCAAAAACTGAAGCAGATAAAAACAAACAGACACTATGACGTCACTTCCGGTCCAGACACCACTTCCGGTCCAGACGCTATGACGTCACTTCCAGACAGTATGACGTCATCAAGTGGCGTGAAAACGGCATTTCTACACTACTGGAAGCTTTTCTCTGCGGATAAAAGGAACCTACTATTCATCTTTTTGGTGAAGTTTTGCAAAAGCTGCATTGGTGTCTTGTATTTCTATTTTTAAACTTAGTGATAAGGAGAAACTACCGATCCTTTGATCAGCGGGCGGAATGAGACCACTGAAGTATTTAATTAAGGATCATAGGTATGTTATGATGAAAGGATGAAAGATATGTCTTTATTTTTTCATATATATGTCAATTGCAATACAAATTTAATCTGTGCTCATCACTAATTGCAATAACACCCTGGATTTCAATTGCACTGTTGAATTGCAAGCAACAATTAATATGAGGCCCAGGGTAATTGGAAAGACCGTGAAGAATCCAGCAAAATGCCTAAAAACCTCGAAAAATAAGTCATTAGTTTACCAGAAGGAAACCAAAAATTCTTGATGGATACTTTTACGTGATGCTCAAAGATATTGCAAACTGATACGTATGTTATGTTATAACCCGTTAGATGGTTTGGATCATATGTCGGCTTTTTTTTAAACATTAACATGGCGACTTACTCTTATTGGCGATTGGTCTTGAAATAAAGAAACAAATGACCAATTTGGACACTTCCATTTCCTTCAAAAGACTGGTATTGTCCAGTATGGTGATGACCTATATCGGGTGTTTTACAGTCGGGTATTGTCCGTGGTCAGGTATTGTCCTAAAAGTATTGTCTTAGGTACAGCAGATTTGTATTGTAGTTTCAGTATCCTACGTTTCATGTGCTTATTAAGTTGTTGCTTTGTTATTTTTGGTGTGCAAAAAATCCACAGCTCGGTGTCGTTTTCTAAGTGAAGCAAAACATGTAATTTCCAGAAATATTTACGCAAGTGATTTATCGTCCGCCTCCCCCCCCCCCCCGCCACCCCAAATCCCCCGTCTCACCTACTGCATACAAACTCCGCCATTCACCCTTTCTCCACTGCATCTCAGAGCCGGCGAAACTTTTCACATCAAACTTGAAGACAGAAGAAAGCCAAAATGCATGTTTATAAAGTGTGGACTATCCTTGTTATTGTACAATATTCAATCAATGTTTAATACTATCAACAGGAATATGCAATGTTATCACTGAAACAGTGTATGTTATGTTTGATTTTCATATATATATATATATATATATATATATATATATATATATATATATATATATATATATATATATATATATATATATATATATATATATATATATTTAGCCATTTAATTGAGATCCTTGTGAAAAATTACGTTTAGCGCAACGATAATGTATAAAACCCGGAATGGAGTCCTGGAATGGAATGGTATGATTAAGAGAACGCACATATTCCGTGTTGTAGACACTTCAAGACGGAATGGAATGAGCCGGAATGTATGCTATTTTTATGATGCGTTGCCAATTGTCCATATAATTTACTACATGCATGTGCTTACGTGCTACACGCTAAGGAAGGACAGAAATTAAAGGGTCAATTTTTCTCCACATTATTTCATTGCCAGTCGTACTTATTGTCGTTTCCAGAGGGGTGGGGGACGAGACTGCGCGGTTTCCACGTCTTCATTTTTCCGAATATCTTTAAAATTACAAGGAGGTTTGTGACCTTTCGGTTCAAAAATACTTCATACACCAAAAAGGTCAAACTAACCACCCAAACTTTTTTCAAACTCTTTATACTGAAACAGAATAACGCAAAAAGGTGGCATTCCAGGTCATTAACAAGAGCAGGTCGAGCGGTTGCTTGCAAGTCTTACCGCGGAATGTATCAGACTACCGACGCCAAGAGAGTAGATGGGGAACGAGAGAATTGGACTCTCATCCCCCCTGCCCTAGTCTGAGCGTGACCCCCCTCCCCCTGGTGATCGCCTAGTCTGAGCGTGAACCCCCCCCCCGGTGATCGCCTAGTCTGAGCGTGACCCCCCTCCCCGGTGATCGACTAGTCTGAGCGTGAACGCCCCCTCCCCATAGCTATACAGCATATAAGGCATATCAACTTCAACAGCGCATGATTTCGAAACTACTGAACCGATTTGAACCATTCTTTCACCAAAATGTTCTCAGTGAAATATGGATGTTATTTTCAAACGGATTTACCTAGACTTTATGTGTGCTGAACTGGCTATCTTTGAATCTGCGGCAGAACAGCTTTATCACTTACATACTTTTTGGAACATTGTGCACCGCAGCATTAATAGAAATGATTTATATATTAAGTTTATTGAAAAGTGTTATGAAACTGGAATAGAAAATGTAGAGGACTTGATGCTGCATTTTACTGATGAATGGGGTGTACTACCGCGTGGTGGATTATTTAACGGATTGTGTTATAGGAGAAGATAAGCGAAATATGTCAACTCCTTCACTGATGACGTCATTGATCACGTTATTTATCAAAACTACTGCAATTTTCCATCATTTTCCATCAACACAGTGAAGTGATAACATGAATATCTCATATGAAGAAGTGAAATGCGTACTGCCAAATTTAGATGAATTTGATAGACATTTATGTGAAAAACTTATTACCTTTCGTAAAGAAAGAGGACTTATTACTTCGATGTTCTGAACAATGCTGAACAATATGCAGATCACATATGTGATGATACTCGTGCAACATCAATGCAGAACATATGTGTGAAAAAAGAGACTAGCTGATGGGTCCGATCGACCTCCTGCAAAACCTGAGACAGAAAGTAAGACCCATACAAAAAAGCATGTAATGCAAGTTGGTAAATGTAGAAGAATAAGCCTAGGTGGGGATGCACGTCAAGAGTTTTAAGTCTTTGAACCTGAAAATGAATCCGACTTGCTACTGGAAATTCGACAGCAAGAAAATCGCATCACACGACAGAAAGAAAGATAGATTAGACAATGGAATAAAATGGTACATTGTCGTATTAGCTCGATTAAAAATATAGCAAAAAAAATGAACAGGGATTCTTGGAAGAACGTGTGGATAACACTCATCTTAGTACTCAAACTTTTAGAGCATTCAATGAAAAATATATTAATACTGATTCGCCAAATGCATTCAAAGATTTATTCAACAAGTTTGATGAGCATGAACGCTAAGGATCTGGATGGGTGTTGGGTAAGATTCTTCAGATTGAAGTTCATACAGCTACCTTAGAATTCTTGGAAGCCTCCAGGTACATTGAGCTGCCAAAGAAGATACAGAATACTAAGGCTGTTATCAACATCAAGAACACAGACAACAAGTGCTTCCTATGATCTATATTAGCTCATCTACATCCGATCCATGACCATGTAAGTTCAGTATGCAAGTATCATCCGTTTGAATATGAAGTGGATGTGGAAGATATAACACTTCCAATACCAATTCATTAAAATTCCAAAATTTGAGAAGATGAACAACATTACATCAATGATTTTTGTTGGAAAAACAAGCTGTGGTACCCATCCATATAAGTCGATAGGAGAATGACACTGAAATCAACTTACTACTTATTAGTGACAATGAGAAGAGACATTATTGTCTGATTAAAACTCATCGTATCGTACAAAACATAAAACATTGGTAAAACATTTTGCTGCTTCAATTGTCTGCATGGATTTATGCAACAAGACCCTTTGGACAAACATCGTGAAGTGAGTAGAAAGCATGGAGCACAGCGATTATCATTTCCAGAGTATACAATTATTCGATTCAAGGGCATTGCAAAACAACGGAAGACACTTTTTTCATTTATGCTGACATTGCATAAATAACCACGAGGTTTACTTGTGGAATTTTGATATGCCTCAATTAAAAATTGAGATTTCCCTGAATACATTGGCCGAGCCAATGTACTAATCTGTTGACTATCCCTTGGATTTTTAAAGAGAATAATGTAATGTGTATTTAAACTAATATTACACATTGCCTTTCCATGGTGAAATAGAGTGTATACGATGAAAAATTAGATTTTCATGACTACTTCCAACACTAAAGAATCTGGTCATGCGTCCGTCACTGTGACATTTTGTCATGAGATTATAAATAATGAGTAATTATTCTGTTTTGGATTGAAACACTTTTCCACATCCTCTGGAATATCTGAAATGTCACCCCTTTCGTGCCTTTTTACAAAGGTTGATCCGCACCCGAGAGGCATAAAATATTATTTGGGAATGGTTAAATTACTTTTTATTCAATGAGTGACTTCACAAGAGACGTTTTTCCACTACCCGTTGGTCTAAAAACCAGACATGTAAACGGGTGTTCCATGGCGCTTGAATGTCAGATTCTTTAACCCATCTATTAAATTTCTTTAAAAAAATTTTCAATTTTGTATACGAGTTGAATGTCTTTTGTAGCAGCTTGTAATTCTTCTTCATAGAAACGACCATCACTATCTTCGTCTAAGAAGCCTTACACACGATACAAGTGTATTCCTTGCTTCTTACAACGATGTGTGACAATAAATACGTCTTGTGACCATTTTATATGGTAATCCCTTTGAAATAGATATTTCATGTGTGAAATGCGAACATGTGACCAATTTTAAACTTGTTAGGTTTTTGGCTTTTTCTTTGATTTCAATTTCAATTTATCAACATACATTTGTTTCTACACTTCGGATTCAATGTTCATGGTAATGTCTACCGGTGATAATCCATTTGGTAAGGATCAATGAGGTCTATGATTATAATTGTAAACTAAGTCTTGCAAGTTATCTGTATACCGATACGTTTGCAGATGTAGAAAATAGCGGTACATCATTCCTTTGAGAGTACGTATAACTCCTTCAACAAAGTTAGTTTTCGTCTCATTCTTAGTAGTATATGCATGAATACCTTCTTTCTTTAGAAATTGCTTTACCCGTCTATTATTAAATTCTGTATCATTATCCGACCTTAATTTTCTAGGTCTTCTTGTTTTTTCTTGAAAAATCTCCTGGAATGCTTGAATGACACTCGTATGACTTTTGTTTGGAATAGGTTGCACCTGAAAATGTTTGGAAAAGACATCAATGACAATGAGTAGAAAGTGATTGCCTCCATTATGTTTTGCAATGTTAGTCACATCTGTGAAGTCCACATCCTACATATCATCTATGCCACGGGTAATAATACGTTGTTGTTTAAATCTACAGCGGAAACTCAGAACGGACAAACCTCGATACATCGGACGTCTTACTAAACCGGAAAGCTTTTTTCAGTCCCGTTTAAATTCCCACAGACTTGACTTGAGTATTAACGAAACCTTGGAAATGCGGACACACATCGAATACCGGACAATATTTCCAGTCTCAAATTGAGGTATTGCTGTATAAAAATATTCAAAATATCGGACTCTCCCAATAATGGGTGAATATTTATCTTAAGAATCCAGCATGTTTATCTATTGTCTAATATGCAGTCTGGCAAATTGCAAGATGTGCCTCTTTGTTTATCATCACTGTTGACAAAAACTATTGACAAATAATCCGTAAGTCACTGAGTACCGCACTTGGGAGGGGAAGAATCGGCATGTACTTTATCTCTTGATGCTCCGACTAATTCTTTGCCCGCTATAATCCTTATGCCACTAGAAACTGCACTAGGGGAGGGCGGAGACGACTCGGCATCTACTTAATTTCTTGATGCTCCAGTTTGCTATTGTATTTGCCAGTATAGTTATTAGATATATATGACACTGATTCAGCTTTACCAATAAATTCATTCTTCCAGGGTTACACGTATTTTAATTTTAGAGCATCACAAACTGAGTTAAAAATACAAATACTCGAATACCGGACAACTCGAAATACTGGACAAATATCGCCAGTATCACCACTGTCCGGTTTCCGAGGTTCCACTGTATATTTTACTGGTTGAAGTAAACTAAAGGCATCTTGGTCTTGTAACCAATTTTTCACTTTGGAATATGTTACAGGTTGTTTTTTTTGTTTGAAATAGTTTGTAAAACTTATTAGGTCCTACAAATGCTCCAGGAATTCCAGGTTTTAAGTAAGTATTGGTTAAGTAGTCTTTCCACGTTGCCATATTTAATCAAAGTGAAACCTATGATTCACATAACAAAATTTTTTTGACATGTAACTATGAATAACTTAACTAATATTTTTAACAATTCAGAGAAGACCCAGTTAAAACATTATGCTATGCACTACAATTCATATATATCAACTTTAATATTCTTCTAACATTTTGCAAATGTCTATATTCAATTCAGCTCGTCCAGTATTGAACGTGACAAGCTCCGATACATCAGTTGACAGTGAAACATTATCATCATAATGTAAAATAATTCTAGCAGCCACAACTAGCATGAGATCAGCTGCCCAAATGCTGAATCAATGTTATAGATATTCCCCGGTTGATTCAACTTTTCACATTCACTCAGAAATATTGGATGAAACGATTTCTTGGAATTGTCCTTCCAACAGCTTCCCAGTGTTTATGCATATTCTTCACTTTCAAGACCCAGTCAGATTCAAAATAAAGTAGCTTTGAAAACACAAAGTCAGTACAATTACTTTGAAGACATCATCCAATATTTCTACACGTCTGTGAAGAAGGGGTTGAGATGTTGTCATGTTTTACTTTTCTTATTCTGTAAAACAATTTTTCAAATAATACACCACACGCAATTATACCCCTATATCAGTACGAACAAAGTGAAACGCAGAATCAAAATGAAAGTCCTCTGCGTCTTCTATTGTAGTTCATAACTTTTTTCAATAAACCCCAAATTTTCAATAAACCCCCAATTCTGCGCCAAAAGGTTCCAGGTTTTAAGTAAGTATTGGTTAAGTAGTCTTTCCACGTTGCCATATTTAATCAAAGTGAAACCTATGATTCACATAACAAAATTTGTTTGACATGTCACTATGAATAACTTAACTAATATTTTTAACAATTCAGAGAAGACCAGTTAAAACATTATGCTATGCACTACAATTCATATATATCAACTTTAATATTCTTCTAACATTTTGCAAATGTCTATATTCAATTCAACTCGTCCATTATTGAACGTGACAAGCTCCGATACATCAGTTGACAGTGAAACATTATCATCATAATGTAAAATAATTAATGTAATTAATTCATCAGTCATAAAATCTGCATAAATCCGTTTGAAAATGACATCCATATTCACAAATAACACGTCTTTACTGATTGGTCTCTACAGAGTCTATGATTCTGTATCTTATCTAAGAGTTCTTTTTTATAGTGTCACTCTTCTCAATAAACTGGCCGTTCTTCTACATGCAACTCGCCAACCTTTAAAGCTTCACATTTACCTCAAAAGTTTTCATGTTCACATAATTTACAATCAAATCTGTTACAGTAGCAATCATCAACTTGTACATATCCTTCAGCACCTCAGTATTTACGTATAAGCCCAAGATGGTTCTGTACATTTGCATTATATAACTCCATCTCAAGCAGTTTTTGCTTGTTCAGATTTGTTGTTTGTATTTGTTCATCCTCAGTTAACTGGACTGATGTCACCCAACCATGACATTTCGTATACGTCTCATCAATCAAAAGACTGGATGTTGATGCTGCCAACTCGTTAAATAACACATTATTTATTTGTGGCATTGCCTCCAGCAGCGTTTTCCATTCATCTTCATTGCAGACGATGTAGCAGGTATAGTCTATTCTTCAAAGTGAGAGACGTGTACAAAGTTGATATAACGCATGTCGTAGTACATAATCACTTCTAATGTTGCCAGCTTCTGCAAGTTGTTATTCACTTTCTTCCAGAGGAAAGCAATGAATCGACCAAAGTGTCTATCTTCAACCTGCACTCATCTTGAGGTATCGCTCATCTTGAATTCATTCACACTTTGTTTTTTTATCATTTTATAAAGAAAGACAAAGTTTTGCTGAACATTTTGATGAAAGAATGGTGTAAACCGGGCCATTAGTGTCGAAGTTATGTGCTGTTGAAATTAGCATGCATATCTTATATACTGTATAGCCATATAACCATGGGGTGGCAGAGGTCGGACGGTCAAAAAACCAAAAATGTTCAGAATTGCCCGAAACATGTAAATGTGCAAAAATCACAATTTCAGGCCAAAAAATGAAAGTTGCGCAGATTTTTCAAACGTGTAAACATGCTAAAATCTGAAATTCCCACCTTGAGAGGGAGGGCGGGGGGGGGGGGGGGTCGGAAGGTAAAAAAATGAAAGTTGCTCAGAATTACTTAAAACGTGTAAATATGTTAAAACCATAATTTCCCGCCTGGAGGTGAGGTCAGTCAACAGTACCCAACAGGTTCACTCATGCCAACGTAAGTCAAGATACTCTATCCTGGAACCGTTCGAAGTTCTAACATAGGAATGGTGGCAACATCAATCGTGGGATTTGAGATGATTGACAGGGCTACAGAGTTAGCTCACAACATCGGCACATGGCTGCAGTGTTTACATTATCACTGCACACACAGTTCGCGACGGTCGCGTTTAAGCTTCTAGAAGTCTCATAACATTTCTGTATACACCGCCCAGCTAGGGAGGTCTGAAACGTAAAACTATCTCATGATCACAAAATGTCGCCCAGGGAGGGGGAACGTCCAGTTCTCTGTGCCCGTATTCACGAAAGTGTAAGTTTAAACTTAGAGACAATCTAAGTGCAAAAATGTAAGAGCAAACTTAGATTCCTGTTGGTTAAACTTAGCGATATTCACAAAATGTTAGTTTAAACCCTTCACTCAAGTATAAGTTTAAAATTCTAAGTTTACTTCGGCCAATCCAACGCCAAATTTAAATAACCGGAGTGTTTTGTTTACCTTGGCAACAATGAATTTATTGAGATTAAATGGAGAATATGACAGGGTTTTTAGGAAGGAATGAGTGTTTTAAGATAGAAGTAATCCGTTTGAGGTTTACAATGACGATGAACTCTTAACTCGATATAGATTTTCAAGAAAAGGTAGTCATTTTTTGGTGGAAAATCTCGAAAATTTGGAGTAAACTTACTTAAGTTTAATCTTGAGATCTAAGTTTAATATATAAGTAAATAAACTTAGATGTTCGTGAATACGGCCACTGGTTCCCCATCTACTCAAGAGACAAATATTACCCATGGTTTTAGATAAAATTTAAATAAAGGTGTCGAAAAGATTATCGGTAGTATTTAAATGTGCTACTCACCGAAGCAACTTGAGAAGCCCCAATTAATACGCTCTGATTAGGATTATTAGCCTAGCCTCCCCTTAAAAAGGCAAACAAAAGCGACAAGTGAAAAAAGAACAAGCAAAAAAAGAAAAGTTTTTGGGGTATAAATCGATGGTGACTTCATAACAGTTTATATTTTTTTGTTTTTTGTTTTTTGTTCCCTGCCTGAGTGTTGTTCGATTTTTTTATCACAAAAGTTATCACCAAAAAAACACTAAGGTGGGAATTTTCAAAACATCACAGTTAAAATCTTCAGCAAAATTTTATCAAACCATTGTACTTGTAATAGCTTGATGCAATTTCAAATTGAACCACTGTCTTTGCAAACCGGACTTTAAGCTGAGAATAACTACACGGAAGGGGAGGGGATATTGTATTATGTCCAGATGTAGCAGGGATGTGGAATTGGTTGAGGTCTACTTCAATCACATCATAAGGGCTACCTCGAAGTGAGGAGCAGGGGGACATCACATTAGGATTAAGGTTCGTAAGACAGAAGGTCCATAACACAGAAGGTGCATATGATAGAAGTCTCATAAGGACTAAGATTTAATGACTGATAGTTTTTCCACTCAACAGGCACGTGACTAGTGGAATGACTGTCCCGTGATACTTGCCATGGAAATGGTTACAAACTAGACATAGGATGCAGTTCAAGTTTTCAAAGTTCCATCGATAACACCGCAATTATTTGACTGACACGAAAGAAAGGTGTTACAGCATTTTTTGTGTATTTGAAATTTTGATTAACTGGAGCCATAGTGTTTTGCCTACTTTCACGCATTACTTATATTGTTTCCGAAATTATTTTGTATCATTTCAATTATCCAGTATTACTGATATTTTCCGATAGCAATGTAAAAATGTCTTATACTTACACTTAAAAATCGCGTCCCTTATGTATTGTTTTAGTGATACCCGAAGTAGGTGCCGGATTAGAAGTGCTGGCCCGCAAAAACAGATTAACGTTTGCGTGGTCACTACATATATTCCAGCAATTATGACATGTCTGACTCAGATGAATTTTTTATCTTTGATGGTAAGTAAGCATTGCATTGTACAGATGGAACCGAGTAACTGAAGCTTTGATGCTGTAGGGACGGCTGAGAGCTGATACGGTTGAGCCCTTATGTGCCTTAATCCATATGAGCCTTCTATCTTATGAGCCTTCTATCTTATGCACCTTCTGTCTTATGAACCTTCTATCTTATGCACCTTCTACCTTATGCATCTTCTGTCTTATTAACCTCCTATCTTATGCACCTTCTATTTTATGCACCTCCGGCTTATGATCTTCTATCTTATGCACCTTCTGTCTTATGAACCTTCTATCTTATTCACCTTCTATTTTATACATTTTCTGTCTTATGAACCTTCTATCTTACGAACCTTCTGTCTTATGAATCTTCTATCTTATTCACCTTCTATCTTATGAATCTTCTATCATATGCACCTTCTGTCTTATGCGCCTTCTATCTTATGAATCTTCTATCTTGTGAGATATAACCTGGAGCAGCAATTAATTTCTTGGGAATAAACACAGCAAAAGAAAAGCAGCTCCTCGGCTTTTGGCGATGTGTTTTGTAATATTTTGAAACTTTAAATATAAAACCCCAAAAGAAAGACCAGTGGAAGATTAAACAAATATTTACGAACATGAAGTATGCAGACCACAGAGTGATTACGTTGCAGTTGGACTACGGTTCAGTTTGACTACGATTTCCAATTTTGGGTGTGCAGTTGGACTAAGGTTCAGTTGGACTACGATTTCGTTGTGGCAGTTGGACTACGATTTGAGTTGTTGCAAACACAAAATACAGCAAATTGTTTGATTGCCATTACAAACTGCAATTGCAAACTGCAATTAAAGGGTCAGACTAGTTTCTATAATCGGCTAGAAATACAGAACTAGTCACCGATTTTTTCAGGCAATTTGTTTCCGGAGAACATCGGTTTTCCCGCAAAACTCCGGAGAACATGGCATAGCGATTTTGATTCGGTTTTGTCGGAAAGCTTTCCACAAAATTTATTCAACGGATTATACAGAGTTCAAATTTTTCTATGTTATAAAGGGCGTTCGAAAAGGGAGCCAGTCGTTCATTTACAATGACTACAAGTACTTCAGAAACCGGACAAAATTCACAGTGTTGATAGAGAGTTTTCCACAAAATTTATTCAAATGATTATATCCGAAGTACACAGTTTTCTGTATATAAATGACTGAAATTACCAGACTCGTTGTCAAATATCGTTATTACGATATGGTATATGTTATAAACGGCGTTCGAAAAGGGAGCAAGTTGCTCGTTTACAATGACTACAAGTACATAAGAAATCTAGTAAAGAAAGACAAAATTCACTGGCGTTGCTCGAGAAAGCTCGTCTGCGCCGCAGGGCTTCAGACAAATACTTTTGATCTCAATGCTCCAACTCCTCAAATTACAATCTTAAACGTAAGTGAAACGCATCTTATAGGATAAATCAACGTTTGAATAAGTAAGTGAACATAGTAAACAATGTAAATTAATAAACCAATGAACAAGGATAACATTAAATTAATAAGCAAATTGTAGTCCAACTGCCACAACCCCGATCGTAGTCCAACTGAACTGTAGTCCAACTGCAGCAACGAAATCACAGTCCAACTGAACCGTTGTCCAACTGCAGCGTAATCTCTCGCAGAGTGATTCCTGGAAGCTACTACTTAATTGATTTTTTTAATTTTAGAGTTTAAAAGTAACGGGGCGCTATCTAAACAATCCGAGTATTGAGATAGCAAACCCTAGCCAGTATGAATATTTATCAGCTATTACAAATAATCATTGTTTGATGCTCAGTAAACACCACTGAGCGAAAAGTCAAAAAGTCATGAGGTAATGTTTCTTAAGGACAAATTTTGATAAAGGAATTGTCCCTAATGACTTTTCCTTAAGGCCTTAAAGCGTTTTCCTTAAGTATAAGGCACAGGTCAAAAGTCAAAAGGAAAAAAACTTATTTGTAAGAGCAAAAACGACTTTACTTTATGACTTTTGACCTTTAGCTTAAGCAATGTGAATAGATCTTTATTTGACTTGATCGGCCAGGGAGATTTGCTTACAATAAATAAATCTAAATTTACTATGAATCTAAAGGATTCTTTTTAAAAATCGACATACAGTGTCGTCGGATGTGAAAGTCATTATCCAGATTGTTTTTGATTTACAGGAATTTTAGGGCCTTTTAAGACAGTACTGCAATAAGGGTGGGATTATCAACACGGAAAAAGTCCTCACTCCTACAGTCTCATGAGCGCCCCTACAGTCTTATGAGCGGTCCTAGTCTCATGAGCGCTCCTACAGTCTCACGGGCGCTCCTACAGTTTTAGTGGTCAGGACCATTTTTGAAGCTCTCCGATGTTTGCTTCGACCTGCTTCTCGTACATCTTTGGTAATTTTTTAATGCTGGGGCACAAACTTTGCTGCGAACCAAATGAAGTGGCAGAATTTTGGTCGCTGAAAGAATTTAATGTAGCTCTTCCCTAAGCTGCACGCTTCAATTTATGAATTAAGCGTGAAAAGGGGTAATTTATTTATAGAAGCAACTCTATCGAGGGTAGGCACTTGGTCAATGAACACAAAGCGCGACATGTAGCGGCATGGCGAATTAGCAACAGGATGTCTTGGGTGGATCGAGGGTGCCGAAAGCGTGCTGATCACAGGCCGAATTTAGAGGATTGTTTCAACCGATCACAAACCAGGGAAATCTCCGTTTTTTCACTTAGACAGTGACACTTGCCATAAGACATACGCCCGTGATAGTTTCAAATGATGGTAATAAACTTTATTTTATTCATTAAAAATAGCAAGAGTGAAAGCCCATCCAAATAAAATACGTGTAACAGCTGCATAAATGCCACTCTATGTAAGAGCAATATAAACTTTGTTATAGATTAAACATATAATGAGAACCTTCTGAAATGAATATGTTTGAAAAAAGTGGCAGTTTTAAGTAAGCATTGTCTGCAAGGGTCGCAGTGAATCGAATTTGATAACAGCATACTATGATTAAGCCTTAAATAATAAAATGGCAATTAATTTGAACGAAATTGCAAGAAGATCTTACACTGCACGCGTTTCAGACTAATCAGGCCTGGAGAAAGAAATGAGACGAAACTGTACCATGCGGATTCTTATTTTTCAATACCACATTCATTCTCACGTGTTATTTTTATTGTGAACATTATGTGGCAGATTGCTTGGCCAAATGTTTCTTTAACTTCTCTTACATTATTGTATCAAGAAAAGCTCTAATTTAGATTTCATATAACAGTTTGATAGTAGTACGTTCAGTCACGTAAGTTTGTCATCAATTCGGTTCTTTGCCTTCATTGAAGACAATCGTTACTTTAAAATGGCACGTTTTCCAATTTCTGTCAATTCTTGTTATTGACATTGCTGTCTTTCCCACCTGCGTGACAGCATATTGAACTGCTTGATATCATTAAGCTGGGCATTATTCTTTTATATCTCAGTTCTAATGGTGCTATAAATAGCCATTTGTGCGGCTTAGAAGCACGCAGCTATTTCACGCCTTGCTACTGAAGTGACACCCCATTCTAAACACAGTATTTTTTCACATAACATTGTCATATGATGTCATTTGATATTTAGTAATAATGTATTGATAATACGTAGATAATCATGAAAAATAGTAGCCAAAACGGCTTCACTGCTACTGATTTAATTGGATTTTTCACTAATATTTTTTAAACCTGAACATGTGAGAAATTTGTGTAGATAGATATACATCGACCACGTCTTCTCAGACCGTAAATCGTTTTATTTGGTAACACTGTGTTATATATAACGAGGTGCAGCATACAGCTTTTGATGTGTGCTCGTAATAGTTTCAATGATTGTTTCTGTCCGTGGCATAGCTCAACTACTGCTTGACTTACGAGCAGTGGAGACTGCTGGATGTAGCTCTATGAAAGCATAGGCACCAGTCAGTAGTCAGAACGATACAGTCATTCTGTGTTGATGTCGTGAAGAAATATCTCAAAAACAAAGTGTGCAAAAGGGGGTTCAATTTGTCACATGTCCGTCCCTCTGTCCATCCGTCGCACTTTAAGCTTTAAACTGTCCGGGCGATATCTCAAAACCTCACAGATATCGGAGTCCTATATCAAAACATCGGAGCCCTATCAAAACTGACAGGAAGAAAGAATAGGTAGTGCAGATGTTAGACGAGAGGTTTAATTTGAACTGTAGTTGTGCAATTTGAGGTTTATTTTATCACCCCATTCGTGACACCTAAATGTTGCTTTTCTCCGGGCCATATTTCAAAAAGGTAACTCGCCTACAGTGATGTCACTGCTATTGGCTGAGGGCTCTGCATCACTGCATATGTTTTTACATGAGCTTGGAAAACGATTGATCATTATCTCGAAAGCGGTGAGAGATTTTGAGCTTATTTTCTACCCTTTGGGGCTAAAAGTTATGTAAGAGGTACCTCGGTCATCTTGACATCCTCGGCCATGGTCAAAGTCAAAAACCGGAAGCTGACCATTATTTCGACGACGGTTAGAGATTAGAGCGATTTCGAGCTTATTTTCGACGCTTTGAACCTAAAAAAACGAGGTACCTCGGTGACCCTGACCTCCTCGGTCAGGGTCAAAGTCCAGAACCGGAATTTGAACGTTATATGGAAAACGGTTAGACATAGAGTTATTTAAAGCTTATTTTCGATCCTTTGGGGCCAAAGAGACGATATGTAAGAGGTATATCGACCTTGACCTTCTCGGTCATGGTCAAGGTGAAAAACTTGAAGATGACCCTTCTCTCGAAAACGGTTAGAAATAGAGCAATTTTAGGCTTATTTGGGATCTTATGGGCCTAAAAGACGTACCTCAGTGACCTTGACCTCCTAGTTCATGCTCAGTTTTGAATTCTGAGTGTTCAGAGTCGTATTTTTGTGGCCCCAAGTGCAATTTTCGCTACACGTTAGCGAAAACGGTCTAGTTATACTGTGAGCTATCACAGCGCGTACCTAAATATGGTCTTCAATTGCAAAATTCCAATACCCATTTTAGCATATAAAATGTATATGAATTTCTTTTAAAAAATGAGGTGGACAAACTGGAAAAACTACAATACATCTCTACCAATTTTTGGTCGCCCTAGTCCCAATCGTCTCAGGTGAGTTCTCGTGACACGGTTATGGTGAAAAAAGGAATCACATGGTGAGCACACCTGTTTTCAAACCCGCGCGGGTATGAGCATAGTTTCCGGAAGTGAATGTAAATTATTTCGTCAAAGCAGTGAGAGACGAAATGACGCATGATTTCGTCATGCACTTTCGTCATCCCATCCGAGCATGTTCAAACGTGCATGATTTCGTCATACCATCAAGGCACATTGTCAAAGCACACATGTGCTTACGTCATCCCATTCGGACGTCATTAACGTCATTGTTGACGTCAAGGATGACGTCATTTACTAAATATTTCAATCAAACATAACTTTATAACTATTCTTTCGATTTCAGTCATCTTTTCACTAAAGTATTCAGGAAGACTTGAAGTGTTTATTTATGACGTCACTGATGACGTCACAGATGACGTCATTTACTCAAACACACATATCTTTAAAACTACTCGGTCAATTTCAACCGTCTTTTTACCATAGTATTTAGGAAAACTTTAAACTTTTATTGGTGACGTCACTGATGACGGCATGACTGACGTCATTTACTCAAAATTTCAAATGCATATATCTTTAAAAGTACTCGGTCAGTTTCAATCATCTTTTCACCATAGTATTGAGAACAACTTAAAATTTTATTGATGACGTCATGAATGACGTTATTTACCTAAAAATTTCAATCAAACATAACTTTAAAACTATTGGACCGATTTTAACCATCTTTTCAACATAGTGTTTAGGAAGAATTTATATTTTTATTGATGGCATCATTGATGACGTAACGGATGACATCAATTACCTAAAAATTTTAATCGAGTATAACTTTAAAACTATTGGACCGATTTTAACCATCTTTTCATCATAGTGTTTAGGAGGACTTTATATTTTATTGCTGATGTCATTGATGACGTAACGGATGACGCCATTTATCTAAAAGTTTTAATCGAATATAACTTTAAAACTACTGGACCGATTTCAACCATTTTTTCATCAATCTGTTCAGCTAGACTTTGTCTTTAATGAAGCATAAAGTGAACGTTGAATATTGAAGAATGTTGAAACTGCGTTTACACATAAAAAAGCAAGACATATATTGAATAGTTTTATTAATACACTTAAATATATAGCGCTTAAATCAATAAAATATTACATCATTTGTTGACTTACAAAGTCTTTATTATAAAGTTTAGTCAAATAAGTCTATTTTTCTTCATCTGTTTCACTCCTTTGCACCTCACTGTCCTCATCCACATCACTTTCTTCGTCGCTGCTTTCATTGTTCTCCACCTCATCTAGAAGCTCTTCAAAGAATGCATCGTTTCTTCTTATAGCAGCCTTTAATGCATTTGAACACTCGTAATGTTTTTCATCAACAAAGTGATTAAAGTCTTCTAAAATGGTTTGATAATGTTCGCTTTGTTCTAGACGTTCAGTATATTTGAATAGTCTCACAAACAGTTGTTTTAAGCGGTGCTTGTAAATGGGTCGAAGGTCATCACTTGCTCTTTCACGGGCACCTTCGACTCCTTGTTCTTCATATTCTGAAACCTTTTCTTGAAATTTGTCATCATAGTCATCATATACTTCTTGGACCATATCATACCAAACAGAGTCTATTTCTGACTCACTTTCAGAACGTTGTCCTCGCTACAATGGTTCATATGTTTGAACAAAGCTTCTTGCTGTTGTATGATGCACCGCATTCTATACAAGCATATGCATTATTTTCACCCATGTCATCTCTTTGACTTTCAATAGAAGACTCATCTAATGTTTCCGTGATAGGTGCTTTTATAGGGATTTCCATCTCTTCCTCCAATTCGCCTTCTGCACGCTCGCTTCCATTCACTTCTGCAGTGTGTACATGCTTTAAGTGTCTTTTAAGACTTTGTGGCCAATGGTAAGATTTCGAACAAATCTTACATTGATACATCCTTTCGGTTCCACATCCAGTTCTCAAATGATGAAAAAGTCTTTGAGTGTCGATATATATATATGTTACAGTCAATCTGTATATTCAGTCAATACGTGTATTGACTGAAATTTTTAGGCAATACGTGTATTGGCTGTGAGGGTCAGGCAATACGTGTATTGACTAAAATTCTCAAGCAATTCACGTATTTACTAAAATCAAAGGCCACCCAGTACACAGATTGCCTGAAGATGAAGATGGGGTTCAGGCAAAACGTGTATTGACTAAAATTTGCAGGCAATTCGTGTATTCAACAAACCTAAAGGCCGCCTTGTACATAGATTGCCTGAAGATGAGTTAGGCAATCTGTGTATTGTAAATTGACACTTATTGACATATGTAAAATATTTGACTGTGAATAAATAAGAAAGTTGTTTTTCTACTAAAATTACAACTAATAAAATGTACGTTATGTGCTGGGTGAATAAATATTGCGATTAATGCAAATGTAATCGTGTGTAAGACACCCAATCATTATTTTGTCCAGAGTAATTAAAATTCTGAGTAATTAAATACCCATTTACCTTGTGTTATTGTTTACTCCGGGAAAAAATAAGCCGTTTCCACAGTTCCCTAGTTCCGTAGAAATAAGTGATTATCTTTTGGTACATCGGTGACATCATTATAGACATTGTTATCATATTCAGTAATTAATTGCATTCTAAGAAGTAGGTCTATCTTTTCGCTTAATTGCAATTGAAAAATATGTATTGATGTGTAATTTTTTAATTATATTGTTGATGTGCAATTATGTGTTGAAGTATTAATATTTTTGTTATTTTAAATTGCAATTTCTCCACTCCTTAGACCCATTATTCAGATTAATTGCATTCTAAGAATAGAGCATATCCTTTCAATCTTTTGCAATCTCACATTATGTACCAATGCGTATTTGTAATCGTGTTCTTTTATTGATGTGCAACTAAGAATGGATGTATTAACATGTTATGTAATTATTGTCAAACAACTTAAAAAATGAATAAAATAACAACAGTTTCGTTTCAATTATCGAACAAAGTACTTCAGGCAATACGTGTATTGACTGGCCTCTAATTTCAGCCAATACGCGTATTGCCTAAAAATTTCAGGCAATACATGTATTGACTGAACACACAGATTGACTGTAACATATATATATGACAACAACAAAGGTAACACCAACTGTGTTGTTGTTGTGTTGTTGTGGTGTTGTTGCGTTGTTGTTGTTGTATTGTTGTTACGTTATTGTTGTTGTGTTGTTGTTGCGTTGTTGTTGTTGTTGTTGTGTTATTGCGTTGTTATTGTTATTGTGCTGTTGTTGCGTTGTTGTTGTTGTTGCGTTGTTGTTGTTGTTGCGTTGTTATTGTGTTGTTGTTGTATTGCGTTGTTGTTTCGTTGTTGTTGTGTTGCGTTGTTATTGTTACGTTGTTGTTGTTGCCTTGTTGTTGTTGTTGTTGTTGTTGTTGTTGTTGTTGCCTTGTTGCCTTGTTGTTGTTGTTGTTGTTGTTGTTGTTGTTGTTGTTGTTGTTGTTGTTGTTGTTGTTGTTGTTAAATGAAAGCAGCGACGAAGAAAGTGATGTGGATGAGGACAGTGAGGTGCAAAGGAGTGAAACAGATGAAGAAAAATAGACATATTTGACTAAACTTTATAATAACGACTTGGTAAGTCAACAAATGATGTAATAGTTTATTGATTTAAGCGCAGTATATTTAAGTGTACTAATAAAACTATTCAATATATCTTGCTTTTTTATGTGTAAACGCAGTTTCAACGTTCTTCACATATTCAACGCTCACTTTATGTTTCATTAAAGACAAAGTCTAGCTGAACAGATTGATGAAGAAATGATTGAAATCGGTCCAGTAGTTTTAAAGTTATATTCGATTAAAACTTCTAGATAAATGGCGTCATCCGTTACGTCATCAATGACATCATCAATAAAATATAAAGTCCTCCTAAACACTATGTTGAAAAGATGGTTAAAATCGGTCCAATAGTTTTAAAGTTATACTCGATTAAAATTTTTAGGTAATTGACGTCATCCGTTACGTCATCAATGACGCCATCATAAAAATATAAAGTCTTCCTTAACACTATGTCGAAAAGATGGTTAAAATCGGTCCAATAGTTTTAAAGTTATACTCGATTAAATTTTTAGGTAATTGATGTCATCCGTTACGTCATCAATGACGCCATCAATAAAAATATAAAGTCTTCCTAAACACCATGTTGAAAAGATGGTTAAAATCGGTCCAATAGTTTTAAAGTTATGTTCGATTGAAATTTTTAGGTAAATAACGTCATCCATGACGTCATCAATAAAATTTTAAGTTGTTCTCAATACTATGGTGAAAAGATGATTGAAACTGACCGAGTACTTTTAAAGATATATGCGTTTGAAATTTTGAGTAAATGACGTCAGTCATGCCGTCATCAGTGACGTCACCAATAAAAGTTTAAAGTTTTCCTAAATATTATGGTAAAAAGACGGTTGAAATTGACCGAGTAGTTTTAAAGATATGTGTGTTTGAGTAAATGACGTCATCTGTGACGTCATCAGTGACGTCATAAATAAACACTTCAAGTCTTCCTGAATACTTTAGTGAGAAGATGACTGAAATCGAAAAGGTAGTTATAAAGTTATGTTTGATTGAAATATTTAGTAAATGACGTCATCCGTGACGTCAACAATGATGTCAATGACGTCCGAATGAGATGACGTAAGCACATGTGTGCTTTGACAATGTGCCTTGATGGTATGACGAAATCATGCACGTTTGAACATGCTCGGATGGGATGACGAAAGTACATGACGAAATCATGCGTCATTTCGTCTCTCACTGCTTTGACGAAATAATTTACATTCACTTCCGGAAACTGTGCTCATACTCGCGCGGGTTTGAAAACAGGTGTGCTCAAACCCGTACGGGTTTCAAAACACCTGTAAATACGGGTTTGAGCAAACTTGTGATCAAACCCGTATTTATATACTACTGACTACAAAAAGCAGAATCTCTTGCTCATTTCCAAAAACCCAATGCATACTTTAAATTTGATTATGAGGGCACCTCGCACACATATGGGCATTTAGCTATCTAGGGATGAACCTAATGAACTAAATGATTCGCTGCTGTGGTATCCAGTGGGGGTGTGACAGTACGCCATTCCCAGGGTTCCGTTCGTTTTTTCCTGCACTCTTGTGCAAAAATACTTTAAAATGTACCGAAATAGCATAATATTTGTATTTAGCTAAATTATGCCTTTTAGCTATATGATTTGAAACAAAAAACACCAGTTAATGTAACATTGATAAACTAGACCGTTTTCGCTACCGAGTAGCGAAAATTGCACTTGGGGCCACAAAAAATACGATTCTGAACTCATAAAATTCAGAACAAACCATGAACGAGGAGGTAAAGGTCACTAAGATACGTCTTCCCTTATCTTCCCTTTTAGGGTCAAAAGGTCAAAAATAAGCTTAAAATCGCATTACTTCTAGCCGTTTTTGTAACATCCGGTTTTTGATATTGACCATGAGCGAAATGGTCAAGATCGCCGAGATACCTCTTACTTAACGCTTTTTAGGCTCAAGGGGTCGAAATAAGCTCAAAATAGATCTACCCCTACCCTTTTTTTTGAGATAATGGTCAACTTCCGGTTTTTCACCGTCACCATGACCGAGGTGGTCAAGATCACCAAAGTACCTCTGACATATGGTCTTTTAGGGCCAAAGGGTGGAAGATAAGCTCAACATAGCACTATCCCTAACCGTTTTCGAGATAATAGTCAGCTTGCGGTTATTTACTGTGACTATGACCGTGGAGTTCAAGATCACCGAGGTACGTCTTACATATAGTCTTGGGGCCCAAAGGGCGGAAGATAAGCTCAAAATCGCTCTATCTCTAACCTTTTTTGAGATAATGGTAAATCGTTTTCTAAGCTCATTGTAAAAAAATGCGGATTTCACGACGTCTCATCACCCTCTATCACTGAGCCAAATTTCATCACTCTAGCAATTTGGGGAAACCGACACGCTCCAGTCAATGGGCGTCAGTGGCAAAATTTCCATGTCCATTTTTACATATTAAATGTTAATGAATTTATTTTTAAAAGCTGGACCAACTACGCATCCTACATTATGTCTCTGCCAAATTTGGTCGTTCTATCTCTAGAAGTCTCAGAGGAGTTCGCGTGACAAGGTTTTGGCAACAAAAGGAAACATACGGAAACACTTGACCGAGTCGTACGAAAGCAATAAACTGAAAATGAAAAGCCCCAAATATAATTAGAAACTATTTTTTAATAAGGCATCACTCCTTTAATATTTACTCGGTGATGAAGCACCTAAAACAGGCCTCCCAAAGACCCAATCACGATTTTATTAGTCCTCCGCCGCCCCGTAGTTCGAAGCGGGGGACTGTAGCATTCGGGTTTGTCCGTCCGTCTGTGTCTCTGTCTGTCGACGCTTGAGGTACATGATCTTGTGTAATCTAAATCTCAAACACGGAGGCGAATACAGGCGCTACTCCTGTGCTAAAATGTTCCCACCCATTTGTAGATGTGCAAGAAGCATTTTCACAGAAACTACAATTGGAAGTCTATATCTCGAATAACAATCAATATACATATTATTTCACATTACCGAACTTACAATTAAGTTAAAGTCTTCTCTATAACAACCATTACAGTTTTGCCCTAATTTAAGTTTACGTATATCACACAGCAGTCATTACAGTTTTGTTCTAACTTAACAAGGCTTACAGGGTTTCTTAATTATAACGCCATAAACAAAACGCCTTCATACACATCATAATAAACTTTTAATTATACTTGGGAGACACAAAGTTTTCTGCCGCTAAAGGAGCAGTTCTCATAAAAATCTCAAGTTTACATATTTTTCTTTAAAAAGAGCAACATGACAACAAGCTGAGGTTTTATAGTTAAACGCGAAGCAGTACCTTATTTCGTACCTGTCTACTATTAGTGAAAAAACTAAACTGCAAATAATAATAATAATAATAATAATAATAATAATAATAATAATAATAATAATAATAATAATAATAATAATAATAATAATAATAATAATAATAATAATAACAACAACAACAACAACAATAATAATAATAATAAAACAACAACAACAAAGCCAAAAAAACACGAAAAATGCCGCGGTTTTTCTCTTTCGGTTTTAACCGAGCCGAACCAAAAACCCGCGGTCGATTTTCGGTTACGGTGCCAGCCGCAACACCCCTAGTATCCAGTTCCAGCCTTTGGTCACTGCTTGATTATCTAACTGTGCTGAGTTGAGGCATGCTCCTGCCAACTCTTCGGTCGAGGATATCCGTCAAATTCTCGACAAGGATCGCTGGTATCGCAAATTGTGGCATAAAAGGAAAACTGACTCGTCGCGGAAGACTTTGACAGATGTGGTGTTTGCCATCCTCTGCCTGGGTCGTTTGTGTGCCCATTGTTTGTGTGCCCCGCCTTTCACACTGTCTACGATTCCTACGATCCTAATGTATGCCGTTACGAGCAGCAGACTCGGGTTCGGACGATTGCGCGTTGACCCGGATAACTGGTGACGTCTTATCAGACGAAGAACTGTTTGTCTGCCAGCATCGAACCATCGTAAGCAAATCGCCATTTCTTAGAATTCCCATCGCCTGTAACCCCTTGTTTTCCGAATGGTCGCGCTATCATTAATTCCGCGTTGAACGCAGCCTTTATAACCGCATTGATTTGTCTTTTTTGAATTTTATGAAGCTCTAAATTTACACATAGAAACATGCAAGCTGAGAAAGGGCAGGTAGGTAATGAAGCATGGCATTAGTGTAACAAAATAGCTTTCAATTTGTAATTGTAAACTCACAGATAAAAAAATATATGCAAAGCAATGTATTTGTAGGATTTTGAACGTTTGAAAATGCCACCATGATATATTTCATCCTTTGTATCAACTACATAAAACAGTCTATTATGGAACGCCCGCATCAATATTCCTATCCCAGGTAAAATTCACATTTGTTCAACGTTGCTTCATGAACGCTTGCGGGATGGCTGGTTTTCTGGTCATTGGTAGTCATTATTATGGGGAACGTTTGCGGGATTGCTCTTTTTCTAGTCATTATTATGGGGAACGTCAGTGGGATGGCTTGTTTTCTAGTCATTATTATGGGGAACGTTTGCGGGATGGCTTGTTTTCTGGTCATTATTATGGGGAACGTTTGCGGGATGGCTTGTTTTCTGGTCATTATTATGGGGAACGTTTGCGGGATGGCTCTTTTTCTGGCCATTATTATGGGGAACGTTTGCGGGATGGCTATTTTTCTGGCCATTATTATGGGGAACGTTTGCGGGATGGCTTGTTTTCTGGTCATTATTATGGGGAACGTTTGCGGGATGGCTGGTTTTCTGGTCATTATTATGGGGAACGTTTGCGGGATGGCTCTTTTTCTGGTCATTATTATGGGGAACGTTTGCGGGATGGCTCTTTTTCTGGCCAGTATTATGGGGAACGTTTGCGGGATGACTTGTTTTCTGGTCATTATCATGGGGAGCGTTTGCGGGATGGCTTGTTTTCTGGCTATTATCATGGGAAACGTTTGCGGGATAGCTTGTTTTCTGGTCATTATTATGGGGAACGTTTGCGGGATGGCTTGTTTTCTGGTCATTATCATGGGGAACGTTTGCGGGATGGCTTGTTTTCTGGTCATTGTTATGATGAACGTTAGCGGGGTGGCTTGTTTTCTGGTCATTATTATGGGGAACGTTTGTGGGATGGCTTGTTTTCTGGTCATTATCATGGGGAACGTTTGTGGGATGGCTTGTTTTCTGGTCAGTGGTAGAGGATAGGACAGTGCTAGTAGATAGGAAACAAGAGTTCTAGCCCACTTTGTGACGTCATACTGTCTGGACCGGAAGTGACGTCATAGCGTCTGGACCGGAAGTGTTGTCTGGACCGGAAGTGAGGTGAAAGGCGTAGTCATGGCAACGTGTTGTTGTGATGGCAACGAAGCATGGTAACGTGACGTCATAGGCGTAGCCATAGGCGTAGTCATAGGCGTAACCCTGATAACAAAGTGAGGACCCCCCTAGGACATATTATGTACCGATCCCCCCCCCCCCCAGGCGGCAGTCTGGACAGACCCTATGGCACAAAGTGTGGACCCCCCCCTAGGACATACTATGTACCGACCCCCCCCCCCCCCTAGCCGGCAGTCGGGACCCCCCCCCCCCCCCCAGGATCCTGATATGGCTAACTTCAAGAATGTATAACTTTGAAACTACTTGGTTGATTTATATGAAAATTCCACTGTTTGATTCAGTTTTATGTAAAGTTTTGTCATAAAGTGGTCACAGGCTATTTTCGCAGCTGGCTGTATGCATAATGTGACATGCCGCCATTTTAACTTTGTAAAAAGTGAAAAAATGTGATAACTTTCGTTATAGTTGGTCGATTTCAATGAAAATTTCACCATTTGATTCAGGTTTATGTAAACTTTTGTTATAAAGTGATCATGGGCTAGTTGCGCAGGTGGCTGTATGCATAATTTTACATGTTACCATTTTAACTTAAAATTGTAATAACTTTCGTTATAGTTGACTGATTTACATAAAAATTTCACCATTTGATTCAGTTATTTCCAGTGCTATTTCGCGGATGAATACCATTTGGCAAACCATTTCGCTTCACCGCTAGATGTCTCTGCTGTGCAGCTGTACAGCAGTACAACTGTAAGTGAGACATTCATATACATAAGTAAAATTCTGCTGAGTCAGCAATTTTAACAATTTTTGAATAAAGTTACACACCATATTTTGATTACATGGAAGCAGTATAGAAGCATGAGTGAAACATGTCAACTAGTCAACTAGTAATACATTCTGTCAACAAGTCAACAAGTGGAGATTGTGTGACGAGAAAATACTTCACAATATCGGCATTACTTCTTGACAGATGTATGACTATGGACGACATCTTCAAAGTGAATTATACTAACTATATATTTTCAAAGCTTCCTGCTTTTGAATTGGATTGGATGCAGCAAGTGAAGAATTTACATCTGCATTGGAAAGCTGTTGGAAAGGCTATTACAAGTGATTGTTTCATCCACTCGTTTCTACGTGACTGTGAAGATCTACATATACTATCAGCTTATGACATTGATTCAGCATTTATCAACGTGAATACAATTTGGGCAGTGGAGCTCATGTTAGTTGTAGCTGCCAGAATCATTTTACTTGATGATGATGATGTTCCATTGACGACGAATGTATCAGACCTTGTTCGATTCAACCATGGACGAGTTGAAGTGAATTCAAAGCTTTACAAGAGGTTTGAAAAGTGAGCTGACTCAGCGGATGGTTGGGTATAAAAAGGGAGTGGACTCAGCAGAGTGAAGTCATTTCTCAGCAGACAGTTGGAGGGAGTGGACGTGAAGTCATCAGTACATTGCGGCAGCCATGGAGAACAAGACAAGCAGCTTTAAAATTAGTGCTAACTTAACCATTACTGTGGAGCATGGAGAATATGGGCCATTTCTACGCATCACACGTGGAGAGAGATGGTGTGCTTATTCACCATCTTTGTGGAAGATTGTGTGCCAGAGCTTGAAAAATTTACGCGACATTGGCTTCAAACTATACTTAACGCAAACGAAGTGGCGTGAAGTCATTTCATACTTGGATATGCGCTATGTGAGTTTTGTGCGCACGTCACGGTTTGAAGGGAAAGAATACACGCATTACATCAACATGAATGATGGTGAATGGGAGACACTACTTCAGGAGATGGACAACATCAACTCAGCCCTATCACCATGTGAGGAATGTCATGACAAGAAAACGATCATTAAGCTGCAAAAGGATGGTCGGATGAAGGTGTCAAAGCTATCCAAGAAAAGACTGGCTGAAGTTCAGTTGGAGAACATGAACGTGCAAAATCAACTTGGACTTACCTGCGACTATTGCGGTGCTTGTGGATATGTGGAGGATTATCATTGCCACTGCCACAAGTATAATTGCAAGTTGTGTGAACCAAACAACTTCTGCGGCAAGTGTGGAGTACTTAAAGTCTGTGAAGCAAAGTAGAAGCTAGAACTTGTTCGATTCCACGATGAATGAGTTGAAATGAATTCAAAACTTTGTAATATGTTTGGGTAGATAGTTAGGCATAAAAGGAGTGAAGTTATCATTTCATTGTATAACCATGGAGAAGAAGAAGAAGAAGACAAGCAGCTTTAAAATTAGTGGAAACATAACTATTACTGTGCAACATGGAAAATTTGGACAATTTCTACGAATCAAACGTGGAGAGAGCTGGGTTGCTTTATCACCATCTTCGTGGAAGATTGTGTGTGAGAGATTTAGAGATTTACGCACCATTGGCTTCAAACTATACTTAACGCAAAATAAGTGGCTGGAAGTCATTTCAATCTTGGACATGCGTTATATAACTTTTGCACATACATTGCTGGTTCACGGACTAGGATATACGAAGTACATCAACATGGATCATGGTGAATGTGAGACATTGCTTCAGGAGATGGATAACATTAACTCAGTCTTGTTACCATGTACGGAATGTCATGTCATAAATCCTATCAAGCTGCGAAAGGATGGTCGGATGAAGGTGTCAAAGCTATCCAAGAAAAGGCTGGCTGAAGTTCAGTTGGAGAACATGAACGTACAAAATCAACTTGGACTTACCTGTGACTATTGCGGTGCTTGTGGATATGTGGAGGATTATCATTGCCACTGCCACAAGTATAATTGCAAGTTGTGTGAACCAAACAACTTCTGCGGCAAGTGTGGAGTACTTAAAGTCAGTGAAGCAAAGTAAAAGCCCACAAGACACTGAAACAAGATGGACGCATGTTTTAAAAATGCATATGTTGACTTGATGATTGGTAAACTTGCTTGCTGTGGCACTCCAGACTATCAACTTTATCATTTGGACGCTTTTTTGGGATGTTGTACATCATAGTCTTGATGTGATTGAACTACATTCAAGATTTCTTGGAGAATGTCATAAAATTGGAATAGAAGAAGATCCTGACTTTGACTTTGATTCTGCACTTTATTCTGCTCGTACTGATGTTGAAGTAAAATGCAAGATGTTTTACAAGTCAAATGGAATCAGCGTGTATTGTTTCGCAACAAGTTGAAAGAATGTAAAGACAAAACTTTAGTTGAAGCAACGTATGATCATTGGTGGGGAGCTGGTGTGAAACAAGTGTCATCTTGATATCCTGGTCAGAATATTATGGGAAAGTTGTTAGAACTGTTGTGTGAGACTTGATGTGCAGACGTGTGAACATGTAAATTTGAAGTGTGTTAAGTGAACAGCAACTGGAAAAAACTTGCTGAACTTGACAGACTTGTGCTGCATTGCCGGAGCAGCATAACTTGACAGACTTGTGCTACATTGCCGGAGCAGCATAACTTCACAGACTTGTACTGCATTGCAACATCTCACAAGACTGCATAGTGGCGGACATGACACTGAGACAATATATTGTGCAAAAAGCTTATTGTGAAGAAATGTTATCAGCTGTAAAAAAGTTTGCATATTTAGTCTGTCCTGCTTGTCAACATAAAGAGTGTCAAGAACATACTTGTCATACTGCATGTGTTTATACATATTGGAATGAAGCTAAATATTACATTCATTTAGATAAAGTGTTAGAGAATGCAAATCAACGTTGTGAGAAATATGGTGTAGATGCTATTACATTGGATGAACTCAGTCATTGGTTAGTGTTCATTGAAGACCAATGATCTCCAGTTATTCATACCATTGTATCCATACTTGATTTGTAAAAACTTATTAGTTAAGTTATAAATGCATGTTAGTTAAGTGATGTTGGTTGAGTTATAAAATAAAAGCTGTTCTGTTCAGACGTGTTTTTTCATTCATCATGTCGACGTGGAAAGACTACTTGACCAATATTTACTTAAAACCTGGACAGCCTGGGGCATTTGCTGGTCCTTACAAACTGTATCACATCTTAAGAAAACATAATCAACCAGTCACACATTCCCAAGTGAAGAAATGGCTACAAGATCAAGATGCTTTTAGTTTACTACAACCTGTCAAATACAGGTTCAAAAGACAATGTGTCATTACACGTGGTATTGATGATATGTGGGATATTGATTTGGCTGATATGGGAAACATAGCTCCCTATAATGATGACATACGCTTTTTACTCATTGTCATTGATGTGTTTTCCAAATATGTGTGGGTACAGCCAATACCTAATAAATCCTAATACCAGCGTCGACAGCGTCATACAAGCTTTCCAAAAGATTTTTCATGACACACGACGAAGACCGCGAACTCTAAGGTCTGATAAAGGAACAGAATTTAAAAACAGATGGGTAAAAGCATTTTTGAAGAAAGAAGGAATTCATGCTTATACCACAAAGAATGAAACTAAAGCCAACTTTGCTGAAAGAGTCATTCGTACTGTGAAGGGAATGATGTATCGGTATTTTCTACATAATCAAACTTACCGTTACTTAGACATTCTTCCAGACTTGGTGTACAATTACAACCATAGACCTCATGGTTCTCTTCCTAATAAATATGCTCCAGCCGAGATTCGTAAAGACAACGAATCAAAAGTGTGGAAGTATATGTATGTCGACAAACTGAAATTGAAACCGAAGAAGAAGAAGTACAAATTTAACATTGGCGATCATGTTCGCATTTCCCACATTAAATACGTGTTTCAACGCGATTATCACATCAAATGGACGCAAGAAGTCTTCATTGTCACACATCGTTGTAAGAAGCAAGGAATACATTTATATCGTGTGAAAGACTTTTTAGACGAAGATATTGATGGCCATTTCTATGAAGAAGAAATGCAGAAAGTGATCAAAGATATTGAATCTATTTATAGAATTGAAAAAGTCTTGAAAACACGTAAAAGACGAGGTGTGAAAGAATTATTTGTCAAGTGTTTGGGTTGGCCAAACAAGTTTAACAGTTGGGTGAAAGAAACAGACATTCAAAAATGAAGCATCCATTTACATGTTTAGTCTCTGGACCTACAGGCAGTGGCAAATCGTCTCTGGTGAAGGAAATTCTAGAACAAAAGTTGATTCAACCCTCTCCAAAAAGCATTTTATGGCTCTATGCAGCAGATCAGCCTTTGTACAAGGGAATGAAAGGCTTGGAATTTTACCAAGGCATTCCAGATGACATTGAAGAGCGTTTTAACCCGAAAAAACCAAACTTACTTATCATTGATGACTTAATGACCAAATGTCATAGTGATGAGCGAATGACACGTCTCTTTAGTGTTGGCAGCAGTCATCAAAATCTAAGCATTATCTTTATTGTGCATAATTTATTCCATCATGGGAAAGAGATGCGAAATATTAGTTTGAATACACATTATATCATTCTGTTTAAAAATCCGAGAGACAGTCAACAAATTAGTACATTAGCGCGGAAAATGTATCCTGGAAGATCTCAATTTCTCATAGAAGCCTATCAAGATGCTACAAGCAAACGTCGTGGTTATCTATTCATTGATTTAAAACCAAAGACAAATGATCAACTACGTATTCGTACAGGCATTTTACCAAAAGATACACATTATGTATATATTGATAAAGCGGTGTATGAACAAGAACCAACTCATTTAACCATTCGCAGTCAAGATGTCTAAACGTATTCGAGCGAACCAACTGTTTCTTCATTTGCTTGCACGCAGTGGGCATAAACGACGTAAATCCTTGCTACAGCAAGCTACAAAAGAGGAATTAACAAGCTTGTTTGAAATTTGTTTGAATATATTGCAAGGACATTTACCCTTAAGCTCAAAACGGTTTAAGGAATTTAAACGTGAACGTCATACGCTACGTACTCTAGCAGATAAGAAGATATCACTTCGACAAAAAAAAGAAGTTGATTAATCAGAAAGTAGGATTCATTGGAGCTATTGCTAGATTGGCATTGCCCTTGTTAGCCAAACTGCTGTTAAAATGAAACATACGATGAAACTGGTTCTCATTCCTGGATATGAATACAAGCTCTTGTTAGAAAAGAAAAATGATATTAAAACAAAAGTCAATACACTTTTACGTGGGAAACGAACACGTGAAAAGGCTATAGAAATGTCTCAACTTCTTGGTCGTCATTTACGAACAAATCAGTCTAGGCAAAAGCCCTCATCATCATCACCTGAAAAACCAGAAAAGCTAGTGTTAAGTCATTTTCAACCTATCTATCATGGAAAAGTAACACAACTTTTAGCAGAACTGAAGAAACATGGTGTAAAATGGACAGAGAAGAATGAACTTGTGTTGAAATCGGGCGATATTATCACAAATTCCAACATGGTTGATTTGATGAAAGAAGCATTGGTGGCGACAAGAAGAAAAGAACGAGCCATACCACATGGTTGGCATCCGTTTATCCAGGAAATTGTAGATGCTAATATTCCAAAAACAATGTTTAGTAAAAAGACCACTCGTGACGACATTACAAAAGAAATGAAACAACGTCAACAAAGACAGTTTCCTGAAGGATGGGAAAATTTTTAACATGATTGAAAGAGCTATGTTGTTGCCAAGACACAACTATTCCTGTAAAAATAAGATGCACAAGTGCTTGTTGTGAAGGAGAAGTTATAGACCATGTAGATCATTATCATGATGTAAAAGGAGATGGGACTTTGCATACTTGGTCGAATGGTGCGCGCTATCGTGAAGTATATAGACAACGTCAACGCACCTATACCATTTAGTTCCCATCATGGAGTCGAATAGTTTTTACATTACTTTGCCTAGCAATGCTAGCATGAACTATTCTCCCAACAACAAGGCTTCGAATTACCAAATTCGTATGCCTCGAACCATTTATTTGAACGGAGAATATGAAGTGGCTTTAGCTGAAATTCAATATCCACATACATGGACAACGATGAGACATGGCATGGACTATTCTATTCAGTTTCGACAACAACCACTGATTGAGACACTTGACTCTATCAATATTCCTTATGGCTACTATAGAACCATACCAGAGATATGCCAGGCAGTGAATGAAGAAGCGACTAATTCTATGAAAGATGAACTTAAAGAAGCTATTCGGATAAAGTATGATAAGATTAGGCGACGCGTGTTTCTATTTCTAAATTATGACTTTGAAGTGTCCTTTTTCGCTGGATTAGCTGAGATTTTAGGATTTATCCCAGATCAATGGTATACTGAAACATGTACAGCTGAACATAAAGCGGATGTGAAACAGGGATTTTATATACTTTATGTGTATTGTAGTATCTGTGAACCACAAGTTGTTGGTGATTATTATGTTCCCTTACTACGTTCTGTTGGAATACAAGGTCATGATGGTGACATTGTTATGAAAAGTTACGGCGAACCGCATTATGTTCCTGTAAACACGTCCAAATTTGACGTGATAGAAATGAATATTAAGGACGACACAGGCTATAATGTTCCATTTCAAACTGAAAAGGTGATCTGTAAACTACATTTTCGACCAAAAGCAATATGAAAGCTTATACACACGATCCGTCTGCATATCGCAACCATTTTCTTCGTCAAGTGGGCGGGGAATTACCAGGATTCAAAGGAGCGCGAATCCAATATGGTGATGGTATTGGTTCAATACTGGGATCATTGGCTCGCAAAGGCCGGGGCTAAGATCGTTGCGCCACATCTTAAGAAGGCTGCAAAGAATGTCGCGAAAGATGTTACGGGTCGAGAAGCAGAACGTGTGTTTGGTGAACAAAAGCGCGTGCAACCAACGAAACGTGCCAGAAGACGAAAAACAGCCAGACGGATAACATCAACACATATAATAAAAGATATTTTTTAATCATGTCTCTCATTCATAATCATTCGTGTGAATGTAGTCTTTCTCCATTGGAATGGTTTCACGTACCACCGACGCAAACTGCTGTAGAGAAAAGTTATAATGTTGACTATCAACCACTTACAAGCATTAGAGAAGGCGCCCCAATAGAATTCTACATTCCTGCGAGTACAGAAGAATATCTGGATTTAAAGAACAGCAAACTTCATATTGTATGTCGCATTGTAAAGGCTGATGGAACAGATTGTGGCGCAGATGATAATGTCTCTTGCATCAATGATGTGTTTAATGGGTTATGGTCTAATATTGAATTGTTTCTGAATGATCGTTTGGTTTCGCATAGCAACAATACTCATGGTTATACCAGCATTATCTCTCATCTCATCCATGATTCGGAAGAAAGTTTGCATTCTGAGCGCTCTATGCGTCTCATGTACAAGGATACTGCTGGGTCAATGAATAGTCATGAGGTATAAATACCTAATCATGAACAATATGTATCCAGGTTTAATGTCAATGCTGACGGTGGTGACTTGGCTGAGCAAGGAAACAATGGCTTACATCATCGTTATTTGCATACACGTCTTAGCGGTGATTTTATGCTCACAGGTGGTTTAAGGATAGATTTGTTTGAGCAGGATCGTTATCTTCCTAATGGCATCAGTTTGAAATTGCGTTTCCATAGACAAAAAGATGACTATGTATTGATGGCTGCAGATAATACCTATAAGGTAGAAGTGAAAGAGGCATTCGCATTAACCATTCGCAAAGTGAGGGTGAGTCCAGGTATTCAGTTAAGACATACAGATGCATTGATGAAAAGTCCTGCCAAGATCATCATCACTAGAAAAGAATGTAAAGTCTTAGCTATTCCAGCAGGATTTCAGTTTTTTTGTGAAAGATAACATCTTTTTGGGTCAATTACCAAATCGTATTGTCATTGGTCTGGTTCATAATGAAGCTTTTGGTGGATCAGTATTGAGAAATCCATATGATTTCAAACATTTTGATCTGGACTATATGCAACTGTACACGGATGGTGAACCAGTTCTATCCAAACCTCTCAAGCTTGACATTACACAGAACAAATACCTGGACGCTTTTGAAACGCTTTACAAATCGTTTGATAGATTGAATGGTGAGAAAAGTTCCATTATAAAACGGGAAGATTGGCCTAGAGGTTATGCTTTATTTTCGTTTGACTTAACGCCGGATTATGATGGCGATGATCATTTTCCCCTGATCAAGCATGGGAATTTGCGGCTTGAAATGAACTTTGCTAGGGCTTTGCAACATACCATCAATGTCATTGTCTATGCTGAATTTGACAACATTATTGAAATTAGTGCAAATCGCAGCATCCAATTCGACTACCAGTCATGAACACGAAGCAGATTGATGCCATACTGAGCCATGATGTCATGACCAAAGACTTATTTCAAGGCGTGTTTGCCATGGACCAGTTACCATCTTTACGACGCGGCGCCTATGTGATCAACAGAGACGATCAAGATGAACCAGGAGAACATTGGGTGGCAGTGTATTATGATAAAGACCCTGCAGAATATTTTGACTCTTATGGACTGTTACCTCTCGATGATCGTTTAGACATGTTTTTAAGAAATGATTATATGTATAATTCCATATCATTACAAACGCCGATATCATCGTCATGTGGTTTTTATTGTGTATATTATATATTGCATAGAGCTCGAGGTCAGAGTATGTTTGATATTGTAAATATATTAAAAAGAAAGGATGGTGATTTTATTGTAAAGGATTTTGTATATAGACATTATAAACCACTGTTTTATTAATGTTGTTTTATTAATGTTGTTATTGTAGTAGTTAAGTTTTAGTTAAGTTGTAGTTAAGTTGTTGTTATATTAGTTAAGTTGTTGTTGTTGTTCAAGTCTGTTAAATAAAACAAACCAAGTTTCAAACAGTCTTGTTTATTGTGTTGTACATACGTTTATTTACAAACTCTATATGCACTATTTACAAACTCTATTTACACTATTTACAAATTCTATTTACACTATTTACAAATTCTTAACTACAAACGCTATTTACAAAGTTTACAAACACTTAATTACAAATTCTTAACTACAAATTCTATTTACACTATTTACAAATTCTTAACTACAAACGCTATTTACAAAGTTTACAAACACTTAATTACAAATTCTTAACTACAAATTCTATTTACACTATTTACAAATTCTTAACTACAAACGCTATTTACAAAGTTTACAAACACTTAATTACAAATTCTTAACTACAAATTCTATTTACACTATTTACAAATTCTTAACTACAAATTCTATTTACACTATTTACAAATTCTTAACTACAAACACTATTTACAAAGTTTACAAACTTCTACTTACAAACTCTTAACTACAAAGTCTATTTACAAACTTCTATTTACACTATTAACAATCACATTCATTTTTCAATACATTCATCAATGAATGCCATTCATCAGAATCTAAATTGATATAGGTATCATAGACATTATACCCGTATTTGTAAATGCTATGAAAGCTGACATAACGCACATCACAAAACTTTATCACTTTCACAGTAACATGTTCAGACAGTTTCAGTTCATATCCTTCTTCCAAGTCCATCAGCCGCATCAGCCGCATAGGCTGTGTCAGCTCAATGAATTTGGTACCCCGCATAAGTTGTATTTCATGCTCTTTGAATTCAAGCACAAGGGTCTTCCCAATCCAATGCTTGCAACAGCGCGTTCCATTCCACTGTGCTGAGGGTGATGATGTCGTAGTGTTCTGTAAGCTCGTCATGTTGGCGAAATTGTACAAACACGTCTAGACAGTTCTGAATCACACGCACTTCTATATCATTTGAAAGGTGAAGCAGAAAGCCGGGTATTCCCAACTTGTCTAGATGATCCTTCAACACGGATTGTTCGTCAAGCGATATTATGATAAACTTTCCAAAATGTCGTAGCACAATATCATCACATAAGTTTCTCATGTATGAGAATCCATATGTAATGGGTTCATAATCCAACAAATAGTCTTCCATCTTTTATACTCGGATGATGTTGAACAGCGGATGTTGTATAGCTTCTAGGAATCGTAAGACTGCGTGCCAGTTCTTGATATCAAAGAAGATCAACTGTGCATATGGTGTATCTGGCACAACTCCCTTATAATTCTTTGGATAATCCTGTAAAAGATTTCTACAGAATGTCACACGTATCTTAGAATCATATTCAGCCACCGTCACTTCCAGTTTATTTTCAAGTCTGCGTTCAAACCCAGGTTCAAGCGGTATGTTTTTAAAGTCTTTCCACACTTCAGGTTTAAACCGATAAGCAGAACTTCTCCGAGAACCCATCATCACTTCATTCCTCTCATTAACTTTAAGGTAAACACCATCGTCCAACATGAGTGCATTCATGATTGTTACCTTGTTATGACTTGTCGTCTTGTCTGCGAAGCCTTTTATCCACTTCTTTCACCTGCTTCTTCAGCATTTTCCATTCAGGTATTGTCAGCAAAATTCCCTTTTTCGTCGGACGGTTTTTTCCAGTTCCCTCATCTCTGAGGTATTTGCGAATGTTTACCACGCCTTCATTACTTTGTTTCATAATCTTGATATACTTTCCATTGCCTAGAGAAAGCATTCCATCCCACGACTGTGGTGTTGGTGCTATCTCCACTTTTAATTTCTTGATGGTAGTATCCGGGTGTTTCACATTCATGTCTTTGACTGTATCAGCAAGAGTATCCATATCCGTTGTTGCAGATCTTTTCCGATTCATGTTGACGCTTCAGTGTTCACACCTCAACTAACTCTAAAGTTGAAGTGTCTCCCCCTTATATACTGTAATGCCCATGCGCCAAAGTGGAATAACCATCACTCATCACATATCGCTTGTCATCAAAGGGAGAGAGAGCCACTTTCCTCAACTTCTCCGAGAAAATCTGGTGGTCATGACTTCGAATGATGTGTCCTGTGGTCATCGTTTGCGTTTGGTTGAACAAACTGTCTCTATACTGCTGATGTTTCATCCGTCTTTGACACGCGCGAGTGATGCCTTTGGCCGTACGTTTTTCTTACATACATCATACTCTACATTTTTGGTCGAAGTCCAACAAACTCTTCTATGGGAATGCCCGCCGTCTCATCTTTCATTTTCCCAAGCACTTTCTTGTTCACGTTGGAATACAGGAAATGATCTGGGGGGTAGTCACTTGTGTCGAACAAGTCGGCATCTTCCTGCATGTCTTTGTAGATATCGTCCGTTTCTATGTCATAACATAGACTGTCGGTGTCGCTGAACAACAGCTTGGCGTCGAGATACTTGGTCATGATGTAGTTGTAATGAAAGTGAAACATGAGCACTTTGCTGAGGTCGAGAATGGTGAAGCCGACTTGAATGGGCTTATCCAGAAGCAGATCCACTTTGCGCAAATGTACCGCGGTCAAATCTTCGTTGAAAATTCTAAATTTGTGGAAGGAAGGTTTGGCCACAAGTTTCTTGAACCGCTTTTCCTGGTGAACCAGTTCCACATTCATGCGCTTTCTCACATTTTCCATGGTTTTGCCAAACACAGAGTTGTTCACCAATTTGAAAAAGTCTTTCTCAAACGGGTTCTTGGCCAACTTTCTCTTTTCCGTGTTCAAGGAGATGTATTTTGCCAACCATTTGCTCTGTGCAAACATGATGGCACGATGCACCTTCGTAACTTTCAATCCCAGTGAGACATATTGCTGTAAATTTCTATAATGAAGCACATATTTCTTCTTGTCACACAAGTTGGGAATGAGCTTTTCACTAGGTTTGCCTTTCATGCTTAGATCTTTCCGCAGCTTCTGACTATGTTTTGACAATTCTCCCACCTTCACACATTTCCGTTCTGGAGCCACTGGATAGTGATTATGACGATCATGGATTGAATATGGGTATTCCAAATCCACTTCTAAAATGTATCCAATCTCGTCATCTTCATCCACATCCATAAAGTCAATGGATTCTGGCTCGCTCACCCACATAAATCCACTTTCCGGCATGCTTTGCGACATGGCCCAGCCATACAAGTTGTTTGCATCTAGGTATGTCAAGTAATCTGCTACGTATGGGTTATTTGCTTTCGCATACTTGTGTGTGATGACAGATATCCCTCCCCGTAGACCATTTGTTCAACCATTTGATACATGTCAATGTCGTTGATCAATTCCAATTTCACCTTTGTCGCTTTCAACATGGCATCCCAGGACATTCCTGGCGCTGTATAGTAGTGAGCAGCATCCAATTCATACGTGTTGAGACATACGTGACGAAAGTTTTCAAACACATCAGCCAGCAGCAACACATCTGATTTCAGGTACAAGTCATGGTATTCACCAAATGTAGTACAGTGGAATGTCTCCCACACCTTCTGCGCATGCGCATAATCCTCATCGCTAATGTCTTCTTCACTGAGCAGACTGTAAAACTTGTCCTTGGACGGCAATTGTGTTTCAGCAAACTTGGATGGTTCATCCACGTAATCATAAGGGTACACTCCCTTTCTCAACAGTAAATCTTGTTGGTTGCTATCGTGAATGTGTGACGTCATGTTATAAAAGTTATCTTTCCCTTCTGCCGCCAGGTTGGATACCAACTTCTGTAGAGAAGTACTCATGAACTGATAACTGTGTAAATTTCAGATTGCTCATGGTGAATGCAATATATTTCTCAACGGTGTAAATTGTGGAAAAAGACAGGAATGATAAAAGAATCTTTATCTCCCTGCTGATCTTTTCTAAGTCGAAATTGTAAATTGCACTCATTATGTGCAGCTCCGCTGTATTTGCCATTGATATGGTCATGATCTCTCACACGATCTGCTCCTAGAGGCTCATGACAAATGTAGCAATCTGTGGCGTTCTTATAATGCTCTTCATCTTCATGAGTCATGACCATTTTCTTTGGCTGTAGCAAGCCATGCACAATGCGATCACGCTCATTCACCATATGGTCTAAAAAGACTTTCACGGCATTATCTCCTCGATACACGACTGGGGCACGTGTATCATACTGGCTAACAACCACATAAGCAAAGCTGTTTGGACGATGATGCTGATACTTGTCTCCTTCATGCTTTTTCGTGAAACATTCAAAGTCTGCATAAATGACAAACGGTGCTCGCTGTTGTTTGGCTACATTCTTGAACTTGATGAAGGGTTTTCTTGGGGAATGATAAACGTTGTGCTCCATGCTTGCCACACACTTCGCGATGCTTGTTTAACAGATCTTATCGCATAAACCCATGAAGACAGTTGAAACAATAAAACAATGCTCCATTATACTTGGTACGATAAGCCATAAGTCTGCTGAAATTCTTGATGAGGCAGTAATGCCTTGTCTTGTCATTGCTAATCAAAAGCAAGTTGATTTCTCTGGCGCTGGTGTTTCGACTTAGTTGTATCGGAACAACTACATCATGTTCATATCCAAACACGTTGATGGATACATCATTCTCCTTTTCAAACTTTGAAATGTCTGTAATCGGTGTGGGAAATGTCATGCCTTCCACCTTCAATTCGTTCTCAAATGCCTTGTATTGATGCACACGGTATGGTTTGTTTGTTGAAGGATGAAGATGAGCCAATACAGACCATAAGAAACATTTGTTGTCATCATTCTGAATGTTTAATACACCTTTTGTATTCTTCACTTTCTTCGGTAGTGGGATAAAACTGCTTGCTTCCAGTGGCGCTGACGTAGCTGTATGCACTTCAATGAATAATATGTTATCCAACACCCAGCCAGAACCTTGTCGCTCATGTTCATCAAACCTGGTAAACAATTCTTTATATGCTTCTGGTAAGTCCTTCTCAATATCTGCTGGATTATATGCTTCATATGTTGGACTGCTGATAAAGGAATTATCCACTTGTTCTACCATCACGCCTTCAGCATTTGGTGTACTTTCTTGAAGCGTGCATGTACCACAATGTACCAGTTCATGCCATGGTTTAACGTCTCTAACAAATGTCTCTTAATTCGATTCTCTTGTTGTCGCATTTCAAGTAGCAAATCCGATCCATCTTCAGGCTCAAACCGTCTTTCCTGTGCGTTTCCACCAAGACTCACTCTTCTGCCTCTGCCTACTTGTCCTGTCTCTTTCTTTCGTTGTTCTTCATGAGACATGCATACATGTGTCTCAAATGCATCCAAAGATGAAAATATTTTGATGCATTTACAGCAGAGGACTGGATGAGGTCTTTCAACACCATCTTGTAAGGTCTTTCGTCTCTTGGTTTCAATCTGCTCAACAAGCTCTTCACGAGCACGTTTCAACTTGGCTGGTTTGCATGTTTGTGCCACGAACAATTCTAGAGATGAAAATGTCACATTGCAATCATGACAGTAGACTGTTGCCATCGTTGTTGCTGTTGCTGTTGCTAGAACTGAAATGAAATAAAATATACGTTTCACTCTTCCTTTTATACCACTTGGATGGTGTGTTAACTCAGCAGAATTTATACCACTTTGATGTAATCAAAATATGGGGTGTGTAAAAATTGTTAAAATTGCTGACTCAGCAGAATTTATCACTGGTTGACATTTTTCATTTATGCTTTTATGCTACTTACATGTAATCAAAATATGGTGTGTAACTTTTCAATGTGTTTAAAAATTGTTGACTCAGTAGATAGTTGCTTGATATGAATGTCTCACTAACAGTTGTACTGCTGTAAAGCAGAGACATCTAGCGGTGAAGTTAAATGGTCTGCTAAATGGTATTCATCCGCGAAGAACTACTGTAAACTGAATCAAACAGTGAAATTATCATGTAAATCAGTCAACTATAATGAAAGTTATCACAATTTTAAATTTAAATGGCGGTAATTATGCATACAACATGCTGCGCAAATAGCTCATGACTACTTTATAACAAAAGTTTACATAAAACTGAATCAAACAGTGAAATTTTCATGCAAATCGACCAGGTATAATGAAAGTTATCGTTTACAAAGTTTCAATAAGTTTCAATTAAGCAAATAACCAAAGTTTGTTAATAAGTTTGTTTACAAAGTTTCAATTATGCAAATAACTAAAGTTTGTTTACAAAGTTTGTTTACAAAGTTTGTTTACAAAGTTTGTTTGCAAAGTTTGTTTATAAAGTTTGTTTGCAAAGTTTGTTTACAAAGTTTCAATTATGCAAATAACTAAAGTTTGTTTACAAAGTTTGTTTACAAAGTTTGTTTACAAATTTTGTTTACAAATTTTGTTTACAAAGTTTGTTTGCAAAGTTTGTTTACAAAGTTTGTTTATAAAGTTTGTTTACAAAGTTTGTTTCCAAAGTTTCAATTATGCAAATAACTAAAGTTTGTTTACAAAGTTTGTTTATAAAGTTTGTTTACAAAGTTCACTTTTGTTTACAATGTTTCAATAAACACTTACCGAAATGGTTGTCACTGTTGTTGTCTGGTGCTCATCCCTTATATACCACTGTGATGTGATCCAATTGTTGTCTGTAACTTTTGCTTCCTTGCTCCACTCACCGATATGACTGTCACTGCTGGATGCTCATCCCTTATATACCCCTCTGATGCAACTTAAGCTGACTTGACAGGATGTTGTTCGCCGGGGAGGAGGGGGGGTCCACACTTTTCACCATAGGGTCTGTCCAGACTGCCGCCTTGGGGGGGGGGGGGGTTCAGTACATAGTATGTCCTGGGGGGGGGGGGTCGGTACATAGTATGTCCTAGGGGGGGGTCGGTACATAGTATGTCCTAGGGGGGGGGGTCGGTACATAGTATGTCCTAGGGGGGGTCCTCACTTTGTTATCAGGGTTACGCCTATGACTACGCCTATGCCTACGCCTATGACGTCACGTTACCATGCTTCGTTGCCATCACAACAACACGTTGCCATGACTACGCCTATCACCTCACTTCCGGTCCAGACAACACTTCCGGTCCAGACGCTATGACGTCACTTCCGGTCCAGACAGTATGACGTCACAAAGTGGGCTAGAACTTTTGTTTCCTCTCTACTAGTGCTGAAGGGTCTCACGTAATTGTGAGCAGTGTGTCAGATTTTATGGCATGTTTGTATGAACATGCATTTGCTCTTCTGGATTTCAGGATTTAATTTCTATGAGCACATATGCTGATAACATGAGGAGACTTTTGTGTGTGTGCATCTGTGCAACGTCGATTTTTCTACGTCTGTCCAAAGCCGATGCCTATTCAAGTTTGCACCAAAGGCGTTGATTAGACATCGGAGAAAGTTGCCTTTATCAAAGTCGTTGGTAAGACGTTGATCTGTGGCCGCAATCAATCACAACCGAAGCACAACCAAAGTTAATGTTGTCGTTTGGTTGAATCGACTTCGCAGCCTCACATAGGCGTGGGGTGGACCTTGGAATGTGTGCTGGGAATTGCTTTAATTGATATACATTTGATGCAGTTGTTATTTTTTCACATTACGCAAGTGAATGAAAATCGTGCAGCCAAGTGTTGTGTGGCTTGAAATACGATCCTCCAAACAAATGGACTCTGTGTTGTACCAAAATTCAAGTGCGACGAAATTCTTTTCTCGCTGTACATTTCTGAAGCGAACGGGATCGTACGCCTTTTCAGAAACGATTAAATGAAACATAACAGGTAAAAATCTTTTCTTTGTGCTGTAGATTTGAGAGTTTCCGACAGGATATTGGACTGCTTTTTTTTTTTTTGGGTGGGGGGGGATGGGGGAGGGGGGTTTGTTTATGTGTGTTTCATTTAGAAAGTCATTTATTAGAGCACTTAATTTGGTATATTTAGCGATCAATGAATAAGTGACATGTGAGGATTTGTAGTTAGCATGCGTAGAAGACCTCCACGTACTGGGTAGTTAGCATGCGTAGAAAACCTCTACGTACCGAGTAGAGAGCATGCGTAGAAGACCTCCACGTGCCGGGTAGTTAGCATGCATAGAAGACCTCCACGTGCCGGGTAGTTAGCATGCGTAGAAGACCTCCACGTGCCGGGTAGTAAGCATGCGTAGAAGACCTCCACGTGCCGGGTAGTTAGCATGCGTAGAAGACCTCCACGTGCCGGGTAGTTAGCATGCGTAGAAAACCTCTACGTACCGAGTAGAGAGCATGCGTAGAAGACCTCTACGTACAGGGTAGTTAGCATGCATAGAAGACCTCCACGTGCCGGGTAGTTAGCAAGCTTAGAAGACCTCTACGTACCGGGTAGTTAGCATGCGTAGAAGACATTGTGGTGAGTTCCACAACGACATTACTCATACTTTTTCTGCTGCATCGCATCTTAAGGCAAACTGCGATATCTTCAAAGGAAAGATATACATGTCAGAGGCTATGACTATAACCAAGCTATCTGTTGACAGCCTGAAAAGATCATGTCATATATAGATGGTTTACGTTAATCAGGCTAACAACAGGTGGCCTGAAAAAGTCATTATTTGTACTTTAAATCTAACAATATTTGTATCATTGCAATTCAGTGCACAAACTAGACCGTTTTCGATACCGGGTAGCAAATATTGCACTTGGGGCCACAAAATTATAATCCCGAACACTTAAAAATTCAGCATTCTTTAAAAATGCGATGTTAATAAGTCATGCCAAGTTCCGAGTTGCTTCAAAACTCTACGCAACACAGCTTTTGACATGTTACATCCCAACTCAACGTTGAACATATTTTGGGAGATCGACGATTTATGTAGACGCCGACAAATGGACGTTGTAATAATGTCCGGGTCACAACAACAACAATAACAACAACAACAAAAAATGGCATTCGTGTTTACGCTTGGACTTTATCGACTTTGGAAAATTTAAGCCTGGCAATGGTACTGATTGGTTGTTGTTAAAATTAACGGAGATTTTGAGTGTAGGACTTCATCCGCGCACTTTATATTTGAAACTTACAAGGTGCAACCAGTACAACAAGCAATCAATGCAACAATCATCGTTCAGATACTCATAAAATCGTCTTTTCACTAAAAGTCAGTTCTTCCCTACATGTGGACATGTGAACTCAATTTTGCTCCTTTGGACTATAATTCATCACAGGGATTACATATTAATTGCAAATGAATAGCGTAAATGTTGATCCACCACTCTCTGAAGATTGCACAACCCATCATAGGCCGGAGTTGAAAAATTAGACACCGAACTCAGTCCTTTGGTTTAAAATCCATCACATATTTAGGGATTGTGCTTTAATTACAGTTAAACTGCATGACAACAAATATACCCCGTCCTTAAATTGCACCAGTATAATCCGGGATGATTAGAAACACCACAAACCGGAGAGAACACAATTGAGACTAGACCGATTTCGCAACCGAGTTGCAAAACAAACACTCGGGATACTAAAAAAATACTTATTGACTGAGCTAAAAAAATTTCTTATCTTATTTCAATTTTTAAATTCGCATTTTGATTCTTGAATCTGTTCCTTTTTAGGTTTGCATGGAGAACGAAAATTTTCAGGCATAATTAACATTCCTTTTATGATTTAAAATTAGATACTAAAATTAGATATTAAATAAAACCTAACCATTTGCAAATCATTAAAGAACGCAGTAATACTTTACAAAAGATCAACGATGTCAGCAGCACATACTAACCGTTTTCGAGATAATAGTCAACTTCCGGTTTTTGACCTTGACCGTGATCCAGAAGGACAAGGTCACCGAGGTACCTCCTAGACAGTGACTCATTTGGGAAAAATGAAAAACTGCGTACCCCAACGTAAAAAGTGCGTACCAATATCTATGCAACTGGCCTGGTGTTAACAGATACTAATATGCATAAAATGTCCGCCCGAAGGGCGAAAAAATCCAATCTTGCAAACGAAAGGATCAAATTTGGCAGGAACAGTACGTATGAATGGTACGCAACGCCCTGCTAAAAGTGCGTACCCCTCGGTAAAAGTGCATACCAGGGTCCGATGTACCTCTTATGTAACGTTGTTTAGGCCCAAAAGGTCGAAAATGAGCTCGAAATCGCTCTATCTCTAACCGTTTTCGAGTTAAATCAACTTCCGGTTTTTGACCTTGAACTTGACCAAGAAGGTCAAGGTCACCGAGGTACCCCTTATGTAACGTTGTTTAGGCCCAAAGGGTCGGAAATGAGCTCAAAATCGCTCTATCGCTAACCGTTTCGAGATAATATTCAACTTCCGGTTTTCGTCCTTGACCCTGACCCAGAAGGTCAAAGTTACCGAGATACCTCTTATGTAACGTTGTTTAAAGTCAAAGGTCTAATCCTCTCAAAACCTTGACGATACACATGTCTGAATCATGGTGCGTAACTTACCAAATTTGATGATGCTACTATTAATTGTTACTGAGTAGTGGCCTGTATAAAATTTCAAAGGCCAAGGTCACATTGCTGAGGTGAAAGGTCAAATCCACCCAAAAACCTCGCAATGCACATGCTTGGGTCATAGTAATTTACTGCGCTAAATTTGGTGCTGCTAACATTAATACTTACCGAGTGGTGACCCGGACAAAATTTTAAAGGTTACGGGCACACTGCTAAGGTCAAAGGTCAAATCCATCCCAATTTTGACGATGCACATGTCTCGGTAATAGTGAGACACTGCACAAAATGTGGCGATACTACTGTCAGTAGTTGTTAAGTACTAGTCTGGAAAAAAATTAAAAGGTCAAGGTCACAAATTCAAAGTATGCACCTACCGAGGTTTCCGAAATAATATATCGTAACAACATAGTAAGAGTGATCAATAAATGAACACTACAGAGTTATCATAACCACAATTCCGTAGCATTCAATAGGTTCACAAATTGTAACGCAGTTATTTGTAACAAGCCATCGTCGAGAGCGCAGACCCTAACCGGACACAACTAGTCGTCATTTTGGCAATTTTTGGCCGATTTGAAAAATAACGCGACGTTGCACAACTTCAATATATACATTTTCACTGTGCAAGGTAGCATATGCCAAGGATCAATAGTTTCGGAGATCTCGCGTGAAAAGCACCCAAGTCTTACGTTGCAGTTATCTCAAGAGATCACAATTTTTGAGAAGTCGCCATTTTGGAAATTTTTGGCCGATTTGAAAAATAACACGACGTTGCACAACTTCAATATATATATTCTCACTGTGCAAGGTTGCATATGCCTAGAGTAAAGAGTTCCGGAGAACTTGCGTGGAAACAAAACAGCATCTAAAGTGTGACTTACGAACGGACGGACAGACGGACAGAGGGACGGACAGAGGGCAATCCCATAGACCTCACAGGCTCGCCCGGTTGGGGTCTAAAAAAGTTTCTTAAAAAAAATACAGCATTTGCTCTCCGTGATCAACTTTTCACTGATTGCAGCATTGAAAAAAGCCCAGTTCAGCACAGCCAGCCGCGGTCCTACCGCGGTTAAATTCCTGCCTGGGCAAAGTCCGTGCGAAGGAAGTTCAGATGATATCGTCCTGTTTCCGAAGATAAGGACGAAAATTGACTTCATGCATATCCTGCGCTGCCCGATGACACAACGGATGGAGCGATAACCACAACATCCTATGACTGTCACTACCTAGACGGTGATCTAATAAATATTATTGCAACGTCTTTACGTCACTATCCCTACGTCTAAATAAGCAGGTAGATGTTGTGAAGTTGGTGGACGGAGCCCCCTCTCTTATTTAGACAACTACAGGAAAAAAGACCACCTCTCTGAAAAGAATGGGCTGCAAATCAACCCCCTCCCCCTCCCAAGCAAAAAATAACAAAAATGACGGTGGTCATGTGACCGGGGTTTATTTGGTATTCACGCCATTTTTGCCATACCCAGAGTTCTGCCATGTAGACTTCCATAATCATCGAAAACCCGACGTTGTGAAGCCCCAAAATGCTTACTGGGATGAATAAATTATAATAACGCCATAAACATTAATGTGTCGTTAAATACGCAACAATTTTGTAACAAATGGACTTAACATTTTTCGTTTGTTGTTTATTTTTTGGCGGGTTAAGAAAACCCCAAAGTGGCACTCATACTGTTAAAACAACTTTATAGCATGTGTAGGTGAGCGTTCCCAAAACGTGGGAGATAAGCATGCCTGCTGAGATATTTGCTGTTCAGCCGGACGGCAAAGATACAACCCAGCACATATTTGCTCACTCTTTGTCCGCAGTGGAGAGAATGGCTTGCTTGTACTGTGAACTATATGGACAGCAGGCGCCTGCCTTATAATGGGTTTCAGTGGCAAAATTTTACTGTCCATTTTTATAAATAAAAATGCATTTCTAAAAAAATGAGGTGGACCAACTAGACATGTTACATTATGTCCTAACCGCCTCAGAGGAGTTCGGATGACGAGATTATGGCAAAAATAAAAAACTCACACTGAAAGACAGATCCGTGTGAATTCAATAAAGTATGCGGACTGAAAATTCCCAAGTGTAATTAAAGAAACGTGTGAAAAAATTGTGTTGAAACGCGATTTGAGGCATTTCAGGCTAACTCGATGATTTTATTGATCCAAAACCAGGCTATCTTTAGATAGCCTGACGTTTTTCAAGCCATCGATGGGCAGCCTAATTGACTTAGGCCACCTATGTATATTCTGACCTTTTCAGGCTAACAATAGACAGCCTGGTTTTAGTCATGGCCTGTAACATACACACACACACACACACACACACACACACACACACACACACACACACACACACACACGTGATGCCTCTTTTATTTGTTCCAGCACGGCATGCGACAGAAGGGTGCCGTCCCTCTAAGTTGCGGATTTCCTGTATATAATTTGTCTCCGCAATGATGCTTTCTTGATTTTGTATATAATTGTATCCCTAAGTATTACAAATAAAATTATGTCGCCATAATGATGTGTATAAATGAATAAACATTTGAATATACAAGCACACGCCACTGTACTGCAGAAATAGAGTCGTATAAGCGCAAAGTGAAAACCGGAAGTTTACCTTCCGTGAACTAACACAACTACGTGCTAGAAACGACAGAAGCGAAAAAATGAAAGTAAGTAAAAGTAATAAATAAATAAAAAATATTATTTACATTCAAGCATGGCATACAACTTGAGGCGACGGTCCCCCTTAATTAGGGAATTTTGAATAATCATTATGTCTCCCTTATCATGTTTTTTCCTCTTGTATATTACCGTCCCCTTCAGTATTAAATTATATATATATATATATATATATATATATATATATATATATATATATATATATATATATGTGTGTGTGTGTGTGTGTGTGTGTGTGTGTCTGTGTCTGTGTGTGTATCAGAACAGCCGACCGCGAGGTGGTCTGTGAAATAACGATCCTGACTCGCATCGACATGTGACACAGGGTCGTTATTTCTCAGTCTGCCGAGCGGGAGGGTGTTTTGATCCTTATGCGCACTGAACCCCAACTGATAAATACATTCAAACTGTATTTTGTGTGTGAGGAGGGAGCTGAGGGAGGGGGGTTGCACTGGAAGTTTAATTAGTGCAGAGTACATCGTGCTGCCAGTCTTTCAAACCAAAAGGGGCTGAAAGATTGTGAACATTCTGTCATTTAAAGAACAAAAATTTTTGATGACGAAAGTTCTTTAAAATTAATGAATTAATGTATTTCTGTGGATTTCAACGCAAACTCGAATCAGGCATCTCTTTTATAAATTAGCAGGCAAAGATAGGATGCGTTGTGGTAAATCTTAAAGTATTACTGTTTAATTTTAAATCTTCAAAAGAAATAAAAACGCATAACATGAATAATAATAATAATAATAATAATAATAATAATAATAATAATAATAATAACCAGAGCGGCCAGAAAACATAGGAGAATAGGCTTATATCACACACTTTCAATCGACACGCATTTAGTTTCTTGTTTTGTTAACAAAAAAAAGGCCTCCCAGACAAACTTGAGAACAACCATAGTAACCATTCTCTGTATTATCATTACGGAAATGAAAGATTCATGGTTTTACCCAACGTCTTTTTATTCGAAACTGAAAGGTGGTCACTACAAAATGGGAGGAGAGATGGGAGAGTGGGGGGGGGGTCATATTTGAATGTCAAAATGGTGAGCTTCTTGTCATACCACAATATATCAGATGACCCATTTTAAAAGTGAAAACTATTTCCAGGCACTGCAAACATCGCGAGCCGTTACAGAATTACTCCCACATATAGAACAGCTTGGCAACCGAATTAAACATGTTAATCGGTGTAGGTGAGCAGCGCACAAAAGGGTCATTTAGACGAAATGAAAGAAAAACCATGGATCGATAGCTGTGCTGTAAATCCTTTCAGTTATCATTTTTCTTTCATAACCCGCTTTTTACGAGAAAAAGCATAGTTCGCGTTCTCCACCTTTATACGGGATTTCCCTCATTTGACGTATCGAGGCATAAATTGTGACTTGAACTTTTCTACACGTTGAGGCGTATCATGTCTGTCATGTCCTGGTGGCAGAAGCTCTCTCGTAGGGGCGTCTTGGGCGTGGCATCAGCGCCAAATCCTGGCACAAGGCTCTGTTTTCCAAGTTCAGTCATTCAATTTCTTGTGGGGGGGGGGGGGGGAGAGTAACTGCGATTGGCTGAGGATGCTCGAATGTCTTAATGCTCGGACCACTGTCACTGACGACTAGCAGTGTAGTAGAAAGGCGTCCCTGCGTAACTGCACCATCGAAGTTAGTTGATTGGCTGCTATTTTCGCTTGCTCTCGGGTGGTTATGGAGACAGATTCCAGCAGTTGTAACACTATCGGGTCAGATATCCCCCTTTGGGCTAGCGCCTCTTTCAGTGCTTTCGGCGTGTGGCCCTGCATAGAGGTGATGTCTGACGGGCTAGTCCTTCTAGAGTTTTGTCATTTTTCTCTACCAGGGGATATGCGAGTCCGATTTTACTTTGGGCATCCACACAGCTATCTTTGTGGGTTGCTCGAGTGGCTCAAAAGGGATGATGTTATCCACTGACCTGTAGGTGGCTGCTGTGATCACTAATTGCTTAGAGGAATGAAGGCGTGACATGGGCTTGCCTTCTCCCAGATCGATCCGCTGAAACTCCCTTTGCCTACTGCATTGGTAACTCCGGCACTAGTAGTTAGCGCTAAAATGCCTCCTGTTCCGGTTCCTGACTTTGGGAGGTCAAGCGGATGGGAGGCTCCTCTTTTTCGGCATAAGGATTGCCTGCCTGTACCCCTGCTAGACGCGTGATCTTTGAATAGAATATCTTCGGGCAGAATGAATGGGATATCTTCGGGCAGAATAGATGGAGGGGGTCTTGGAGCCTCTGAGACGGCAGAGTCTGTGGAGGTAGGGTGCAGATGGGGCGTCTGTCTGCTGCTGCCGGATCTCTCCAGTGTTGTTGCCCTTTTAGGGGAAGGCAGTCCATCCAGGAGCCGGCAGGAATTTAGTATCCCTGATCCTCGGGGAGACTAGGATAGGGGAGCTGGCTGTAAACTCTGTATCCGGATACGGGGGATGCAGTGTTGACGTGTGGCCTGATGGAGGAATCCCTGTCGACTCCTCATCACTGGCTTGCGTCTGTCTAGGATATGGTGTTGAAGATGTAGACGTGGATGAAGGAACCGTGTGCGCAATGGGGGCGTGTAGGGAGGTTAGCTAGGCTTGCGTTTGTTCCTGGAGAGTCTTCATAGCTGCTGTTTCCTTCGCCCACTCTGGCTCCGGGACCACCTTCTGGTTCGGTTTCCAACTGGCGTTTGAGGGGGTGCTCTTTGTAGATACAGTCACAACCCCGGGCGAGCTATCGACAAGGGGAATACTTAAGTGGGTAGTGCCACTTGTGGATCCTCGTGGGTGGAGCCACAAGAGAATACCCACTCTTGCCCACCCTGTCACCCAAGTGGTTAGAGCCACTTGACTCTATTCACTCAAATAGGTGCCTCTACCCAGGAGGGTAGTGCCATTTAAGGCTCCGATTAGCCAACGAGGGCAGGGGATGTGGCTGTAACCTCGTGAAACTACCTAGAAACGTAGCCCGATCAACGCTCCGCTAATTCAGCCTCTCACTCTCAATCTGACGATAACAACCAGACAGACAGTCAGATTACTACAGGTACTTCAGGTAAGAATGAATCTGCTGATAGGTGGAGAAGAACCGAGAAACACGTTACAGTGACAAAGACCGGGTTTGTTTACTCCAGGCCAACACTGTCATTCCTGGCGCTATTTGGCTTCTGCATTCAAAACGCTGTTAAACCCCCGTCGTAACAAAAAAAACCTGTTACTCGTGAGTAACAAGTAGCTAAAAACCAAATAAGCATCTTCTATCCTGGAAACTTAGATGAGAAACTCTTGAAAAGATTCTTGCTAAAAAATAGGTCTTGTTTGCTTCGCGCATAAAAAAGGAATGATGGGTAATCGGATGTCACTCAGTTTTGCACTACCGGATGTTTCGGGTATAAGTATATTCTGTACTTATATACCTTGTGTATACGACAAAAAACTGACTACTTCGGTGGGACGCAAAAACTTCTTTGCTTTGCAAAGCCACAACGACTTCGGATGGGGACAGCGTTATAAATGTACTGGGAATAAACACCGTAACATGTCATTATGAAATTTCAACAGAAGTTACATCGTGGTAATTAAGGATTTATCTTCTTTTTTCTTAAAAATTGGTAGAACTTAACACTTTCAAGCCTGTCCGCCCAACCCCTGCCCCTTCACCAAAACCATCATCACTGAGGGCATCCTAGTACTTTTTCATTTAAATGTTTTAGATGAATTTAGAGGAACGTTTTTCAGTTTGAATGACACTGCATGAAAATATGATAATCAGTCGCATAAAAATAACTTCATTCATTTAATATTGTTGTGTTCAGCTGTTGATATTGTTCAGTTGAATGGAATAGCAGTTCCATCTGTGAAATATCGCACTGTTGTTCCACGGAGAACAATAGAAGTGCGCATTATATATATATTTAAACCATAGTTGTGACGTCACCCATTGTCGTTGCATGAGAATTTTCAGCCACGAAACCCCTTCTGATGACGTCAGTTTTTAATTTGATTAAACAACATCTTAAGTACTTTGAAAAGTCTCTCTGTTCATTCGATCGTGTATCCGTTTTGGGTGTTCACAAGCTCAACCCCCCCCCCCCCCTTTAATGCCAAAAATGCAAATGTGTGTATTAGGTGCAATTCTGTATACACTTATGCAGTGATTTGTTTATATCTGGACATTAGCATATATGGCTGTGCAACCGACTCTTTATATTCGAGCTTCGTTTATAAGACCGGTCAAACATCATAGCTTTTTTACTCTGGTCATGATATGTGTATAGAAATACCACTGTAGTCCCTTGTAGCTGGGTTTTTCGTGCGATGAATTTTCAAAAGGCTATGTCCTATAAAAATAAATTCATCATTAAAATCATCAGTGCTGTTCTAACATTCTGTTTCAGCATTGTGTAAAGGATTCTTAGCCACTTTTGTTTAACGGTGTCTCCATAGGAAAAGTAAAGGATGGGATTCTGATGAAAAATTAATCTATTTCTTTGAATCCAAATTTTTAGGGCGTGATCCCGAAATTTCAACATGATCCAATTGCTATCCATTAATATATACAAATTCCAGTATTTTATCTTGGTGACATCAAGCTGTAAATCTTAACCTTTCATTCGAACTCTTAAAACTAGTCTGCGTCCTTTTACAGGAGGGATTGCGAAATTGCGCTTATGATACCCACATTTAGTATTTCAGTAGAACTATGGTTAAAACTGAGAAACTTCTCGCACAGATGGTTTCTTGGCGAGAAACAAACTCGTGGCGTAGTCACTCGTGGTTTCTCAGCCAAGAAACCATCTGTGCTTGAAGCTTCTGTGTTTCAATATATATGTACAGTGTGTATGTGTGTGTGTGTGTGCGGTTTTGGTTGTGTGTGTGTGTTTATATATATGCTACAATCAATGTTGGAAACCCGCCATTTCACGAAAGGCATTACGCGAATTTACCCAACACGGTTTGCCATTTCGTGAAATGGCGGGTTTCCAGGATTGACTGTAACATGTATATATATATATATATATATATATATATATATATATATATATATATATATATATATATATATATATATATATATATATATATATATATATATATATATATATATATATATATATATCACAAAGTCATTCATTTGTCAGATCAGGTGTATCATTCCTAACTATGAAAAAATAAGCTGTGTTATGCCTTCAAATAGCGAAAAATAAAGAAATCAAATAGGATGATATCGACGAATGATGGTGGTGCATTCAGTCATGTTGTCAAATGTTTTACTACTGTTTACACAGCATGGGCTTTCAGCGTGACAGCATTATTGAACTTGGAGTTAAAAATAGCTCTTAATCGTTGGCATGTAAAAAGTGTTGTCTATTTTTGAATGTCTGATTTCCCTCAACGTGGGCTCGCACAGTGGCCATTGTATAAGCAAGTTCAGCGCGCAGATTTTACATGCAACTGTGAGTGAAAAACTGAACCCAGGTTATATATAATGCCAGCTCTGTTGATTCGATAATGCATTTTGCACTTGTGGATTTTCAATCCCCCAGTTTATTGTTTTCGTATGACTCGGTAAAATGTTTCCGTATTATCCTTTTTTCCGCCAAAACCTTGTCGCACGAACTCCTCTGAGACGGGCTAGGAAGGCCAAATATATAATATAGCATGTCTAGTTGTTCCAGCCTAATTTTTGTTTAGAAATTCATTGATATTTTATATGCAAAAATTGACCTTGAAATTTAAAAGTTGGAAACCTTGTCACGCGGACTCCTCTGCGACTTCTAGGGCTGGGACGACCAAATTTTGCAGAGACACAATGTAGGATATGTAGTTGGTTCAGCTCAGTTTTTAAAAGAAATTCATTAACAGTTAAAATGTAAAAATGGACATTGAAATTTTGATCCCCTTTAAAAGGTAGGCAAATGCTTTGATTTCACAGTTAAAGGAACTGGTATGATATCACCATAGGCATATTGATCGCCCGACTGTCTACAATGAGGGCGATTACAGTACGTGTGTGCAAGTTGAAGTTGACTGCAGCGGTTTTTCTCAATTGCTAAAGAGTGGTGAAATTTGGCTCACTGATAGAGGGTGATGAGACGTCATGAAGTCTGCATTTTTTACCATGGCCGTAGAAAACGGTTGATCATCTCGAAAAAGGTTAGAGACAGAGCGCTATTGGGCTTATTTTCGACTCTGTGGGCCTAAAAGGCCATATCTCACAGGTACCTCGGTGACCTTGACCTCCTCGTTCATGATTACTTCTGACTTTTAAGAGTTCAGAATCGCATTTTTTGTGGCCCCCAAATGTAATTTTCGCTACTCGGTAGCGAAAACGGTCTAGCTTAAATATAAGTTTCTTCTTTTGTTATTTCCAACGAGCAACTTTAACAAATTAATATTTGAAGTGAGTAGCGAAAATTACATTTGGCGCCATAAAACAAAAGATTTTGAATATTTAAAATTTCAGAATTAGTTAATTTTTTTTGTTAAAAGTCATGCCAGATTGCCAGTTGCATCAAAACTCTATATAACATCGCTGTTGACATGAATATATCCCAGCAAACTTTCTGACGTGGAAGAAACGTTGATTCCAGGTTGCATCACTGATCCCCTCCAGAAAGTAAGACTAAACCTAATTGTAATTTGGTTTTGATTGATGACGGACACAGACCAACGCTTGACCCAATGTTGAATAGGCGTTAGATAAGCAGCGATGTGTAACTCTAATTTGGTTCTCTTTGTTGTGACCATATATCAACGTCTACTAAACGTCTTTAACATTCGTTGGATAATAATGCTCTTTATTTGTGACATTGTTTTTTTGTCAAAAACCGAAATTTTTCAGACGCTTGATTGACGTCTCCGATGCAAGGTTGAATAAATTTAGGAAAATCGGCGGTTTGTCCAGGCATTGAAAAATCGGCGTCGTAAAGAATTTTAGGCAATTGCAGAAGAAAGACCCACCCCCACCACCCCCCCCCCCCCCCCCTCCCTCGCAAAAAAATTGTCATAACCTTTGTCATCGAGAATTGCATTTTCAACGAAAACCTGCAGTTGATGAAAAGTCCGAATGCTTAAATCAAAACAACGTCATAAATGTTACGTCATATTGTGAAATTGTGACAAATGAATGGATCAGTCTTCGAGTGTAGGAAAATTTATTTTATTTATTTATTAATTTATTAATTTTTTCTGAGCAGTCGAGGAAACCCGAAATCGCAAGGAACAAAAGAAGTGTAGAATTCGCATTAAGAAACAGAGTTTAACCTCTTTTGAAATAAAATAAATAAACAAGGAAATAATAAATAAATAAATAAATAAATAAATAAATAAATAAATAAATGAATGAATAAATTATAATAACTAAATAATAACTAAGTAAATGACAGAAGGGAGATAGCAATCAAACCAAATATTCATAACATTTACTCATTTATTATGTGGATACAACTTAAACTATGATAACTGAAAATCCCCAAGTGTAAATAATAATAATAATAATAATAATAATAATAATAATAATAATAATAATAATAATAATAATAATAATAATAATAATAATAATAATAATAATAATAATAATAAATAAATAAATAAATAAATAAATAAATAAATAAATAAATAAATAAATAAATAATAAATAAATGAATAAATAATGAATAAAAGACAAAAGATAGCTGGCTAAGGAAATATTCAAATATTAGAACTTTCACTCGGTATCTCAACGAAACGTCCCCGCCAATAAAGTCCCCGGCCATAAAGTCCCCGATGTGGATTCAATAGATTTAAACATAATCCATAATCTCACACAAATAAAGTGCTTCGTTGGAGGTGGATGTGGTTTGTCATTCCTGTGATCCCTAATCCCGTAATCCTTAAATAAACACTCCGCAGCTATCTGAAACATGTAGTCAGCAACCGGGCTGTAAGCATTTAAAAAATTAAAAACTTCTTTCTTTATAAATAAACAAAAAATAATACTAGAGCTCAAAAACTTATTTGTTATATCGGGGACGTTTTGACCCTGGATTTATATGAATGCAAGTTAATAGAAATTGTGGAGATTAGCATCCCCCAGACAGGGGAGATAAGCGTTAATGTTGAGAAATTCGGTGTTCAATCTACCGGCAAAATACAACACATAATATACACGCGGTACGGAAAACATGGCAACGGAAAAAACAGAAATAATGGCCACGGAAAAATGAAGCCCTGGGTCTGACGCCTCATTTTCCGTGGCACTGTGCCTGTTATTTAGGCCACCGTTTTGAGCAACAATCCATTTCAAAATAATTTGCCATTCTTTTTTCACTTTTTCGCTTTTCCTTTTTTTTTTTGTTCCCATTATTTCCAGTTACCATTTTTTTCGTTGCCATATTTTCCGAACCCCGGTTTAAAAATTTAGTAAATAAATAGCAGTTTCTGTTTCGGAAATAGTAATTCGCGTGTCCGACCAAAGCGATGATGTAAAAAGAGAACAAAACCTTGAAAAAACGTCGCAACCAACCTTTATTATTGCTTATCGCTTACCGGAAATGAAAACCATTAAAAAACAGAAGAAATGCCGATTCTACTGTGAACCGATAGTTTTCCGTGGAGCCTTTTCTTTTTTCAGGCCTCATTAAATGCCGGAAATTTTCTCACATATTTTGCAACAGTGATTAGCTTATAATTAAATATTACTGTAACTTAAATGGCCACCCAAACAAGATCAACCACCAAAAATGACCCCGTTTTAATTCACTTTAACTACAAATAAACATAATTAGATTTAAAGTCAGAAATATGTCCGCTTGGCATAAAGACCGCATTTGACTGGCACCAGACGTGTGTATAGTTATTTACGGTATCCAGACATTTTGTCGAAAGACATTTTGTCGGTTTGAGATTTACGCTCCACACAATCCAGTAAAATGTACGCCGAATACACTCTGTACATAAGGAAGCCACGACATTTTGTCGAAAGACACTTTGTGAAACATTTCTTAAAAGTGAGCTTCGAGACATTTTGTCGAAAGTTACAATTTCTTGACACTGTTTTTTTAAGAGGTAGGAGGGGGTATTTTAGTTTTGCGTCGTCGGCGCCCCCTTAGAACCACAGCTGTTCCCGCGGTGCATGCCTTAATGTGGACACGCCCACCAAGGCTTACCACACATGTGCTTGGCAGATCGTAAGTAATCGCAATTCATCGGCTGATTTCGCGGTGCCTTCTTAGGCAGTTCGACAGAAGGGTCGCAGGTTGTTTCTTTTATTTATTTGTTTATTTTCTGAGGGGGGGGGGAGGGTTGCTGTGTGTGTATGCGTTGCTGTGAATGTGTTTGTGACTGGGGGGTGGCTGTGGCTGTGTGTGTAGGGGGGAGGTTGCTGTGGGTGTGTATGGGGCGGGGAGGGGGGGTTGCTGTGAATGTGTTTGTGTGTGTGTGGGGGGGGGGGGTGTTGCGGTGGCTGTGTGTGTGGGCGGGGGCGGTTGCTGTGGCTGTGTGTGCAGGGGGGTTGCTGTGGGTGTGTATGGGGTGGGGGGGGGGGGTTGGTGTGAATGTGTTTGTGTGTGGGGGGGTTGCTGTGGCTGTGTGTGTAGGGGGGTTGCTGTGGGTGTGCAATGGGTGGGGGGGGGTTGCTGTGGGTGTGTATGGGGTGGAGGGGTTGGTGTGAATGTGTTTGTGTGTGTGGGTGGGGGGTTGCTGTGGCTGTGTGTGTAGGGGGGTTGCTGTGGGTGTGTATTGGGTGGGGGGGGGGTTGCTGTGAGTGTGTATGTGTGTGTGGGGGGGGGGGTGCTGTGGCTGTGTGTTGGAGGGTTGCTGTGGGGGGTGTATGGGGCGGGGGGGGGGGGTTGCTGTGAATGTGTTTGTTTGGGGGGAGGGGGTGCTGTGAATGTGTTTGTGTGTCTGTGAGGGGGAGGGGGTTGCTGTGTGTGGGGGGGGGGGGAGGTTGCTGTGGGGTGTGTGTGTGGTTGGGAGGGGGGTGATTGTTGTGTTTTTATAATGGAAACGAGCGTGCTTTTGAATGTATGTATGGCCGCATATTAGATAACAGTATTTACCCTACATATATTATCTCGCTCCGCGTGTGTGTGATTGTTATTTGCTGTTTATTTAAAGTAGTCTTAATGGGTATTTTTTCGACCCCTTTTTGACCTATGTCTTGGTGTGTCTACACGCCGTATTCACCGCTACCTGCAATAGCTAATCTTCTCGGCGTGCTCTATTCTTGTGTAATGGATCTTTTCAATCACGCTGGTATAATTTGTCATTTTCTTTACACATATGGATACCCACACTGTACAAATACACAAGTATTATCACCCTCTTAAGAGATCATTCCCATTCATAACCTGCATATTTGATTTTTCTTTACATTTCACTTCTCTCCTCACATGGACCTTTCTGATATCAGTTTGTTTTGGGCCAAATAAAACAAAGTCTGTATACAAATGAATGTAGCGTACAAGCAACAATTTTCTGGCCAGAGAATGATTGCTTTCCTGCCCAACCGCGGTACAAAGTAATTTACACTTATAACATCTGCAGGCTGGTTGCAATGGTAAGTCTTCTCCTGCGGTATTAACATGGCTACATATCATTTCCGTAACATCCTACAAGTATTTTGGTATTTCTCAGTTTTACTTAGAGAGGAAATTACTATGTGCGAGCTGCAATGAGCATTGGATTGTTAGCAAAGCGGAGAACGGGTTTTGCAGAGAATGCCAGCAAATCAATGATAGAGCGACACGAAGAGAATTGACAGTGGGCTCTGCGCACCTTGAACCATTTGCATACATAATACACAGTTACATGTAGAACCCACCATGACGTTAGCTGAGCAAAATACTCTCAGAAAGCTTAGAGCAATTCAGCTCAAATTTAGACTTTTAAAGGCTTTTGTTTAGTGGCAAATAACAAAATAACACAGGGATAAACTATATTTATATATGATGGCTCGTTTTGTTGGATACATTTGGTGGAAATCATGAACAAATACAGACATTGAAATATTGTCAGATAATTTTATCGGCAGCTGTTAAACCTTAGTCTCTCGTTCTCGCTCAGAAGCTTGTTGTAGAAACTACTTCCAACGGCAATTATGGATTTTCCATTTAACATGCAAGCCGCAGCATAATTGCAACAATATCACGGTACAGTTGTATTTACATTTTGTATTGTATAAGCTTCTTGATTATAATATTAGTATGATTAATTAGCAAACAATTTCTATACCTTACCACTAAAATGTTTACATGTTGTTCTTTCAGATTGTTGGTAAATAATGGCGTCTGTGGCAGCCTGGTTACCGTTCGCCCGGGCGGCGGCTATAGGCTGGGTTCCGGTAGCCCAGAATCCGATGCCTCCACCGCCCGTCAATCGCGAACGCGCGCATACCGATGAAAAGATCTCCATCAACGTTAGTGGGCTTAAGTTTGAAACCTGGCGACACACGCTAGAGAAATACCCCGAAACACTTCTGGGTTCAAACGAAAAGGATTTTTTTTACGATGAAGAAAACAAGGAATATTTCTTCGACCGGGATCCAGAGCTCTTTCGACATATTTTGAACTACTATCGAACGGGTAAACTGCATTACCCGAAACACGAGTGTATAATGGCTTATGATGAGGAGATGGCCTTTTTCGGGATTATGCCTGATATCATTGGTGATTGTTGTTATGAGGATTATCGTGATAAAAAGCGGGAAAACAGTGAACGACTTATGGACGATAAAGGGTCCGAAGATGGTGACTCAATGCCAACGAAAAACTTACGTGAGAAAATGTGGAAGGCGTTCGAAAATCCACACACGAGCACAGCCGCTTTGGTTTTCTATTATGTGACCGGATTTTTTATTGCTGTGTCGGTTATGGCGAATGTCTTTGAAACGATACCATGCGGGATCATCCCGGGAACCGAGCTCAATCCCCCGTGTGGGGAACGTTACGATGTTATTTTCTTCTGTGTAGACACAGCCTGCGTCATTTTGTTCACCGCTGAGTATATGCTGCGATTATACGCAGCGCCAGATCGCTGCAAATTTATGCGCAGTGTCATGAGTATTATAGATGTAGTTGCAATTTTACCATATTACATAGGATTAGGAATAACCGATAATAAAGATCTAAGCGGCGCTTTCACCACGCTTAGGGTATTTAGAGTTTTTCGCATTTTCAAATTTTCAAGGCATTCGCAAGGACTGCGAATTCTCGGATACACTCTCAAGAGCTGCGCGAGTGAGCTGGGATTTCTGCTCTTTTCACTCACAATGGCTATTATTATATTTGCCACTGTGATGTTTTATGCGGAAAAAGGTGTGGAAAATACCGAATTTATCAGTATTCCCGAAGCCTTCTGGTATACCATCGTCACCATGACTACTTTAGGGTAAGTACTCTTTTTATATATAAATACTTTTTTCACGATATTATTTAAGTTTTTGGTTGTCACAATTAATATAGTTTATAATTACACAGTTTTTTTAGCAACTGTTATGCAAATTAAACCTAACTTCTTTGTAAGTCAGTAATTTGTTCAATTTTAATGCATTATCTATTTTATTTATTTACAAAGATGTGTTGGAATGTGTAAATATCGGAAAGTTTAAATGCCTCTTGTTCTATAAAATTACTAAAGGTTGGAACAAATACTAAAGGATGAAGCGTTGAGTCTGTGTGCTGCGTAATTTGGAAATACTCATTAATTAGTTTTGAATTATTTCATTTTACTATAATTTTGTGAACAATTAATTGTCTTGTTTTTTGCTGTATAAGATACTAAATCACATATTTTGGCACCTCTCATATGGAATTTTCCCAGCCCCTGGACTATTCGAAACGCCTCGTGTTTTTAACAGTGTCCACCAACAGTATTCCAAAATTCGAAGCCTGGAAATATGAGAGTTCCCAATGGTTCCCATGTTCTCTGACAACAAATGTATTTCATATTTTTTGGTTTCTAAACTAATTGTTTGATTAATTTAATTTTGTCTTTCAGATATTCATTATAGTTATAAATATAAGGACATGTAAATATAAATATATTGTATACATACCAATATACAGATTCAGGATACTAGATCTACAAAATGATTTACTCGTGAGTAAGACGTGGAGACCCGAAGGAGCAGGATTAAACCAGTAACGTTTAAAAAAAGATAACATTGAACAAAATGATATATTAATACATATTTCAAGTGCGATACGCTACGGTAATGCAATCTGAAACTAAACATGGAATTAGGTCCTGATGTTGCGATGTTTGGAATGACAATGGAGAGGGGTTTTGTTAATGGGTGCTTCTGGTGGATCACCAGCGGGCAGGCATTCTCTTTGAATGCAGATTTCCGAAGGCAATAATTGAAGTTCAAAATATCACATTTGTTTACCATATCAGTGAAACATTTACAAAAGTGGAAGAATTGTGAATACCACATTACTTAAATAATACATAACTTTACACAATACCTGGAAAATTCACGAAAATGTAGTATAAATCCACAAAACAGGTCATAAGTATCTAGTAAACTGTTGAAATTATTTGTGAGCAGTGAGTAATGGATCTCATAGGTGAGCAAAACACAATTCGATGATGGAATCGGGTACTCGCCTACTCGAGCCCTAATAACTCGACAATGTTTGAGTTGGGGTGGCGCTGTGGTAGCCAGGCGTGCAAGTTCATTATTAAACCAATAGAAGTGATCTATTGCTCCGATTTATTTATACAGTGTTTAAGTTATGTCAATATTTATAACATGCTTCTGAAAAATAAAGATCCATCAAACAGAGATATCAGTTGTTATTGCAGAGATATCTTCCACGCAGTTGTTATTACACAGATATCTTCTACGTAGTTGTTATTACAGAAATATCTTCTACGCTGTTGTTATAACTGAGATATCTTCTACGCAGTTGTTATGACAGAGATATCTTCTACGCAGTTGTTATAACAGAGATATCTTCTACGCAGTTGTTATGACAGAGATATCTTCTACGCAGTTGTTATGACAGAGATATCTTCTACGCAGTTGTTATTACAGAGATATCTTCTACAAAGTAGTTGTGACAGAGATATCTTCAACGCACTTGTTGTGACAGATATCTTCTTCGCAGTTGTTATGACAGATATATTGTTGTTAGGACAGAGATATCTTCAATGCAGTTGTTATTACAGAGATATCTTCAACGCAGTTGTTGTGACAGAGATATCTTTTTGGCTTTCCGGGCGCAGAGCTAATCATATTTGATACGTAATGTAAATTACGCCAAAGGGCTAGCAGTAAAGGGTTTACCACCCTCCCCCCCCCCCCTCTGCTAACACGGCTTATCGACAGAATTTATGACTTCAGCCATGGGCTGTAATGCAAGACACTAACGCAGGCTCAGACTCCCCCCCCCACCCCCCTCTGTACGTGCTTCCGGCATGGCCTGCAGCCATTTTAGCAACGCTCAACCACCAAATTATAACGTGCTGAAAAATGGTTACTCTACCCATTTGAATGAAAAACATTAGAGTCCGCAGCAATAGTTCAGTGAATGGCCTTGTTTCGTGTCTGTTGCTTGACCTGCTCAGTTTTACTTTTTTCCGTTTTCTGTCGTGAATATTAGCAGTAGCTACAGTCAATGTTAGCTGCCTCTTGTGCACAACTGCTGCTTGCTAAGTGAATAAAAATTTAACAACACCTGACAATTTAACCAATTATTGATGTCAGTTACACGCAAAATTATGCAATCAGTTTTAAAATTGATTGCCCAGGCGTATGTCTTTGTTACAACCCGTATGGCAGTTAAATAGTCATACTTTCTCTGGCCTACCGGAAAATTTGATGGATTAGATGCAATATGCTGCACAACAAAATCAGATATTTAAACTGTAAATAAACTCGACACTGCAGTAAACGTTTGTAAATGTACGTTCCAGAAATAATTCGGTAGCGGTTGGGGCTGGGGGGATGGGGCAATGGAGGTGACCACGTTAGACGGCAGTTTTGCGAAACAACCCCCCCTTCCCCTCCCACACTCCCCCCCTTATTGCCGATTCTTCCATTTTGGCCACTGTATTTATAATCACTGTTTCATAAAGGAAAGGTGAAAGCTCGTTTCCTTTTGGATGACACGGCCGGGGATAACAAAATGTTAGTTCTTGACCACATGTCCTATTCTGGTACTCGGTACTCGGGATACTAATCCCAAATTAGGTATTTTAGATATACCGTATAAAAGTGTCTCGATATCAGAGGATTTACTCGTCTGAACCGCAGTTATAGTCAAACTCTGCTGTATTTACTGAAAAAAACTATACGCCGTCCGCGACTTGAGTGTTGTAACAAATCGCGCAGAACAATCAGCAGATCAGCTTTCCATTCTACAGCGCTGCAATCGTTAAATTCCTAAATTGTATGGGTGTTAGTCGATACGTTCGATCTCTCCGCGAATGTTTGTGGAAAACAATACAGTTCTTTGCGAGGAAATTATTAGAGTAGTTTAGAGTAAGAACACACGATTTCACCCTTATGAAAAAGATCGAAAAGTAAATGATTTGATGACCTGATTACTTCCCCCGTGAACGTGCTCACACATCGAAGGAAATTAAATTCTGCTTTAATAGAATGAATTAGTGCATAGAAATCTGACCGCCGACATTTCCAGTTGTTTTAAAGATGGTAACACGGACTAAAGAGTCCCCATTCCATTGTAGAAGCTGTAAGAGTGAGGTACAGAGCCCCTGGAGGGGCGGGCGGTGATGCATCGGCTGGCTTTGTTTCCCAATGCCTTTCTGCAAACAGTTTTCAATCATAACAAGATGCAATCATAGTAAATAACATAACGATTCGTTCAGAATTCAGAGAGCTACGATCATGGAAACTGAATAGCTGATCAGAATTATGAAAAATGTAAACGACTGGCCTCAGTAAACATTGCGACGTTCAACGTTGGATTGACGTCACAAAGGACGTCGCATTGACGGTGGAAGTCGAAACAACGTCTACCCTCCGACGTCAGAGAGACGTCGATCATCCGACGTCTAATCAGCATTGCAAATAGAAGTCCAAACAACGTCGGAAAAATATTAATCTAGTGTGGACACCCCTCGTCACAATACCCCAGCTTTGGGTCATCCAGTCACGCAGCATACGTATAAAGTCGATTTCCATAAATATTTAAAAAACATAGCTGGGAAAAGTTTGCGCACTCCCTGAAATTCTCATATTTTTACGTCCATGTTTTGGTCCATTTTCAAAGCGGCCTGTCATAGCTAACATTTCCGGTGAGCCAAAGAACGAAAAGGTTGTTTGTTTTTGGTTTTGAGCCCGACGTCCGTACAACTTTCGATATTCGACATTCTGACGTCTATTCAACGTTGGCCAAAGGCGTTGAGCAGGCGTCGGAAAAAGTTGCGCTTTGTTGCGACCAAAAGTAACGTCTAAACAACGTTGTTTATCCTTACTTATATTTACTGAGGCATGGCATTTCTCTTCAGTTAGGAGGGGCAGATTTTTTACGTATGAATGTCTTTTCAATAAAAGGAAAAAATAACTTTGTGTCTCACTCACCGACCCGGTCACAAAAATCACCAATAGAGAACAGAATTGAACTGGCCGGGTCTCGCACACCAACCAGCCGTCCGGATGTATGAGATGTTACAATAAAAAGTATGTGCCCGGAATAAGAGGAGAAATTTATTCTGTGTCAAGTTTGAAGTAAAAAAGTGAGAAACAAGATTGTTTTTCTCCCTGACCTTTCTGTGCCGCTTTTGCGTCTTTCGTTGTGTTGGTAAGTAATGACAGACATACATACAAACAGACATACATACAAACAGGCAGACAGACACGCATACACACAGGCAGTCAAACAAGGAACGCGTTGCAGCAAAATTTATACATGTTTAATGGTTTTCGCGGACAAATGCTGGTGTGAAAACGGTGAGACGGGGTGTGGGAAGTCGGCATGCTGGCTCTGGTAGTGATAATATGACGGTCGCACTGTTCGTTATACGTTGTACTTCGGTAACTCACATTTATACGTAGTCTGTTGAATTCATATGGTTATTTGTATAAACTGGCTCGTCGGTGCTGCACCTGCTCAATCGATGGCTCTGGCCTAGCAAACGGTATTTGTATGAATATTTTATAATTTGCGCTTTTGAACGAACCGGGACTTAAAAACAATGTATTATATTTTACGTTAACTTACATAAATCGAACAAGCAATCTGGTTATTATACTTTGTCGTTTAAGCGTCTACCGTTTAACTGTTTAATTTGACTAGATAAGTTTATTGCATTTTACCTAACAAAATATATCGTCATAAAATATGATGAAGTTTTTAATTTTGTTACTCTGTATTGTTCTTGTTAAAATAACACGAGAGGCATAGAAAGTATGATTTGTTTGTTTTAAAGTCGAGATTTATAGCCACAGAATTAGCACTCCAACGGTCAAGTGGCATTATATCTAGGGATTTTGAGATTGGATATGGAATATTTACGATATGAAGCGGAAATCAGCTCACAAAGTTCTGTTATATTTGCTTAATCTATATGCTAAAAGAGGGAACAAATAGGCTATAGGTTTGTTGATAAAGCGAAAAGCGACAGGAGCATTCAGTGAACTTTCATTTGAAAACATTAATGCAACATAAACAAGCCCAGTTTGTTTGTCTCTGCTCCAGAAATTTCCATATGAAATGCATTTTGATTGGTCTGTTGCGTACACCAGGCATGATGATATAGTTTTCCTCAACAAACTCGCTTGTTGTTATCTCTTCAGTGCTAAAAAACAAAGGAATATTTCTTGGTTCAATAGGCAGTTTGGAGTAAGGTTTGTATGGGCGAGGGAGAGCCTTGCTGAAGAGGTTCTGCTGTTTGCAGACGTTTACTCAGTTTGTGCAAATACAAATACGAGTTTGTGTGTTTAAAAAATAACAAAAGACTTTTTCATGTGATCTGGTTTTGAGTATGTGACCTGCGCTAATCTGCAAATCTCTCTGTAACAAATGCTATTGATTAATAACACTCTCTTTCATTTGCCAAAAGTTTAGATAACAACAAAACAATAGTGAACGGGGGGCAACCACTGCGAGAGCTTCGCAAACCCAAGCAATCAACTTTGCACTAATCAATTAATAAAAGAAGAAAAAGATATGAAAACCCGTTTTTCAGTGCTGCAGGATCAAACACGCACTCAAACCCGGTACATCTAACCCGAAACTCGTACAAGTACTTAACAAAAGTAGTTATTAAACGAAATTTAGCATTTTTTTAATTAATAATCTGCTTCATTGGTGAATGGAAAAACATCAAAATAGAGAAAAATGTACCGGTATTCTCGATCAGTTTAAAAAAAATGTTGATTGTCTGAAGGATGTGTGTATATGAATTTTGGGATTAATTATGGGGCTGGGTGCTCTGCATGGGATTCGAGCACGCGTGGAAGGCCTGTGAACGAACCGCGCAGTGGTGAGTTCATTGGCCTTCCACAAGTGCTCGAATCCCATACAAAGCACGACCGCACCAGGATCCATCCCTATTACAACACAAACAAGCAAAATCGATTCATAGATAGCTGGAAAAAGGAAAAAACTCGAGATTTTGCTCGAAAAATTTTCATGCTATTGTCCTGCGACACGAGTGTCGCATAGCAACTTGCGCAATGCAAAGGGACACGTTTTACGTCACAAAGCCATCGTCATAGTACCTCGGAGTCATGCCCATTGTTTTCCTGTGAATTGGCTTTGTGACTTTTGTACGCGGATAGCACGCTGACGGTTTCTTATCATTTCTTTTTACGGGAGTGCATTGCTCAATTGGTGCGGGTTATAATATCGCTTAATAATGCTACACTGCGGTATCCAGACATTTTGTCGAAAGATATATTGTCGAAAGAGACTTTGTCGAAGACATTCTGTCGAAAGACACTTTCTCGGAGATATTTTGTTGAAAGACGGTTTATTGAAAGACATTTTGTAGAAAGTAAACTTCGAGACATTTTGTCAAGTCTGTGTATTGCTGTTTGGTTTTGTTATTGTTTTTTAAGAACTTACATTTAGCCAGATCAAAGAAGTTACGGTTATTGCCTGTTTATTGCAATTACAAGCTTATTGCAATTGCTGTAATGAAAGAGATCACGCTTTATGTTATCAAAACATATTTTTTATTAAACCAAAGATTTTCAAATAGATAGAGAGAGGGGTGGCATTGCAACCAGTAACCCCCCCCCCCCACCCCAACACACACCCTGTGGATAACCAATGTGACGCTATTTGTTGGACCTTTTGAAACTCCTCTAAATGCCAGTGACCTTACCGACAATCATTTTTAAGCGATTCATGATCCGTTGATTAAAAATATATCTTTGTTTAAACAAATTCATTTTTTGATGTCGTTTTTGGTATTCCCACCTTCTGCTGCTATGCTTATAATGGAACTGTATGATTGGGCCTTTCCCATCGCTGCATCATTTCCTCGCGCACGATTGCAACTTCGTTTCTGGAGCTCCTTCGCTTCACCAATCAATGGTCAGTTACATGTATTGTCCTGTTGGAGAATGCCCCCTGTTATTAGGCTTCGTTTCTTAGCAACGGTTGATATAAGATCTTGATTGTGGTTCATCTCAAAAACCCAAAATTGCATACATTGCACACCCTGTCTTCTAAAACATAGTTGTGACTTCACCCATTGTCTTTGCATGAGATTTCTCATTTGTAGAGACCTATTACCAGACTTAATCCGGATGAGGATGGCGTGTCACTGAAAAGGTATTAAAGATTATTGGGATTATGTCCAAGTAAAAGCACCTTTGGCACTTTGGTCAGCTAGACTCCCCGTGGCATTGATGGAACTTCGATGCAGTTTTTTTTTCATGTTGAGTAGAAGATCTTTTCAAGTTACTGGCCTTTTATTGAAATCATGATTAGTTTGCATTGTGGCATAGAAAAAGAATAAGAAAATGAGAACTGTTCATTTGCTTTATTCTTCTCTTCCAAAACAAACAAACACGAAAAGTCAAGACCAAATGTCGTACCCTCAAGATTTAAATCAAATGTCGCTAGATCAATTGTCGCTAGGTCAAATGTCGGGATACCATGTCTTTCCACTACACCCGATGGCGTGTGGCATGAGAGGAGTGATGCATATCTTTGCACCACACCCGATGGCATGTGGCATGAGAGGAGTGAGCATATCTTTGCACCACACCCGATGGCGTGTGGCATGAGAGGAGTGATGTATATCTTTGCACCACACCCGATGGCGTGTGGCATGAGAGGAGTGATGTATATCTTTGCACCACACCCGATGGCATGTGGCATGAGAGGAGTGATGCATATCTTTGCACCACACCCGATGGCGTGTGGCATGAGAGGAGTGATGTATATCTTTGCACCACACCCGATGGCGTGTGGCATGAGAGGAGTGATGTATATCTTTGCACCACACACAATGGCATGTGGCATGAGAGGAGTGATGTATGTCTTTGCACCACACCCAATGGCGTGTGGCATGAGAGGAGTGATGCATATCTTCGCACCACACCCGATGGCATGTGGCATGAGAGGAGTGATGCATATCTTTGCACCACACCCGATGGCATGTGGCATGAGAGGAGTGATGCATATCTTCGCACCACACCCGATGGCATGTGGCATGAGAGGAGTGATGCATATCTTTGCACCACACCCGATGGCGTGTGGCATTAGAGGAGTGATGTATATCTTTGCACCACACGCAATGGCATGTGGCATGAGAGGAGTGATGTATATCTTTGCACCACACACAATGGCGTGTGGCATGAGAGGAGTGATGTATATCGATACCAAAAAGCAATGCCTATTGTGGCTGGTACGCGATATGCGGCCATTTTTCTGCACCACATTGCGTATTTTTGTATTTTTTTGGAAACCAAAAATAAAAAATGGAAGTTAATTGGTACAGAAACCAGAGATAAATGGTATCAAATAGCACACAGTGTTACAGATTAGAGCATGGTCTCTGGCTTTAGTTTCCGCACATGATTTGCATCTGACGTACCATTGATACAATTCTGTCTGGCTTTTCAATCCGAAAGCTTTGTATATATTTACTTTTTTGTACTACCATATCGGCGCTAACGTATCTAAAGGAACATTTTACGTACACTGCAGTAAACAAAGAGCAAACTATTCACAGCCGTACCGTACTGTTTTTACAGCAAAGGAGATTAAATTTGATTTTTACAACATCATGTGTGGACTGATGCCCCGGACCTTATCTCTGTAGGAACAGGTAAACATCCGCACAAAAGTGCCATTTTATCATGCCTTTACAAATACAAGGATGCCCAGGGACAGTGTGACTAGCCGAGATGTAGTAAATCACGTATCAGTAGGCTTGTATAATCGCCAAAAGTTGTAGTCATATTGTTGAACCCGGTTGTAGAAAATTCGTACAAATTTATACAGGAATCCGGTCAAAATTGTGGGAGAAGAAGCATTTTGAAAATTGGTTACTAAAGATTTTTAATGGCCGCCCATTTAGCCAGTTTTTGGTGGATCGCCAGAAAAGTAACTTTTCAAAAGAGGACCGCCTAATGAACATTTTGAAAAATTTGCAGGCAGTTTTTGACAATTTATCATTTTCTAGTTGAATTTTTACTTTAAAGCATGTAAAAACGTCGTAAAGCTCAATAAAGCGTCAATTAGGTTATCATACGTTTTTTACCTTTGATAACGTTTTGGCCCTAAATTTGTTTGGGGACCTTATGACCGGGTACTTTTCGCCGGGGTAAAGTTTAATAAAGCGTTAATTTAGGTTGTCATAAGTTTTTACCTTTGGGGACGTTTTGGCCCTAAACACATTTCGGGACCTTATGGCCGGGGACCTCATGGCCGGGTACTTTATGGCCGGGGACCTTGTGGCATAGGACATATGGCCGGTGTAAATAAGGTGTTAATTTAGGTTATTGTAGTTTTTTACCCTTATGGACGTTTTGGTCCTAAATTCATTTGGGGACCTATGATCGGGGACCTTATGGCCAAGGACCTTATGACCAGGGATTTTTTGTCCTGGATTCCATTGCGACAAAATTTTGCTTTGGGGACGTTTTGGCCCTAAATTCATTAGGGAACCATATCGCCGGGGACATTATGGTTGGGTATTTTATGGCCGGGGTAAAGCTTAATAAACCGTTAATTTAGGTTATCATACGTTTCATTTTCTTTGGGGAGGTTTGGCCCTAAATTCATTTGGGGATCTTATGGCTGAGGACATCATGGCTGGTTTAAAGCGCAACAAAGCGTTAATTTAGGTTATCATACTTTTTCGCTTTGGGAACCTTTTGGCCCTAAATTCATTTGGGGGTCTTATGACCGGGACCATATGGCCAGGGGCATTATTGCCGGGGACGTGTTGTCCTAGTTTCCACGAGAAATTTTGCTTTTCGGACGTTTTGGCAATGAATTCACTTGAGGATCTTATGGCCGGAGACACAATGGCCGGGTACCTTATGGCCGAGGTAAAGCTTAATAAAGCGTTAATTTATCATACGTTTTTAGTTCTGGGGACGTTTTGGCCGGGGAAGTTATGGTCGAGACGTTCTGTTCTGGATTTCACAACGACAAATTTTGCTTTGGGAACGTTTTGGCCGACCCAAATTATAGGAGGTGATGTATTTTGTTATTGTCTCTCAGTAAATCCCCCCCCCCCCCCCCCCATTTAACCAATTTTTGGCGGATTGCCAAAAAAAGTAACTTTTCAAGAGAGACCTTCTTGGAGTAGAAGTCGACAACCAATTTTAGACACACGTTTTTGTAAATCAAATTTGACGTACTGTTTTGTATTACTCTTAGAAAAACTAACCAGACCTGAATTTTCTCTAAGGTCTGTCGGATTTTCTAAAACAGAGAAACTTCAAGCACAGATTGTTTCCTGGCTGAGAAACCACGAATAACTACGTCACGAGTTTGTTTCTCGCCAAGAAACCATCTGTTTGTCAGTTTTAAATAATGGTACCACCGAATAATAAATGTTGTATAATAAGCACAATTTCGCAGACTAGCGATGCGCCTCAGTGACCATTTTGGGCCAAGAGCCCATGCATATTGATTACTTGATAAAAAGTTTCAAAATGAGAAATCCTTCCTGATGACGTAAACAGACATAACTACACAGACCTTTAGTTATAAAATTTAGAATAAAAGAACACTGATACTTGGCCAAACCCTAGAGAAACAAGTTTGAAATCTCGATCTTAATGTCACTAGAATAAAATACCGAGATTTTAAGTATTAAAGAATAGCAACTGGATCATGTTGAAATTTCAGGATTTGTATCATTTCTGAAAAAAAAAAACGAGATAGCTTTGGGATCACGCCCTAGTACCTGGGTTGCGAGGAATAGATTAATTTTTCACAAGAATCCCATCCTTTGCTTTTCCTGTAGAGACACCGTTTAACAAAAGTGGCTGAGAATCTTTTCCAGAATGAAACAGAATGCTAGTACTCAAGATGATTTTAATGATGAATTTATTTTTATACGATAAAGGATTTTGAAAACTGAGTGTAAGAAAAACCTAGCTATAGCGGGCACTTTTGAATGGTGGATAATTCTATATATCATGAATAGAGCGAAAAAGCTGTGATGTTTGAATTGTTTGATAAAGGAAGCTCGAATAAATAGAGTGGATTGCATAGCCATAAATGTTAATGTCCAGAAATAAAGAAATAACTGTATAAGTGTATACAGAATTGCAAATGGCACACACATTTTCATTTTTGACATCAAAGGGGTTTTTCCACCTTGTGAACACCCAAAACGCATACACAGAGACTCTTCTAAGTCCTTAAGATGTTTTTATACAAATTAGAAACTGACGTCATCACAAGGGGTTTCTGGCTGAGAATTCTTATGCCAAGAGAGTAGGTGACGTCACAACTATGGTTTAAAAAGGACATATAACTATTAGCTGTCACTTTTGGCCACCCAGGATTCCTAAAACAGAGAAACCTCAAGAATAGATGGTTTCCTGGCCGAGGAACCACGAGTCACTACGTCACTGTTTCTCGCCAGGCATATGCAAATTGAAAATTGACTCATGCAAGGCAACGGGGCACGTCACAACTATGGTGGTACTATCAGGTCACACCAGCACCGAAGAGAGTCCATTTTTTGGGGATGTCTTTCACTTACGATGCCTTGAAAGCATTTGAAAGCATTATGGATGACTTTAATTAGTTTGTAGTGGGACAGTGGGGGGTAGTACAGTGTATGTGAAAGGTCTTGCAATTCCTTTCCTTGGCATTTCAAGCTCACGTTGATTCGGGGATCCAGCGAGTTTGGTGTAGCTGACCCGGATCATTTGTAGCTTTGAATGAGCGATCGTTTTGTGAAGTCGTCAGTGTGGCTTCCACGAAATTCTCCGGCCTTTTTACTTGTTTATATGACATCTAATAATTTAAAGTTTCTGGTGTTTATTTTCTCGTTTAAGAATAACAGAAAAATCCCTTTCTGAGGCAAGACACCCTTAAACTATACACGCTCGATTTGCACCAGACAACAGAAGTAAAGCAAGTTCTTTTAGGGTTTTGATTTGTATCAGTTACACAGACACTCGGACGATGTCGGTCCGACCTGCCAGGAATTGTCTAACTGACGCAGTTTCCCTGTTTGCCATATCACTGAGTGCAAAAATAAGATAATCTACTGATTATTCATTTATTCACGAGCAGCCTGTGATGATCAGCAGGTCGTTTACCAAGAGCAGTCCACAGAAGCATGACAAGCAGGGGCACATGTTTCCTCCATGGCTTGAAACGTTTCCTTCCCCAAGGTTAATGTTTTTGCTGATTTCTTTTCTCTGCTTCATCCCAGTCAGGCACTTGACTTTCAAAATCTGTTATTTTTGCCATTGATGAAAAAAAGAGGATTTTCTCTAAGATTTACCTCACGGGAAACTCATTCGTGCGGTTCTGAATAGACAATAAGATGGAGCCCAGAAACGATAGGCTATTTCCTGGCCTGATCTGTTTACAACTGGGCTATCTGCAATGCCCAGGTGTCTGATATGTCATTTTTAGACATCGAATAGACATCAGGACAAACTTGTTGTTGCAGATAAATGGAAATGATTGTTGCAAGGGTATCATCTACGGACCGTTGTGTGCAGTCAGCTGTATAGGTTATTTGTGCAAATTGATGCTCCTGACAAACTGTTCCGGTGGCTTCTGTCTAACAGCGCGCTTATAAGTGTGCTAAGTTAGTGCGTAGAAGTCCGGCTTTACTTGTCCCATTACGTAACGTTTTGAAGAACTAAATACAGATTCCTTTCTTAAATCCTTATCTTTCTTTCCTTTCATTAGTGTCTTGTCCGTAACACGAGCAAAGCTATATTGACGTAGCATTGATTCGGTGGCATCGCTCCGAAAAATACGACAGATCTTCGAACACAGTTCTGCGATGTTGAATAGATATCGATACCGCTACGTTGTTTCAGTGTTTAACAGACTCAGCCCCTGTTTCTCCAAAGTTGATTTTATCCATACCCCTTTAGTTTTATATTCTTGCTTTTGAGTCGATGAAATGAAGTTGATTTGATATCGACGCCACGAATCCGGACAGTAGCTCTCCTTGTTGATAGCAACTAACAGCAACAACAACCGTTTTACTTGTACGTATATCATTGGCGTAGCCACGATTTTACAACTGAGGGGGCCAAATTTTTGTAACGGGGGGGGGGGGGAAGTTGGTAACTATGGCCCTCCACTCTTAAAAATTGAGGGCGGGGGGGAGCTGAGCCCCCCGCCCTCCTCCCCGTGGCTACGCCTATGTATATGAAAATTTAAATGTGAATAATGTTTTGAAACTCACAAATTTTCCGCAAGTAGATTAATCCAACAGATGAACATAAATGTTTAAAATGTGTAACTGCCACTGCCACCAACAAATGTGCCTAAACACCTGTTTCCACTGTCACAATTACCTTTCCATCACTTCAAGCTGTGAAAAAGGAGTACTTTTTGAAAAGTAATTTGCGATAATTGAAGGAGAAAAAGGCCCATTGTAAAATGCCCCTTGCTCATGTATTTTAAATATACAGTAAAAACTGGTTAATCCGGACAACGTTGGGACTTGCAAATTTTGTCCGGATTTGCCAGGTGTCCGGATTACTCAGGGTCCACTATAATGGTCCGATTTTCTCCATAAATAAAGCAACAACCATCTAATCGTGCCACTTGTATTCTTTTTCGTTCACTAGCTATACATTACAATTTCACACTCACATTTGAACATATTATTTCTTGGTTAAATATTGAGTGATAGAGCCGCACTCATGGTACTTTTTGAGTAAAATATCTTTCTTTTTCAGAATGTCGGAAACATTACTTTTACCGATACCGAACGCATCAGCTAATGTTCTGATGGTTTTTCCTATGCTTGCTTTAATTAATTTCACTTTGTCACCAAGACTCAAATCATTCCTTTTTCTTTTTGTCGCCATTTTCAGTTAGCTTTTATTCAACGAATTTTCCTTTTAATTTATAGATACAATATGAAGCCCTTATATAACCCCATTTGTGGACGTGGCACGCGTTCCGCGATTAAGACGTTTGTGAACAATAGAGTCATGTTTGTTGCTGCACACTCTTATTGACATTATCTGAGGCAAACTGCAAACAAGCCACAGAGATTACGCAATTAACTTGTCCGAATTACACGGGTAATTCAAACAGTAAACCCTAGAGTTGGTACTGCCAAAAGTTATCCGGTGTCCCAAATAGGGAGGTGTGCGAATTTCCCAGGCTTTGATTGTATAGAAACCAATGAGAAATTACAAGGGACTTAAAAGATCTTTCCGGATTAGCGAGTTGTCTGATTTATACAGGTTTGTCCGGACGGCGATTTTACTGTATATGAAAACATAACATTGCATGTAGTTGTCAAAACTGTCGTTTTGTTTATTGTCAGTGTCGTACAAGGTCTATAAGCATTGCCAAATGGTCAGGTAAAACCGGAAACATTCGAGTCTGAAAGAGTGATAACACTTGACACATATTCCTTTTTTATTTCAGTACCCCACCACCTGAGCGGGTTTGCAGTGGGGATGGGATAGGGCGAGTGTAAGAGAGGTTAGAAAGGATTAGAAACCGGTGTGGGGGTAAAATCCGCTAGGCACGCCTCGTGTAAAAAAACAAGTTTGCGAAGTACACTTTTACTGATATCTGTATTGAAAGAGAGCAAAGAAAGGCATCCAACTACCTTTGAAGTTTTAATGACTCTTCAGCAAATAACAATCTCAATGCACAATGCTCAAAAGAAAGGACGACAGAGTCTAAACCTGTTTGGATAGAGCAAAACCAGTAGGCCCCCATGAAATAACTTATCCTTACAGCTCCGACCATTTTTCGCGGAGCCAAATACTTGAGTGGTTATACATATGCAAGCCCATATAGCTAAGGGTATATTCATGTGGAAAGATCCAGATGGCTCCACCCTTTTACCTACTTGGCTCTTGACTGTTCTCTCTCCCCCTCCTTTCACGAAGAGGGATAGACCAGAGCCTCATTTATAACCTGGTACTTTACAGATACATGTACAGAGAGTACTGAATGAACCCGACTCTAAAGACAGTGTAGAGAATAACGCTTCGCATGTCAAGCACTCCTATGCCCCGCTACCAGTCCTATGATACATCCTACGGATGGTATGAGCGACCGGCTTCGGGTGACATACATAGAAACGGACAAATGTATAAAATGTACATACATATATATATGTAATAAATATATATGTATATATATGTATAAAATGAAGGGTCTGTTCCTAGGGGGTCTTTTTTTACCAAAAAGGGGGGTCTGTTTCCGGGGGATCTGTTCCTACGTTCGTCTTACCCATGAACAGTGTCTTAGGCTTAAGAACCACCATGTCATAGGAGCCATTTACTTAAAACACTTCATTCTCCAACGCATGCAGTTCTAAGGTCTGAGGTGCAACTCATCATGTAAATAATTCAGGTAATCGGCCACAACCCCCGGGGGTTTCCTTTTATGAGTCTAGTTTTTGATTACCGTACCAGCCTAAAAACTTATTCCATCGTGATTGCTAGACTTTTATAGTGGATGGCTTATGCACTTGGGTCACTTTCTTTATCACCCCTTCCAGAAATCCTCTATTTTATTAGAAAGTTAGGGATAAGTACCGCACTCTCAAGTCCAAGAGTTGTGTGGCAAAGTCGAGGTGTTTCCAGTGGTGTTGGTACAGATGGCAAGGGATCTGAAGTCACTTTTCTACCCTGTATCGTGAACATGTTGCTTCAGAACTGCCTGCGGCGGTAAAGCATGCAATAGCTGTTCCGATCACTGGCACTTGAGAGTGTCTGTCACTGGGCTTCCGGGTCTGTGTAGTTGATGGGTCATAGGGTAGGCGAACAGGTCTTGATTAGGGGGACCCACTGAAAGGTAACTCGATTCAAGCTCCACTCCATGTGGACTACACTGCTTACTCTGGAAGCCAGGTCTGCAAGTACCTTTAAAGTACCAGTGATGCGGTTTGCTGAGAGCTAGATCCCGTGACTTCTCGCCAGGCATAAGACCCCCGTTAACTGTGTCAACTCGACTGAATGGGTGTCTTCCTGTTTGCGGAGATATGGCACATGAGTCGAATTGTCCAGCAGAACATTTACTGACCTGTTCTGGAGAGTGGGGAGTAAATAATTGATGACCTAAGAACAGACAACCTGGGGACACCCACCACTTATGGTCTTCTATCTTTTCTGGGCAAATGGCTACTACCCTGCTTCGGCCTCTTCCCTGAGCCACAGTCGCTCTTACTACCAGACAAAATCTTCTGTAATGATGCTTGCGTCTTTTCTTTGGCTACGAGTAAACCCAGTAAAGATTCCATTTCGACAAGCCTCATGGGCTGATGGGAGGGGGGGGCGTAAGCGTCTGAATAGCTTTGACAATTCTTCCCATCTCTCCTCTGTAGCATAACCCTTGGCTAACTCTAAATCCATTTTCTCTCCTAAAAATAAAATTTGCTACTTTCTCGTCTGTCTGTGTCCTGACTGGATATGTCTCTCGCCTAGAGACGTCAAGGACGAGGCAAGAGAGCCAAGTTTTGGCAGAGGACTTTTTTTCAGGTTTACTGGGTCTGCCTACTTTGGAGGGAATAACTCAGTCTGGCTAAGAATACTTGCGGCATTGACTGACGATTAGCAGAACAGCGCATCATTCCTCAACTGCACTATGGTGGCGAGTCGTTTTGCGACTATTCTTGGCCATATCCTGGGTGGCCACTGGGACACCAACAGCTTTAGAATCACTAGGTCAGTTGCTTCCTTCTAGGTCAGAGTTTTCTTCAATACCTTCAGTGTGTGATCCTGCACTGAGGTAATATTTAGGGTTGCCAAGCAAGCTGTCTGGAATCTTGGTGTCTGTCTCGACCAGAGGAACGTCAGAATCTGGCTTCACCATAGGCATCCACTCCGTTCACTTGCAGGGCTGTTCCAATTGCTCGGCGGCGATCAGGTTGCTCGCCGTTCTGTAAGGTGCTGGCCTGATCCCTCACTGCTTGCATTGGTGGAGCCCAGCCATAACCTTGTCCTCATCCAAGCCCATCTGCCCGAACTGACTCTGTGTCACCTGTACCACATCAGCGACTCCAGCACTGGTGGTTAAAGCTAGGAAGGCTTCCAGACTCCGTGTCAGGTGAAGTTGCCGGATATCTCCAATACTGCTGCCCCTTCTTTGGAGAGCGCACTGACCCACGAATCTCATGGTGGCGGGAGTATTAAGCACCTCTACTCCCCATCCTGGAACTCTTCCTCGGAGGCTGACTCTTCCCCCCGCTGAAGGCTCTTTTTCCTCGTCTGTCTCAGCCGTTTACCTTTAGACGTGACTACACGGTATGAGCTGGGAACATGGCTCGCGACAGGGTTTCTATATCCTTGGGCTGCAGTGCCGAAACATGACTTGAAAAAGGGAGGCATACAGATTTGTCATCACTCTCTGATTGTCTTTCAATTGCGCTGCCGATGACGCCGTTGTTGAAGGCAGGGCTTTGTATTGTGGGAACATGATCACGTGAAGGGAGGTCAGGTAGGCTTGTATCTACACCTGAATGGCTCTCATCGATGTCCTCTCCTGTTCCCAGGACTTGCTCCAAGACAGTCATCCGGTCGGATCTCTACAGAGTACTTAGTAGGACTAAGCGTAGAGAATTATCTGGACTGCTGCTAAGGACTGTCACGTTGTTATCTTTAGTTATAGTACTTCTTGTAGAGGGGCGGCGAAATGAAAATTGCAACGAGAGCCATGCGTCCCTCAGTGCTCCCATGTTTTCCGTGGTGATTTCTGCTACTTTCTATGAAGACACTGAGCGAGTAAGTTTTACCGTCTTTCACCTCTTGCACTACCTTGCCCCAGTTTGTTGGCTATTCTCCAAAACTACGGCCGCCGTTGATATGGCGAGGGGATGGCCTTCTGGCACCTACGCTCTTCAAACAGTCTTTTCTGGTGCTGGTTCTTGATGCGATGGGAGAGGTGTTCACATTTCATACAAGTGTCCAGTTTACCAAGTCCTCCACAGTCTTTGCTTGTCACAGAGAGAGTGGGGGTTGCCCACAAGTGTTGGATGTCCACACGCGGCCTTATGTACAGAGCCTTCTGCTTCCGCCATTTCTGTAACAGAAAATAAATACTGGGAAACAACATGCAGTTACACGGGACCGAATATACCCCTCGTTACCTCAACTCTCTCCTATCCACGCCTATGCCAGGAGTTGGAAAGGCACAATACCCAACGATAAGAATATCCAAGTGAGGATACCCTTGTGGGAAGAGCCACAAGGGATAACCCACTTGGGAATGCCCTCACTTGCTAACCCTGGTGGAGAAGTAGGCAGAACCACTTGGTTCCCAGACAAGCCCACGGGGGAAGGTGATAACCCCCTGAATCCAGGTAGAAACATAAAAGCAACAACGATGCATGCTAATTCAGATACAAGCAGCCCTTTCAAGAAAATGGCGCTGGGATTACATGGAGCGATGTGGAACAAACAACGAGAGAATTTATGCCTTTCCAACGCTCAATCTGACACCTAACACCCAACAGACGGTCAGAATGACACTGCTCCTTTCTTCTCCAGGTGAACATGAATCTGCTCATCGGTGGAGAAAAACGAGAAATACTGTGAGGGATAAAACACTGACATTGCTTACTCATGCCCAATTTCTGGTGCTACGAATGCTTTGTGAGGGAAAACATCAGTAGTAAATATAAAGTATCTCAAAGCCATATAAGCACTTTTTATCCTGGAAACTTGGGAAAAAAATCTTCAAAGATTTCCTTCCATAAAATAAATCCTCACTGGTCCGCGAATTAAAAAGCAATGGGGATGAAGTGTTGTGTCTCTCAGACTGGAATGCTTCCGGTTTTGCCTAATAGTTGGGAAATGTTTATTTACATTGTAGCTTACACATGTAGAAAAGTTCAGTTCATAATTTATGTGTCGATTACCGCAAATACAGGAAATCTCGTCTGAAGGTGGAGCGAAGCGAATGTTAAATTTTTAGGAAAGTAAAATATAGAAGGCCATGCCTGTCTCCCTGCATTCCGGCTTATGATATCCTTGAATTCATTCCTAAAAACATAATACATTGTATAAATGGTGAGTGAAAAACAAAGACAAAAAAAAAGACGAATCTAATTGCATTCCTCAATGGTAAATTTTTGGTAATACAATTGCAATTATTATCATCAGCATTTGCTGGGCATTGAAGATTGAAAAAACTACGGAATAAAGAGAGATTCGAGGCATTCACATCAGTCTGACATCGTAATACATTAGTTAATAATATCAGAGTGATTCTGAGTATTTTTTATGAACAGAGAAAAAATATTGTTCTGAAAATGTTCTAATATTTTTTCAAGAAAAATTAAGGCCAAGAAAAGCCACAGCGAAACCAGACATAGGAGGCTATCTGCACAACTGTGTGGGGCTATTCGGTGTAAAGAGCGGATATGTTTCAGGTTGATTGGCAGCAAAGAAAAATTCCAGAAAAAACATTCCACAAGTTAGATCCAGAAATAGTAATTACTACTTAGGACTAGTAATGAATCGAAAATAACACGGTATTTTTTTTTCAAATACACTGCCTTTCTTAGATTCACTAGCTTTTTTGCCTACACATCCGAGGTTTCAGTAATTCACTTGTGATTAGCTGTTCAAGTAAAACGTAATGTGTTCTTTGACGTAGTGACTATTCTCTTTTCTGTGTTACTGATATTTAGAAACGATTAAGTTTCAAAGGTTAACATGTGGTTGTGAACGAGAAAGTATGGTGTTCACGTCATGGCAAATGGTCAGTGGATTTGACATCAAAGTATCCTCTTCCTGCGCTAAATGTTGTCGCACCTTTCCTACAGCATTAGCGAAAACACGTGAGTAATAGGCTAGCACATATTAAAGAAATGACTTATAATTTTCGTATCGTATGGGACATAAGACCTCATTAAAGAAATGAGTCTGATAATAATAATAATAATAATAATAATAATAATAATGATAATAATAATAATAATAATAATAATAATTGTAGGAGTAGTAATATACAATAAACATGTGTACTGACTTAATTTCCAAATGTATGTCTTTTTTACCGAATGTGGAATAACTGAACACACGTCAGCATGATCGGTCACTTATAAATCTAGCGAATTTAACTGTTCCTTTATCACCTTATGTGAGACTATCTCAGCTCAGGAGAGTTGTTGGTGGGCGAGATTTACACGTAGCTTGGCTAACTAAATCGGTTCCACGCCGTTGTGTGAGACTGGCATTAAATTAACGTAATCCATGTTTGTTGTTTATTCGGCTTATAAACAAAAACATGTCTGCTTCAGACAGAAACATATAATTTCGATTCCATTCTATTACAGGCCAAACAAAGTTCCCGCACAGACATTTCAGTTTGTTCTTATGCAAAATGCGATATTCTGAATTCACATATTTATTGTTCTTAAAAGGTCGTATTAATATCTTATGCCAAATTGCCAGTGCTTTTAGCGCTATTTCAGCACATGATAAGTGAGTCTGCATCTCCGAAACCAACGCAACCTATGCTCTATAAGGCACATTGTTTTAAAAAAAACAAACACACAAAATAGCGTGAAAACAGCGCAAAATGTTGTTTATGCCATCCAAATGGAATGTAGCTTTCACATTTATTCATAATTTTTGATATCCCTAATATAATTTAAAAACATCTCTAATTAAAGATATCTCAATTATTTAGAAATATTTCTCAGCGGTTTCAGATATCTAAAGCTCAGTATATGATATCTAATTTCAGTTACGATACATGAACTTTAATTGGACAACTACATTACAATTAGAAAAAAGTCTATCAATAATTTTATACCTTTATTTTTTTTTCTATTTATTGATATCTATAAATGTTATGTACAGAAACCTAATTCGTGTTTAATATATCTAATGCGCTTAGAGACCTCTAAATGAATTTCACATATCTCTAACTGAATATTAAAATTGACGAAGAATTTCAGTTATCTAAAATTCATATAGAGACAGAAGAAGCAGTCAGTTTGTGAAGCACATCTTCGATTTACTTGTTAAAGTATGAAAAATCCCTAGAGTTGTTTCTGAATTGTTTTTCATCAAATGTTATGTATACATGGGCCCTATGGTTTGCCTTTCAGAAAATAGTTAAACTCCCGCAGTGTCTCTGCTAAAATGTGTAGTAATAATCACAGTTGTTTAACTCTTTTTGACACTTGGGTAACACACATCATCCAATCAGTTTGTCAAACACCAAAACTGTTATCGTTTAGGTGATTATAAATTAAAAAATGTTTTCAAAGCCGTTACAAATAAATGGGCGAGGTCTTAATCGGCAGAATTATTCAACCATGATACAAGTGGCCAGTATGAATCAGTTACTGGACACCGTGCGCGACGTATGACCCAGACTCACGACCTCTGCAGTTTTGAACACAAGGACTGGAACTGGGTTAGGTTTTAACCTATGAGCATGGGGAATAATTTTAATTTATATTTAATTATACATCTAATTGCTTTTATTTAAAAACATATATTAAAACTCTTTTTGGAATTCGGGATCGAAGAAGAAAGGGACAACAAGCAGACGTAAGAAGATCTTGGTTTGATTGAAGATTCGAAAAGCGACGGATCAATATCATTAGCAACCACAACGTTGAGGGGAAGATTAAGAAGTAATCCAGAAAACCGAGAACAACTACCCTACCTAGCGGTGCTACACTGTAACTGAATTCTTTATATCGTCATAACAATTTATTATTCCAACTTATGTAGTCGGAGTTATCAGTCTTCAGGAATTATGTGGCACAAAATAGCATGTTGCTGTAAAATGTGGGCATCCAGAGTGATTTGTCAGTGTCGTGGGTACATCAAAGCAAAAGGAGCAAATCTCAAAATATTAAAATATATGTTAATTAAATCTTTCCAACCTGTGCGAAAGAACATTATCGTTACCCATGTAGCCGTCAATGCTTTGGTTTTCCACGTCTATGGAGCTTAGGCCACTTTCTTTGTGTTTATTTATAATTACTGAGTGCTTGACTTTTGAAGGCTATAGTTCAAAGGACCCCTGTAATTTCTTTCTGGATTTTTGCATCTTGAATGACATTTATATGCATCATCGTCAAGTTGTACATGAAATTTGATAAGCCAGATGTTTTAGCAATTACTATCTTCAATCACAAGCTTAAGTCTCTTTCCAATTACCTTTATAGATTGATTGTTATATTTTAAAAATTTTATCTATGTTGTTTTGCATTTTGGAGTCATTGTTCCTTTCTACGTATACTCTTAATAGCTCAAGGGTATATCTTTCAACCCTCATGCCCTCTTTTGTACATTTTATGCCTCCACGGGCCCAACCAGAATAGAATTGATTTGTCTGTATTTAATTTGGGACGAGAAAATCCAGAAACACCACGCACTGTTTCTGTTGACTTAGGACTGGCGCTGTATTTTTGCTGTGCATGTACAGTCCTCTACGAACTGCTTTATTTTATGTGTTTCACCTATTTTGATAGCCTCTATGTCGCCCTGTATTGTCCTCGTTATTTCTCCACTGAAGAGAAAAAAATAGAGTGTGAGTATTCCTGTTTAAGGCCTCTTAATGGGTTTGAATTATCTTGTTGAAAAACCTCTGCTACATGCACAGCTCGAGATATTCGCATAGCAGCACTTAATACCGGATAAAAAGTCAGTTTAATGGTTAAATCTTTCGGGCACTGTTACTAGGAAGAACCAAAAAGGAAGAAGTTGAAGAGCTCAATAACGTCTCCAACAAGCCTTATGTTCAAGCTTCACGCACAAACATGTAGTTAAAAACGCCACGTTCGTATTAAGTAATGATACAGGCCGCAATTTTTTAAAAGAAAGTGCCATCTTTACCTTTTTGTAGCAGATTGATCGATCCGCGTCGTTTGCGACGTTGAAAACTCTCCCCTTTGTTTTTTAGAATTTAAAGGTGTAACTAATTTTTCGCTTCAGTTATCCCAAAATTCCATGTAAATTATTTCCATTTGATTTGAAATGCCCAAGCGCATTCGGCTACAATTAATTTTCTCCGCAAACTTTGTTTCTCGGATTCAGTGAAATGAATGATATCTCTGGCCAAAACTGGTAAATTATCTCGTAGTCCAATTTGGTGGACGGCTGGTAAACAGTGGAGTAAAATTTCTCTATTTCTGCGAGAATGAGCTTGTAATCAGAAATGTACTTTTTCATTTTTCGATGCATACTCCCCTATCCTTCTCTTTAAATTTTTCAAGTTCTCTCTATACTCTGCAAATAAAGCAATTTTATATTTCGTTTATGTTTCGGTAAAAATTTCAATATCTAGTTTTCTAAAAGAATGTTTAACTTACTTTGCCTTTTTCACCGTATTTTGGCCCTTTCATCAAAATACGTAATTAAAAATTCCACGATGTTTTAGCCACTCAAAAGCAGCTCAGTATGTAAAATATTTGACGAGGCCTCCCATTCTCTTGTCATTAGTTCTCATGTGTATTTATTGCAGAAAAGGTTCGACATGTGATTTATTGAACTGAAGTGATTATAACAACGAAGCTAAAGAGCATAAGTTGAAAGCATATGTAACCTCTAGGAGTATGGCACTCTGTGCTTTTGTAACTTCAAGGTCTACATATGGAACCTCTAGGAGTATGGCAGTCTGTGCTTTTGTAACTTCAAGGTCTACATATGGAACCGCTCGGAGTATGGCACTCTATGCTTTCGTAACTTCAAGGTCTACAAGTGGGCTGCATGTTGCTCTATACTCTATTATCTTCAGATCTGTAACATCCGCTAATCTCGACACCGACCATATGGCTTAGGTATTCTGTTCTCTTGTACTTGACATCCAGGGTAACAACTAATTTTAATACCCCTTATGCTGTGTTGCTCATACTAAGACATTTATCCGATTTTTAGCACTGTAATTTCGAAATCTAGCAGTCAGCCAGTCTGTTGCCTTTATGAGCATTTCTGGCTCACACATTAATTTCGGCCCAAGGGCCAATCATTGAAGGTGCATGTTTCAGCGTTACTCCGTGCTTTCGTATAACCCTCCATTGTCAGTCTGTTTTCGTACTTCGCCCAGTTAACAGCACAATTTGGCACTTGTGTCTTGCATGGTTCGTCAGCATCAAAGACAGTCATACATACCATTCAGATCAATGATACAATTTGTCTTGCCTTCTTAGGCTATAAAGTTAATAAGATGAGAATCTGAATGGAAAAAGCTTGCAATATTATTCTAGGGATCAAAATTAAAATATGTAATGCTTTATCGAGGGCCAGATTTGCTGCTTTAATGAGCATTTCTACCTTGATTTTAGCTAGACGAGACTAAAATAGAGCTGTGGAAGTTCTAGAAATATGGTCACTCTATGGTTCTGCACTTAATGTTCAAAACTACAATATCATTTTATTAGCATTGGGAATACATGATTCAAAGGCATTCTATACCTTCGCACATGAACTCCAAGTCTGCTGCAGTTCTTCACCATACGGGCTATGGGAGTCTTATGCTTCCGTACATACACTTCAGTAACATATATCACAATAGGAACATACGGTTTATGTACATCCTGTGCTATCGTACATCATAAGATCGCCATCATTTTTGTAATTTACATTATATTCAACCTGGGCGTCTTTGTCGTAGTTGTCCAAGCCCCGGTATTCGTATTTGCCCCGGTAAATATTTCGTGAATTTCTTTTGGCCAAATTCGCCATATGTTTCTTGGCTGCTCTGCTTTTGTACGAGTCATTATTGTTGATAGCATCTCCCGCGCGTTTTCTCTGGATCCGGTCTGCCATTTTCAGACTCCGGGATAACCACATTGTGTTGCTTTGTATACTCTGTATCCCATTTGCACACAATAACAGACTGGTTCATTGTGTTTGACCCAAAAATGTAATTTTAGGTTGGACCCGAAGCCTACCAGTTGATAGTTTAGAGTTGTACGTCACACATTGTGACTTCATATTTTGAACCTTAACTTTATTTCGTTGTTGTTGTTGTTGTTGTTGTTTTATTTATTTTTAGACAGTAAAACTATATCAGTTAGGTACTGAATCATATAAACTATTAAACATGCTTGTGTTGGAATTTGCCCCATAAACGCACACAATGTCGTTGGTTGCACATGATCGGAGAATTTCTATGTAAAATGCAGGTTTCTCACATTCTTTGCCGGCGGAGTTATAAATGATAACCGAAATAAGAAATAATAAAAATAAGTCCATCTAGACTGTGATGTACATCTATATTTGTTTTGACATGAGCAGTGAAAACCCTGCCCTTTAAATATTTAACGTCTTCCCAACGTCGATTTGAGGTTGCGACGCTTTCCCGATGTCTGTGCAACCTCGACCTCTATTCGAACCCTTTATGCAACATTGATTAGACGCCGGATTATCAACGTATATGCGACGTTGTTTTGGCTTCCACAAACAACCAACACGTCTATCCAGTGCGATGTCTATGCACTGTTGATTACAGCGGGTGTCTTCTTTACCTGCATATTGATATACATGTTGATATGTATTTAAGTATTTTAAAGAAGAACCTCCGAGGAAAATTGGTCAGTCAATGAACATAAAGATTCACTTTTGGGACAGAAATTTCACTTAACTACACAAGACACCCCAACTGCATAACGCATACAAAGAAATAAATAAGACCATTAAGGAACCTGAAAAATGTTGAAATATTTTGTTTGGCGCAGAGATCTATAAGGGAGATTTTCAGATTATTGTGAGACTAAAATGTCTGCATGTATTAAACACATTGACTCGGGGTTCCCTTGCTTTTTTATTATTTTCTGTCATATTTTGATTTGTGCTTTTTGCGTATACAGTGTTCATTGTTGTATCCTCCATCCCCACCCCATCCCTGAACAATCAGGAATTTAGTACAGTGCTAAATATCAGTTACATATGTCTATGGTCTCTTAAATCACTTCACTTTTTCACCGCTTTCATAATACACGCGCCAACCATTTATCACTTTGACGTGGGTCGTAATTTTATTTACTCACAAAAGTAAACTGATAGCATTTGCCCTGCAGTTAATGAGAACACGGAATGGATATCGAACAGATATTGGAAATCGATGTCAGATTAGGTCTCTGATATGTGTTTCCATATTCTATAAATACTACATGATTTGGCCATCATTTCGTGACAATTACGCCTCCCGATGCTGATTTAATGATTAACTTGTCTAATCAAGTCGACCTATCATTCCATCAACCTACATAGAACATGGGATCGCTTTGTAAAACGACGGAAAAATTGTCCTGCCAGTGAAATGGCGGGAAAATGACCTGTCAGTAAAATGACGGAAAAATGACCTGTCAGTGAAATGACGGGCAATGGCCTGTCAGTAAATTGACAGAAAATGACCTGGCAGTAAAATGGAAGAAAATGACCAGGCAGTAAATGCATTTTTGTTAATTCAAACACATTAAACCACTTATTACAAGTGTTTTATACTTGCTACAGAAGAGTCCTAGTTTAGATAAGATTGGAGATTTCTTTTCAATACTGATTTCATTTCACTTATAGACAGATATTTTTCAAGACCGCACTTGTATAATCTTAAAAAGTTATAACTCAAAAAGATATGCTTGAAGTGGGCATATTTCATGTCACCTACCGATCACATCGTCTGACAGGTTTTTGTGTTTATCTGTGCATTCAGTGCCAGCTTTTCATACATATGCATCGTTACTTAAGTGTCATGGCAAACCCTGGAGCAATTGTCTCATGCTCGTACTGTACAAAGCGAAAGAGATCGTTTCCCACTTATATGGAATTGCTTGAGTTCCTGAAATAAAATGAAATTTGCAGTCATTTCTTTTACAAAAGGCTCAGCAATAATGTCAGAAGTAAATCACAATTTCTTAATGTGATCGCAATGTGTAATATCTTCATATAATTGCAATTGATGTTCCGGATATGACCACCAGGAAATGGTACTACTTTTGCAGTAACGGTTCACTTCATTTCAAGTGTATATTAATAGATTTCTTGTTGGTGTCCTAAAGGGCATGTGCAGGCGCCATTTTGTGAGTGAAGTTTACCAAATGAAGACAGAGTAAACATCCAATTTTACAACCGACAAATGTAGGCAGAACCCGTAAGCAGAGCCCGTAGGCAGAATCTGCAGGTTTTTTTAAATGAGAGTTTTGATTTCAGCATGCAACTTTGTTGCGTTTAACAGGGGCAGTTTGTTTTCCCCATCTAAGCTCTGTCATTATTTTTATTGCTTAATCAGCTATATGGTGCCATGACTGCCGGAAAAAGGTTCGATTTTAATGGAAGTGACATCAGGAGGAAAGTATTAATACACCCGAAACAAGAGGAAATCCCCTCTATGACAATGACCGAATCAAACAGACAATAACAATGGTCTCCGTATCATTTTTAAAAATAAAGCTATAAGGTTAGTCCGAAGGGAGCCGACTGAATTAAAATCACTGAAAATGAAGTACCTGGGATCAGCCCGCTTAAAACGCTCTGTCATATCAGCTAGATGTTGGAGATGCGATAAGTGGTTGGCCATTACAGGAAATTGTTACAGCTAAAATCAAAGGGCTCTTGTACAGCCAGCTATTTTTGTTTGCTTAAACGAGAAATGACAAGTCCCTTACCCATTTAATACACGTTTATTAGACTGAATGTTCTTGGTTAACCCCCATTGGTGAAATCCATAAGCAAAATCAATCCCCCGGTATAGTAACAAGGGCGTTTTCTATTGGCCTTGTGTGCGTTTTTCTTTCCCCCGTATTTCAGTAGAAGTAGTTGTCACAGAAATTCTTCTTGTGTGTACACCATCGAATTTTATGAACAATTTGCCAGTCAACGTTATTTATTCTAAATGCGACTTAAGGCGTACTCTCTTTTATGTATGTTGTTCAAAATGACCCGAGAGTGGGCAAGTTCCCAACCAAGCAGGCTGGCGATGTCACCCACGCCGTAATTTACTGTTGCCCTCTCCCCCCTAAAAGGTGCAAAATCGCATGAAATGGACAAACTGCAAAGGGTGCAATAATAATATTTAGAGACCTGTCATAAACAAATATGGAGCCGACCAAAAGTGACTGTATATTTCTGTACCTGTCATTAGCTGCCCGTGTTTTTCATTTTGCAGTACTTGATCAAATATGAACAAATAAAGGAAATACAAAGGGTGCAAGGAACTTAAGAGATGTTTAGTAAATTGCAAGAGTAAAAGCTAAATAGATTTTTTTTGCACAATAGCACTTACATGGTTGAAACGTAATTTTTAAAGTATGTAAATATATGTCTTATCTTAAGATACTTTGAGTTGAAAAAGAGCCCTACACTTGTAAACAATATCATCATTAGAATTTGCAAAACAAATTTGTTTGCTTCCCCAGTCCCGTTGCGTTGGCTCGAAGCATGGCATTCTACGAAAAAATATAAGTATTTATCATTGAATACTTGGTTCACTGAGTGGCAGAGGAAATATAGAAACTTAAATACCACATCCTTTCATTTTTATTGTGTGTGTACTATTTTCTTTTATTTTTGTTTCTATATTTGAAGCCCGACACTTGTCACTTGAGACCGGAATTTACGATGGTCTTAGAAGCCATGCGGTGGGCTTTAAATGAAAAATAAGGGCCTTAAATGAAAATGCAGGGACTCATATTAACTTCCCAGCAAAACGATGTGATAACTGTTATTATCAATGTATGTGAGACGTTTGGCTTTGCTCAACTTTATAGAATAATGTATTTATCTGAAAAACGTCCGGGGGACCACTTATGTACCATCTGGTTATAATGCCCGTCCATGACTTTTTAAAAACAACCCCTAAACGCAGAGTGCTAATTTTGAAATAAAACCTCCGTTTTAGATCATCTGATTTCGTGGGGCTGGTCTTATCACATCAGTCGGAGGACATCCATCGTCTGAAGTAAATTTTCACTTGAATGCTCGCCCCCTTCAATTTTGATCGGATTCCTTTCAAACCTTGTATGAATGTCCCCAAGATGGGTTTGTCTTGAAAAAAATTATTTTTGGCCATTCGCAAAAATTGCCCGAATGGCAAGACTTTGAAATTTGGAAAGCCAATTTTCGAAATGCTTCTTCCGTCTAATATTTTGATCTAATTTCTTTCATTCTTTTTGTAAGAAGGTTTGCTACGTAGTTGGCTCTGCAAAAAGTACTTTTTGGCGATTCGCCAAAAAATTGCCAACTGCTTTTAATCTTTTCGTGAGGTGCTTTCCAAAATGTACTGCCTTCTGCAGTTTGTTTGGATTTATTCTGAATTTAGAATAATGCTCTTCAATGACCTTTTCTTAAAAATTACTATTTTTTGGCAAATCTACAAAATTAGTATTATGCCGCCGTTTGCATATTATGAGAAGAAGGTTTTTTAAAATATTTTTGCTTCTGCAACTAATTTGCGTCAGATTGCTTTTAGTTTTTTATACGTAATCCAAGGTTAGGAATTTCTTGTAATTTACTTTTTTGGGATCTGCCAGAGATTAGGCACATGTCGGCCTTCGAAAAATGTTCAGCCTTCAGTTTTTAAAATGCCTCATAAATTATCCTTTTTGAAAATTTCAGCATGTTACAAGGAATGTTACAATGCCTTGTATATGGGAAGCACTTTCAGCAGCGTTCGTACATGTAAGGCTACGAGAAAGCAAATGACGCAATACACCTGGAAAAAGGAAGCACTTGAGTGATTCATGAGACTCTTGTTTACAATTGCCTATTGTTTACTTTTTATCTGATTGAGCAATGCTTTCTCACCTGAAAATAAATGTTTCGGGCGTTTTTTAATATTTATTTGAGCTAGCTTTTCTGATTTCAAGTCCGGTTTTTCCATCCAAAACGTAAAAGGCACTAAATTGTGCATACAAATTGTTGTTTATACACGGTAGTGTATCACATAATGCTACTAAGAACATATATTTAACAAGCCGTCGTCGAAGGCGCAGACACCAAACGGACACAATAATCAGTGACATAATTATTCGGTGTCTCGAATATTCCATAACTCGAAGTCTTTTACAGGTTCGAGTTTTCGAATGAGTGCTGTTTATATTGTCCACGAATGGCAGCGGTCAGGGCAATAAGGACTTACACAACATGTTAATGGAAATTAAATCATTTTTCTGATGTTGAGGATTACTAGCTTTCACATGATATGCCAAGGAAGACGTGTACCTGGTAAATTTCAAAGTTTCCGCATTTTAAAAATTCGAAAAACCAAATCCAAAAAGAACGTTTCGTCGCACAGCCCCACTACTCGGTCTTTCTATGTGCAAAAAGAAATTGAAATCAGTTGAATGGTGCCGGAGATACAAACTGCATATAATGAGTTCAAGCGCTAACAAATTTCAAAGTTTCCGCATTTTTTAAAGTTTTTGAGAAATTCAAAAATAACGCTTCGTCGTACAGCTCCACTACTTGGTCTTTCTGTATACAAAAGGAGATTAAATCAGTCTAATAAGAAAATCGCATCGGATTGGGAGAATTACATTAATGATAATGACGCCCTGAAGCCAAATTCCCCTACCAGTGCAAATAGCACTATGAAAAAGAAAGGGGACATGTAGTACTTGGTCTAAAAAGAAAAACAAAATATGATCCTGGAAAATGACGGGCGTGGTATTGAAAAAGCGCCACTAATTTTATTCGCAAAATAGCACATGATTACGGCCCGAGGAAAGCATATAGCTTGTTGGACTTACTGTTGAAGGTAATAAACTGTGAAACCAATGTCTGCAGATTAGAAAGGTAAACTAACGTTTTTAGCCATATAAACTTAGTTTATACTCAAACTAACTGGACAGGTGAGGGCGGAGTAGCCAGATCTATATTCTTGTAGATGTGGAGAAAGTGAAATCTAAGCAAATTGCCATCGACAATTGTCGTAAAAAACATGCTTTTGTTTTAATGTTATTGTGAGTTCCATGCATTGCTTCTCAAAATAATGCTTCAGTGTGGAATCTATGTAAAGGCAGGCTTCGGCCAGCCACAGATTAAACCTTGTGCTAATGCATTTTTTGGTTTTGTATACATTATTATCAACAAGATTATTGTTTCAAACGTTTACCTGGAAAAACAGCCCACTTGAATGTCCGTGAACAGTAGCTCTGTAATTCTGGACAATGCTTAAGGTACTGTAAAATAAATACTGTTCCTGTCTACTGTAGTACTTCACATTGTGGTTGCATATTATTGAAAAGATTTATCAACTTCATGAAACGGACGCATCTAGGTTCCCACCATTGATTGATCAATACACAGCTCAACCGCGAGAAATCGTCTTCAAGAGCAGTGATGACCTGCGGGGTCATAGAATTGCTTGTGTTTTGACATAGTGTAGCTTCAGAGGCATTACAGTATCGCGGAGGATCACTGTTCTTGACATTTCCATTAGTTAGCAGCAACATTTGCCTTTCAAGTTGTCATATTAGATAATAAAATAAATTGTTTTGAAGACAATTTGATAGCTACTCAAATATAACATAGCCTTGTTCATATAATCATGCTGTTTGTGGTTTGCCTAGCACTCATGAAATATGTAAACAAATATTTTACATTGATGACAACACCGAGTTTACGTGCCTGTATTTTCATTTCGTTTCAAAGTTACATTCCCTAGTTATTCACTCAATGTGTCTATATAAAAGTAGTAAATATATACAGTAGATGCCTGGATGCTCAACTGTCTTAGCCTATTGGTTCAAATTGACCGAAATTGTTTGGTTTAAAAGCCTTTATTTCCGTTAGCTTTGAATGCGCTACGCCCTTGACAAGTTCAAGGGAAACAAACAAAGAACACCGCATATAGGCATCATTGTTTACAAGTGCAATAATCATTACCAGTGCAAATCCTAGGAAGCATTGATTCCATGATGCATACGACATTCGAGCAATTGACTAGACGAAAACACAGCTGCAGGGAGAAATTGCAAACCTATTTGCTTTGAAAAGCAAGATGGTTGTTTGGATTTGCAACCTGCGAGATAAGCACTTACTGGTATGCTGAAAACATATGCACTGACCGGTTCAGCAGGCTATCAGATTACTCACTGAATATCCGTCCTTGCAGAGATCCCGGTTATAGTTGTGTTGTGAAAAAGTGTTCCTGTGATGGACTGGTGTTAATCTTTGTTTACTTGTATGTATTAACCACATACTATGCAATATTCCTTGGCGCTGCTTCTTTCGAACAGTGTTTAAAATTAAGCACACTGGGTCGGTATGCTGAACCCCAAATGTTTTAGGCTAAGTTGTTTACACAAAAAAGAAAGAAACATGAAAACCAATATAAAAATCCTTAGTTCAATACCCAAATTTTAATGTAACAAAAGTTGTTTTATGCTACATACAGTCACGCTACTTTTTGATTAATGTTACCAGTAACATAGGCTAAAGTTGCAGCCTGCTATTAGCGATTACGATAGTGACATAATGAAGATTGCTTTGAAAGCGGTTCTCTTATTTGATTAAAATGGATAGAGAGAAAGAGAAATTGATGAATTTTAACTATATAAACGTTAAAGGCATAATAATATAACTGTAACAGAACAAATTTTAGCGACATGTAATCAAAGCAGAATTTTGTATTATTACTGTCCATAAATTAACGATCTAGACTACGTAAAAATTACATATTACACACTTCCTGCACTTGATGGATGCTACCAATGTTTGTTGTTTTGCAAACAACCATAAACCACCCCTGTCGCACCCAAAAACAGAAACAACCTAACGAATGGGCGAAGTGAACGTCTATGTCTTAGCTCCTAACCTTATTGTGGGAAAAACATGAAACTGGTTTAGTGGTATAATGGAAATAGATACAAATATGTTGAAAATTAAAATTGAGACTTTTGTGTATTTTATTTGCTTCAAATTCAAATAACAAATGCTCATAGTAACCGTTAAAATCTAAACATAATTACTTTTGATCAGGTTGAACATGTACACTGTGATTTCCTGTTGACTGAGTTTTAACTCATTCCTCGATTATATTTGGATGGAAATGAGAGTAGAATGAGTATACTAGATATTGCCTGTGAAGGTAGTAGTCGCCTGGTAATAGCTGTGCACATATGCTTACATAGTGTCAAAGAACCAGAAGTACGCTAATGAAGTGCTCTGGCGTAGTGATGCTCAATTTTAAAGAAATGTGGGATCAACGCTAGTGACCTTTAAATCTTTTTGAAATGTGTCGAGCAGTCGTATTGTATATTTTGTAAATATTCAAATTTATTATATAATTATTGATTAGCTTTCGTCCAATAACCATTATTGCAATATATCGTTCTTGCTGGATTTTACAAGTATAATACTCGTACAACTGCTGACTTATTTTCAGTGAACAGTAGGATATGTTGGTCGCATTGAAAATATTAACTTTTATGGTAGTAGTCTTGTAAAGTGTTTATATGTACTGATGCTTGGCTATTTGTAACGTAAAATAGAGAGTCACCGGAAAATGGCCGATAATTCCAAATGTTGACCAGCAATCGTATGGCAAAAACCAAGTTTATTTTTCACATGGAAACTAGTTATTGTGAACATTATCATTGCTGCGTAGGTTAATGTTGATAACTTGGGTGATTGTGCTTCTTTTTGTTTATAAAAGCATATCGCACATCGATGTTCTGTTCCAAACAGTCCATTGACCTGGGTTTAGTTGCTTAATTTAACTTTACGTCATATACTGGCGTTGTTATATCGCTTTCTATTTGTATTAGCAAAAAATAAAAATGAAAAAAAGAAAATCGAAAATGAGATCTCGGGATAAAACGAAACAGTAGTTAATCCAGAGACAACACAAATAGGGACATACGAAAAAAGTAAGTAAAAATTAAGAGTCAAGCAAACCAATGCCAAATATTTGCAGAATACGCTTTCCGTGTTTATTGCGTCATGCTGGTTTTATGAACTCTTAGGTGATGTTTTGAAAGGAATCAATGAACTGGATATTAAAGGTTCTTTCAGTAACACTCAGGTTTCGCAATTGCTTAACATGATCTAGACCCTGTTCATTTGTGGAGAAACTTTTTTCTATGAAAAGCCCGAGGTCGCCAGACCCGCGAATAATTCCAAGCTTTTAGCAGATTGCTCTTTGCGACAAAAGTTGATTGTAACATAGCAACGCAGTCTGAACAGAAAGTAATTGTGTGGAGTGGCGAAGTGGAGCAAATTTAAACTAATGCCTTCCAGTCATCTAACTCACCAGCACCGGGGCTGCGGTATAAATAGCACAATCGTAACACCCTCCATATCCCTTGCTCATTTTTTGTCTTAAAGGATAACGTGATTTATTATTTAAGAATAAAATCAACCTTTACTGGCTCTACAATGGCTTTTCAGTATGTTAGCTGTTCTCGCTGTTCTGATGCGGTTTTTTAAAATGCCAAGGTTTCAGTGCAACTCATCTATCTGTTAAAGAGCTTAATCGTGTTTTTTTTCATTCAAAACTGCATGTTACAATGTGACTGATATATTTTAGTAAACCAAACCAAAGAAAGGCGATTTGCACGCCACCTTTAACATTCATTGTTCACAATATTTCATTCAGTTAGTATATTACAATAACAGCATCTTGGGGGTGACTTTTAGTACTCAATGTTAGCCACATTTTACTTAAGTGACAAATTAAGATATTGAAAAGGTCGTGGTGACCGTCACTTTTAATACATGGTTAAATTCCACTGAGTTAATGTATATCTAATGATATTAATATACTGATATGACTGTTGTTTGATGTTCTTACTTCACTGTTCGTACTATACAAAAAAGAGCCTCAGGCACTTGAGGGCATCCAGCAGACTGGTAGACAAATGACATAACGATAGTATGTAAAAGTATACATGTTATACAGTACGGCCTTTCACAGTAGAAATGTATGTCACGTTGTACACAGGGGGGCCGGCACACTAGGTTAAGTAATTCTTTCTCTGTAGGAATATGTAGAGCCAGCTATTGACTACTGTTATAAACTCATCAGTAACATAGGTGGTATTATCGTGTTATTTCCTCCCAGAGTGCTCGTATCTAGTTCCCATACACTCTAGGCTGTTTCCTCCAGATTGCCGTGACTGTTTACATGGGGATGCCAATACTATTTTCAAAGCATCGTTTTTTGTTTGGTATGCTTTGCATTCTTTGCAAGATGTTTTGATATAGTTATTTTTTCTCATCCATTGACTTCTTAAAAAAATTGTTGCGAATTATTGCTTTCTGTGAAAAAGGTATAATTGTGGATTATGGATATTTAGCTCATGAAACATTTGATCTAAAGTAACACCTGGGTAAGTTTTTCTTGCTCACCTTTATGTGATCCAAGCCGGAGATCATAGTTCGAATGAGTATAAATACACAAAGTCCAAGGCTATTAGTTGCTTGATTTGATGTGATGTTGTGTTCTTTACTCTTCACTTTGTTTTCATCAGAAGCCCAGTAAACAGGTTTCAGCAGTAGTAGAAATAGTTAGAGAGGCTAACATCTGCCTGTTTAACGTCTGTCAATGTTCATCTGACTGCTGATTGAAGGCTAATAGTGCAAGGAGTACCTGTTCGCAAAGCAACCACCAAAATGCTGCCTGTCCTCATAAATGATCTGGTTTGTGAAAAACTATTTGTTTAAACTGTTATCTCTTGTGGTGAAGTATGATCTTTTTAATGTATTCAATTTAATGCTTACTGAATAAGATCGATAATTCTTGCCTAATCTAGAAGTGCTGCAACAAAACAGAAAATGAAATAATAGATACATTCTTATAAAATATCATGTGCAGTACCACGCTGATTGTTATATACTTCAAAGAAGCCAGTTGCCCGGAAGCCCACGGAGCATTTGTCTCATGTAGCAATACACAGGCCCGTTTTCAGAATTCTGAGTAGCTCTAATTGTGAGGGTTTTCCATAAATGCCAGTATAGCCAGTAACCTACTGAAATGTCATGGCATGGCATTAGAGATTCTAATATCCTTGGATGAATGTATGTTCCTTTTGTTGAAGAAGGGTAAACCATTTCCCTGAATCTGATTGTTTAAACACCTGAAATGTATCGGATATTTAATCAAATGATAAAAAGAATCACAGAGTGCAAAATATATTGTGCAAAAATATATCTATTGTTTAACATTAATTAAGGTAAAAGGAATGACAACGCAGACATACTCCTAACATTTATCTCAGGGTGGAGGGATGGTTATATTACGTGCAGCCCTGCTAATTGCATACGTTTCGCCGTAAGACATGAAGAATCCTGAGCCTAAGCATCGCGGACAGTTTAAGCTTTTGCTAATGTCATATCGAAGGTTTCAACACCTTCTCTGGTACGATAGTGTTTTACTTACATTTTAATATACCAAAACTAATTTATAGTTTCCTAAATAAATGCCCATTTGAAAGCTTAATGAATTGCATTGTCATTTTTTAACATATGCTGTGTTAAGTAGAAATCAAATGCCCGAAATGAGCATTTCAAACGCTTACTTTTAATATTTTTGCGTTTTAAAGCCTATGGAATGAAACATGAAGAAAAATTTAAGTTCAAGTCGATCCTGAAATAACCAATAAAACATGATGCATTGGCAATACTGCAATCTACGTGCAAAGAATTCTTATAAAATAAGCGCTATGGGTAATTATTTGCCCAAGCAGTATCAGGTTGAAGAGGGTTTTAAAATATATTTATAGACGTGTGATACAAGCTGGTGATACTTTTTAAAATCTGATATTTGATAGACATAGCCTAATTAAGCCAGGTCACATGTTTCCTTAGAGCGAAGCAGTTTAGGCTCATTAGATAAATGCTGTCAATATTGTAACTGAAACAGTTACTGGAATTAAGACTTAATTGTTTGAATTACTACCTTTGTGCAATTAATCTTGTGTATTGCAATGGATTTTACAAGCGATTTCTACTCCCACTCCCAAATACAGAGCACGGAATTTTATGTTTACTATTTTTATAATATCTATGTCTATGTTTATAATATAAAAACGAAATGATTAATGTGTAATACCTGACACTTTCTTTCATATAGTAGTCAAAATCTGTCATATAATTAAGCACTACAAGCTAAGCTGTCTCACAAATAATTTTCAGCTGAAATAATGCACATTTGAATGACTTTGATTAAAATTTGAAAGTCATTTGTATTCCGATGCCCTTTCCATAAGCCGGACATATAAATTCCCCTTCCGTTGATTAATAAAACTGCCTTCCTGTTCCAGATTACTGGGCACCTAATCAAAGCCAATGTATTTAGAATGCAGGGTTCATCGCCTTCGGTATTATCTTTTACTTAGTATCCCAGGGAGAAATTTTCGGGCTGTAATAAGTTAATATTTTGAGTGTCTAATTAAGTAAAATGATATTCGCTATCAGACTTGTAATTAATATGTCTCTTATATTAGGTCAGTTACAGAATTTGAAACTTATGGAAATTTAACAAATAATTTCACAACATAATCACCAAACACTATGACTAATAAGTTTCGAGATCATTTCAGCCGTCTTGATGTAAAGAGAAGGCAAAGACGTGTACACATAATTTCATTTTCAACAAAAAAGTTAAAGCAGGAGATGTTTTGTTTTTAATCAAACCCGTGCATCGGGTAGCTCTGTATAATTATTGGAAAGTCCTTGGGAGGCTGTAGATTCGTAAGTAACACCTAAACATTAATGCATCCCTATCCAAATGCACAAAAATCAGCAATGAGCAAACTCACGTTGCTTATCCTCAGTTATAACACGCACTGGGTGATAGACGCATTCCCGTATAAAGAAGCGAATCTAACGTTCAGTAAATCTAAAATAAATACAACGTTCTCAAATAGCATATACAACATCGCTGGGCTTCAGCCCTCGATTAAAACTAAGTGATATAAAAGTGCTTTTCATAACAGTAGACCACACTTTGTAGAGGAAAGTAAAAGAATAACTTCGGCTAGAACATGTCTGCATTTTTAGAAAACAATAAAAAGGATTATCTTCCGTCGGGATCACTTTAAAAACACCTTTGGTCGAAAAAGAAGAAATCCTTCTTTCTGCCATAATAGCGCCCCATTCATACTTAAAACAAAAAAGGCACTGGGACACTTGCTTTTATAAATATTTTCGTTTAGGGTTCGCTGGCGGAACATAATGAAACATTATAATAATAGCACTCCAATAAATTATAAAAAGGCTGTGATGTATTGCTTTTTTCTTCAAGTGAGAAGGAACTTCATAGTGTTACGCTTTTGTGACACACGATCTGATCTGTTTATGCATGTTGTCGTGTACAGCGGCCATTAAGTTGCACTTGGATAGGTATAGTAATTTTGCAATCACAAGAAAATCAAACATAATAACCACGAATAGTTCTGGCACCAGAAGTTTACAGAGGCTGATTCGAAACTAACCAGAAAGGAATTGCAAACTGTCTTCCAATGCCATTTTGCGATAACTAGTAAGAACCCAGTTTTTATCCATCAGATTAAAATAAAATTGGGATAGAAATGACCATTTGTTCGTATGGCCTTCTCTTTGAACATTGGACATAGTGTGTCGGTAAAGTAAAAACAAATTTGACATAATGATGATTGTTTCGCGGAAACTGCTGGCTTAGATGGCTCACTTTGCCAGGGGAAAGAAATCCAATAAAATAACAGCAATATTGGCACCGTCAACGCAGTAAGGAAGTGACTTGAGCACAAACTCATCAACATTCATACCCAAAATAATGTTCGCTTCTGGTTGCCGCAGGAAAATGCCATTTGGTGAAAAAATTGTTTTAGTTGTATAGACCTGAACCCTTGTGCGATACATCTGAAATGCCGCCTTTCTTAAAAAGTTTAAATGACCTATTATATATATATATGATTAGTTAGTTAGTTTTCAAGTTTAAAATGATCTAAAATTGCTGTATGTTTATTTGTTTTACTTGGAAAATGAGGTATAACCTGTGTAAGGGGACTGAAATCACTGTAGGAAAAAACAAAAGCATCCTGGAAAAAGCCGCCCTTGGTCAAAATCAACGGTGTAAAAACGACCCAATATTTTTTTTAAATTGAAGCATTTAGACACCAATATACAAACAAACACTGTAATTTTTATAAATTTAAGCAAAATAGTAACAGGCTCACATGATCAAATCATTCATAAATTAACCACACCATAGTCATAATCACTTACAATTTTGATTGAACCTGCAATTGCAATTAGGCATTTAAACTAATGCAAATTATTTGGACTAAGAATATCCTAAACTGAAATAAACATAAAGGTGACCACAGAACTTTTAGGACAATTTATTCAATTACAATGTCCAGAGTACATGAGATTTATATGATCAAGCACAGCTTCAATATTTTTATCTAGTGTAGATGTAATTAACCATTTACCAATCGAGAAATCGCTATGAAGCTGGACAGAGTTACAACGTAACAAAAATATAAAAAAGATGTAGGCGATGTTTACATGGGTGGATTAATAGTTTTCATACAAAAGTTTAAACATTGATTTACAAGGATCAATAGAGGGTTAAACGTTGATGTACACCTCTCATATTTCACTAGGACGTGTAATAATTAACTTTTCTGTGTGTGCACTTTATCTGGTAATATATTATTTGCTTAGATACACTAAGATATAGTACTGGTATGCTAAATTGCTCAGAGATAATAAAAAATGATAACCACAGCAATGGTGCTGAAGCTCTATCAATTCAAATCAGTCTATGAATAGAAACAAACAACAAAACCTGCTTTCAATATAAGAAATTTCATAAATGAAAATCGTTATTATGAATTGAAAAAAGCTAAAAAAATAGCTTCCACGTTCGGCAATATTTTCCAGCTGTTAGAGAAGAGCGTCGACGGAATCTCACTTAATTTGTCGCGGAATTATGATTTAGAATTTGACCCTGACTTTATACATACATATACGTAGTTACCCTAGCAAGACTACAGAAGAAATAGGCTTTCTTTCATTAATATCCTATAGAAATTTACTTTATCAGGCCACTTTGAGGATATTTGGTTCACATGGAAATTTAAAATATTCAGATTTGTACTTTCCCTTGACCTCTTTCAACACAAAATAGAATCTCTTATTTCATCATGTGCTTCTGGCTTTCCGTCGATGGTGAAAAAGCGGTAATGGTCCACAGCCACAGCTTGTTAAGGTAGCAGCCTGTTTTACGTCATATGCCCCACAACAAGGTAGCAGATAAGACGAAGTGATGGATTACCAAGCAGTTAAACGCTTTGATGCAAAAAAAAAGCTGAAGGATGTCCGAGTGTTGCAAAGTTTCTAACGATTTGATGCTGTTAAACATCTACGGCCATTTTATACCTGTAGGGTGGAACGTTACGCGTTGTTTATAGAATACTATGACATACAAATAAATAAGTGTGAAATGTTTTATTTCTTTTATCTGTTTATTTATGTAACCACCATCCTGTGTAAGGGTGGATCAAATGGTCCAAACTTTTTTTTTTTTGAAAGTACACTATCTTAAACACGCAGCATGACAATACGTTAGTTTTCAAGATATTACCAACAATAGTGATTTTTGTAGGTTAACAATATTTCATTCAGTATTTATCAGCAACATTTTAGGGCTGTTGAAACATTTAGTTTAAAATGTTGAAATAACATGAAGTAAAATTTGAACTCCACAATTTAACACGAGATAAGTCTGCTTTGTTTTAATATCTGCAGAGATTAAATATTACAAAGATTGTAAGTACCATGTTCCATTTGTTTGTTCCCGAAATAGTTTTTTACCAACAAATTCTGACTGTATACTTAAATCCTTACTCCAAAATTCAAGATTCAACTTTGCGCAGATAAGTCTTCTTGAGGTTGGTTTATGCATTTGTTTCTCTCTGTATGCTAACTTTTTACTACTTTGCACAAGCATCTTAACGGAGAAAGAAGTTTGTTATGTTCTTTACCAGAGGGTTTTAAAAGGTTGCAGGAGTCTTATGTTCTTTGCAGGCTCTGAATGGCTGGTTTTGTTGGGGTCGTTTCCTTGCTAAAGATTCTCTGCGTCTGGGCAACTAGCATGTCGCAGTATGCCAGTTAAGTCAATACTCCAGTGACAATCAGCACAACCGTTTGCAACATTTGCTCTGTTATTTGTAACTGCGACATTCAGTCCATTTCTCGCCATACACGTTCGCGTATACCGTCAACGAACATGATATTCCCGAAGTCACACGTACGTTACCAGTAAGATTCTTATACTACATGCTTGGGTGCCCTGAACTTTTTGGCTACGCACATCTGAAGTTAAAATTAGATTTCGTCGAATGTCTTATTTCAGTTTGTTTGTTTGTTTTTCTCATGTTTTGCCTTGTTTGTTTAGAAAAACCTCGGACACCTGGTATAAAACGAGGCAGCATTTTTGGAAAGTTTATGACACCGAGGGATTCGTGTTTCATTTTTGAGCTACACTTTCCATCATATATCTGGTGTAAATAGTACAGCATTAACTTTTGCGAGGCATTTTTCTGTGTTTTTTAGATCTTTTATAGGGAATATTTAGACAGACGTTCATAATGGTAGCACTTAGTTGCAGGTGGGATTCCGAAGATGTTCGCCCCAAGGATAAAAGCAAACGATTGGCCATACCCAGTAATTAAGCCGTCACTGTTAATTGTACGACTGCCATGCCAGGTGTTGCCGGGATTACTAGCCATAGATAGATAAAACCCATCCATACCCCTCGTGCAGGCATTGCATCTTTTGTAAAATAACATTTATTGATGTGCTATTTTATGCTCTTATTTTATTGTAAAAATACATCACGCTACGTCATTTGTGCATTATTTAGTTGGAAATGGAATAAAATCGCCGACGTTATAGTGATACACTTAACTGCTGTTGGAAATTGCCCTGACGTCAGAGATTATAATCTGTTCTCGTTAATGGTAACAGGTGTTAATATGTATTTCACTGAAAGCAGTAAACTAAAGGTAAATGGCTAGTATAAATGAGCTAATTTAAGTAGGCGTTAATGCAGCCATCTTGCCCTGGATGCATGTCGGCGTATCTGCTTCCTCTGTGCAGAAAGGCCTAAATGGTTTTAGTTAACCTGAAACACAATCTTATTGGAAATCAAATTTTATTTGTTTGGACAGGATTTAGTTTAGTATGAGTGACAGCTGTGAAATCGACATTAAAACAGAGAGCCGGAAATTCCCGTAAAACTGGAATTTGTTAGCCTGCTGGACCAGTCTTGTTCTATTTATGTTTTGTGAGAGAGAAAACACATTAAAAATTCTTAATGTTTTAAAGCAAAAAATACTTGGAATTATTTACGTGTGGGGGTCCTTTTCGTGAACAAATCTCTGCTCCACGTGAGATAAGACCGAAGGCACTGTGGTGGAGCCGAGTGAACAAATCCCCTGCTCCACGTAAGATAAGACTGAAGGCACCGTGGTGGAACTAACATTGAGATTTGTTACTTTCATATCATAATTGGGAGATAAACTAGCTTATCTGGCAGCTATGCAGGAGTAAGATACTTTTTCTGCAAAATAGCACTAGACTAAAACAATAAAAGTCTGTAGTAATTGGCATATATTTCATAATTTATTCATCTAAAAAGTTTTAAAGAAGGTCTTGTTGTCTTTTTACGACGAATTTTAGGTTGACCACGTCGTAAACTTTGCACCGTCAGTAGGTCATGCTAATTACGGCTTACCATCGTGAAGCTGATTACGGCTTACCGGTGTAGCTGATTACGACTTACCGGTGTAGCTCATTACGGCTTACCATCGTGAAGCTGATTACGACTTACCGGTGTAGCTGATTACGGCTTACCATCGTGAAGCTGATTACGACTTACCGGTGTGGCTGATTACGACTTACTGGTGTAGCTGATTACGACTTACCGGTGTAGCTGATTACGGCTTACCATCGTGAAGCTGATTACGGCTTACCGGTGTAGCTGATTACGGCTTACCATCGTGAAGCTGATTACGGCTTACCGGTGTAGCTGATTACGGCTTACCATCGTGAAGCTGATTACGGCTTACCGGTGTAGCTGATTACGGCTTACCATCGTGAAGCTGATTACGGCTTACCGGTGTAGCTGATTACGGCTTACCATCGTGAAGCTGATTACGACTTACCGGTGTAGCTGATTACGACTTACCGGTGTAGCTGATTATGACTTACCGGTGTAGCTGATTACGGCTTACCATCGTGAAGCTGATTACGGCTTACCGGTGTAGCTGATTACGACTTACCGGTGTAGCTGATTATGACTTACCGGTGTAGCTGATTATGGCTTACCATCGTGAAGCTGATTACGGCTTACCGGTGTAGCTGATTACGACTTACCGGTGTAGCTGATTACGGCTTACTATCGAGAAGCTGATTACGACTTACCGGTGTAGCTGATTACGACTTACCGGTGTAGCTGATTACGACTTACCGGTGTAGCTGATTACGGCTTACCATCGTGAAGCTGATTACGGCTTACCGGTGTAGCTGATTACGGCTTACCATCGTGAAGCTGATTACGGCTTACCGGTGTAGCTGATTACGGCTTACCATCGTGAAGCTGATTACGGCTTACCGGTGTAGCTGATTACGGCTTACCATCGTGAAGCTGATTACGGCTTACCGGTGTAGCTGATTACAGCTTACCATCGTGAAGCTGATTACGACTTACCGGTGTAGCTGATTACGACTTACCGGTGTAGCTGATTATGACTTACCGGTGTAGCTGATTACGGCTTACCATCGTGAAGCTGATTACGGCTTACCGGTGTAGCTGATTACGACTTACCGGTGTAGCTGATTATGACTTACCGGTGTAGCTGATTATGGCTTACCATCGTGAAGCTGATTACGGCTTACCGGTGTAGCTGATTACGACTTACCGGTGTAGCTGATTACGGCTTACTATCGTGAAGCTGATTACGACTTACCGGTGTAGCTGATTACGACTTACCGGTGTAGCTGATTACGACTTACCGGTATAACTGATTACGACTTACCGGTGTAGCTGATTACGACTTACCATCGTGAAGCTGATTACGACTTACCGGTGTAGCTGATCACGTGTGTTGCTTTATTGCAGCCTTCGTTCCCGCAACTTGCTTGATACTTTGTGAAAAAATACTGTATTTACTTCGTATCTGGACCATGAAAATGAAAACAAAGGCGAAATCAAAAAATAGATTGCAAAACTTCACATCAAATACTACAATGTGCAACATTTTGTGGTCCAGGGACCAGCATGATTAGGGGAGAAGCATTCACAAAATGGCGGACCACTGTAAACATAAAAAGCACGAAAAAATTGACCACACAATTGGCAAGTCATTGACTTCCCAAGTGTAAAAGGCAATATTACAAAGAATACTCAGAATTAAAAATTTAAGACAATTAAAGAAAAAATGCAGCTTATTTTCTTAATAATGTAATACATTTTTAAGAAAATAAATTGGTTACCCTTTTCAAAGTATTATGTGTGAGTAAACACGTGCCTTTGAGCACACTGATTTTTTACCATAAATACAGTTATTATTTTATGGTATAAAAACAAATTTAATATGATTTCTTCTGCAACAAATGTCAAGATTAAAAAAATAGAATAAATCTGCGAACAGTACTTAACATACAGAGACTTTGTTGTGCGCTTTCTAAAAAGAAATTTCTGTTTTTTTTTGTTTTTGCTTTGTTTCATGGGGGGTGGGGATGGGGGGGGGGGCTGGACCATTGACTCTGAATGGTCAATGCACTGATTTAGATTTAGAAGAAAATCATTAGAACATGTTTTCACTTCTGCTATAACCAAAAAGCAAGCTTTCGAGAGCGCATAAGTAGAATTTGTTCCGGTAATAATGAGATAACTGACTTAAATAATTACGACACAGTAACGGACGAAAACAAAGGAGTCTGTAAGGTACTTTATTATCCTCTCGTTAAGGTACCTAGTTATCTTCTCGTTAAGTTACTTAGTTATCGTCTCGTTAAGTTACTTAGTTATCCTCTCGTTAAGGTACTTAGTTATCTTATCGTTAAGGTACTTAGTTATCTTCTCGTTAAGGTACTTAGTTATCTTCTCTTTAAGGTACTTAGTTATCTTCTCGTTAAGGTACTTAGTTATCTTCTCGTTAAGGTACTTAGTTATGCTCTCGTTAAGGTATCTAGTTATCTTCTCTGTAAGGCAGTCGCTTTCTTCTCTGTAAGGTAGTCAGTTTTTCATCCATTTTTCTTGTATGTTTGCCTTAAAATATACAGATTTTTAGATTGGATAGCTGTCATACTGACGTCAAAATGTTGTTGATACAAGCGTCTATTTTTGCTCTTAAATGACCATATGGTTATGAAATAATAACGACTCGTATATTATACTTTAGCTACAAGCAATAGTTAGCAAAAAATAATCAGCTGTTGGATTCTAAATATAGCACACACATTTTCTGAACCACTCTCGGACATATCTGCCTTGCTGAGTTATATTATGGGTTTTATTTGATTTTCAATCAATAAGGGGCGCTTTAACTTTTATCTCTGTCCGTAATCCCAACCACCTTCATTTTTTTCACAGACGCACAGTTAACAACCTGTTGAACTGATGTCAAACCAAGAAATAAATAATATGGATAAAGAAATGCACATCTTTTACAATATGATTACAAGTGTCAACCGTTTATGTGTTCCAGAAAATGAACTTTGAAATATGCCCAAAATTCTCAAGGTTATTCCTCTTGCACAAAATGCATAGATAAGTCTAAAATTAGCACAAAGCTGGTGATGTAATTTCTATGTTATAACAGATAGAAGTGGAAAAAACTGCTAATTCTTGTTCAAAGAGTCAAGCGCAAAAAAAAAAAAAAAAAAAACGAACACGCGAAAGCTGCCTTAATTAGAGGGTGCAAGGTGTAGTCATTCCAAATAACATTTTTCATCAAGAATTGACATGTGCTTACCTGGAAAAAAGAAGATTTTTCTTCGAATAAAAGAATCTCTGGGCTGATGTGTCCCGAGGCTGTAATCACTTAGCTCTTAGATCTGCTAAATAAAGCAATTATCAGCTTTTTCTTAAAAGTTCACAATTCACAGTTTTAAATATTTCTACAACTTGAAAAATGTTAGTCTTGGCCCATGCATTTTTTTAATACGCAGCCAAAAACTTAGGGCTAAAATATTCCTCTGTTCTGACTGAAGAATCTGCTCGACTAAAGGGTGCATAATTTTATTTTTTTTATTTATTTATTTAAGTGTTTAATGTTTCGCTTTTGCGAAATCGGTTCGCAAATTTTGCAGATGGGATAAATTTAAAATAATATATTTTAACTTTTGTCGTGCCGTTTCAAGATTAAAAAAAATAATCGGATAATGGGACTAGACTGAAGTTATTTACGATTGCGAACTTAATGCGAGGTGAAATATTAGAAATGTCTCTCGATTGCGTTAATGTTTTTATCTGCCGAAACCAAATGTGTGCCAAATGTAAAACAAGTAAAACAAAAAGTGCTCTGCTTGCGAAAGAATGTCATCGAGCTATAACTCTTCTCCGAGCAAGCCACTCTGGTGTCTACTGCGCCAGTCACAGCCTTCAGAGTGGCCTCATGTCCTATATAACATTAATCAATTGCCCTGTTTTGTCGTGTTCCTATTGTTGAGAAAACAATCAGGCAGTGATCTAACGAACCACATCAGCAGGGTAATAATGCCCGGAGTAATGGCAATTCTTTATGCACAGTTGCAGTTGTTTGTAATTGTGAAGGGTTTCCATAACTGCTGGTAATTTCGAAATATCAATGTACGTTCGAGCATCTACCCCAATTCTGGCGTAAGGCCAATTAATAAAACAGGGCACTTTAGCAGTTCAGCAGGAGGTTCTCATCCCTCAGCAGCTCTATGACCGGTCTCATCCCTTAGCAGTCCTGCGACTGGTCTCATGTCTAGCAGTTCTACTACTGGTCTCATCCCGTAGCAGTTATACTACTGGTCTCATCACTTAGCAGTCCTACGACTGGTCTCATTCCTTAGCAGCTCTACGAGTGGTCTCATCCCTTAGCAGTCCTACAACTGGTCTCATCCCGTAGCAGTCCTACAATGGTCTCATCCCTTAGCAGTTCTACGACGGGTCTCATCCCTTTGCAGTTCTACGACTGGTCTCATCCCTTAGCAGTTCTACGACTGATCTCATCGCTTAGCAGTTCCACGACTGGTCTCATCCCTTATCAACTCTACTACTGTTCTCATCCCTTAGCAGTCCTACGATGGTCTCATCCCATATCATTTCTACGACTGGTCTCACCCCTTAGCAGTTATACTACTGGTCTCATCCCATAGCAGTTATACTACTGGTCTCATCCCTCAGCAGTTCTACGACTGGTCTCATCCCTCAGCAGCTCTACGACTGGTCTCATCCCTTAGCAGTTCTACGACTGGTCTCGTCCCTTAGCAGTCCTACGATGGTCTCATCCCTTAACAGTCCTACGACTGGTCTCATCCCTCAGCAGCTCTACGACTGGTCTCATCATTTAGCAGTCCTACGACTGGTCTCATCCCTTAGCAGTTCCACGACTAGTCTCATCCCTTAGCAGTTCTACGACCGGTCTCATCCCTTAGCAGTCCTACGATGGTCTCATCCTTTACATCAGGGCAAAGCCTCCAATTGAAGCACAAATGCATTTGCACAAATAATGAAAAGTGGTGACATCAGGAAGTGGTCACTGCGAACAGACTTTACTTACGTCTTGTTTGTCAAATCAGACATGTACGTCGTTATGGGTGTCCCATACCCCCACCCTCCTGCATCGTCTTTGACTTTGGCAATGCCCAATAATGCAATACCACTTTGGACCTTCAGCACTTATTATTTTTAGGCACAGAAAATAACACTAACAACAAAACACATTTTCTTTTATGCGCAGCGAAAGGCGATAAAAGGTTTGCTCTGTTGATTTGATCACAAATGAAACTAGACCGAACTCCACTTTCAAAAACCATAAGAGAAAATGTATGTTGTGCTAACATGATAACAAAGGCGAAAAGAAAAAGCACAGGTGCACATCTTCAGACCAAATACTATATGTGTGTGAAATTTGGGGGTTCTAGGGCCAGTATAGTCAGAGGAGTAGTAAAGACAAAATGACCGGCCAATAAAGAAAAAAAGGTCCGAAACATTGGTCCCGTTCAACTTCAATATACTCTCTGCAAGTCTTCGACTTGCCAAATGTTAAAAAGATGAAATACTTGGTTTATTTAATACTTCAGCACATACTTCAGCCAAGCCAGGATATCAATGTTTGCTTTTAAGCTATTCTGTTATACTGAAGCCCACACTAGTCAACAGCAAAACAGGGAGGCTTATAGGTGACCGGTGCTTTAAGTGTATGGATGTCTGATCGCCGTGCTGATGAGCACAAAAATCGATAACTTGAGTGATGTTACAAGTATGAAGTTGTCTGATCGCCGTGATGAGATCAAAAATCGATAACGTGAGTGGTGTTACAAGTATATCGTTGTCTGACCGCCGTGCTGAGATATAAAATCGATAACTTGAGTGGTGTTACAAGTATATTGTTGTCTGATCGCCGTGCTGAGATATAAAATCGATAACTTGAGTGGTGTTACAAGTATATTGTTGTCTGATCGCCGTGCTGATGAGAACAAAAATCGATAACGTGAGTGGTGTTACAAGTATATCGTTGTCTGATCGCCGTGCTGAGATATAAAATCGATAACTTGAGTGATGTTACAAGTATGAAGTTGTCTGATCGCCGTGCTGAGATATAAAATCGATAACTTGAGTGATGTTACAAGTATGAAGTTGTCTGATCGCCGTGCTGATGAGCACAAAAATCGATAACTTGAGTGATGTTACAGGTATGAAGTTGTCTGATCGCCGTGATGAGATCAAAAATCGATAACGTGAGTGGTGTTACAAGTATATCGTTGTCTGATCGCCGTGCTGAGATATAAAATCGATAACTTGAGTGGTGTTACAAGTATATTGTTGTCTGATCGCCGTGCTGATGAGAACAAAAATCGATAACGTGACGTCATAATGAAAAAGTAGGTCACCAAATAAGTCTTTTGGAAAATTGGTCTGATAACATATATAGTTACTGTGAGGCTGCAAGTGCAGCCGTTTACGAGATATTTACCTTAAAAAAACTGTCTTGAGACACTGAAGATATTTCACGTGGATCCAGAATCAATGACCCATTATATGTGTGCCAAGTTTCATTTTCCTAGCCCTAGCCGTTTCGAGAAAATACGTGGAAATATTGAAAACGAAAAAGAACTCAGAAAACTGAAAACAAGAAATAGACCGATTTCGTTACCGAGCAGCGAAATTTACACTTGAGAGCGCAAAATCTTTATCCTAAGAGCTAAAAAACATAGAACTTTTCTGTACATAATATAACCATGTCAGCTTAATGACCGAATATTGAAATATGAAATTGAAAAAAAAAGTAAACCAGGTCAAATAAAGTAATAGGGCATGCGCCCCCTCCCCCCTCACACACACCTGGTTGGGTCATATATAAACAAAATATCATTGCGATCCAATAAAAGCTGTAGGAGCAGAAGCATTTAATCCATATTTACATGCGGGTAGACAGGCGTGAATTGTGGTGACAACTGAAAGTGGTCGCCCTTCAATGTGCATCTTTTTGTGCAATAAGACACGTCCGCCACACCCCCTCCCAAGACTTCGTGACGAGAGAGAGAGAGAGAGAGAGAGAGAGAGAGCGAGAGAGAGAGAGAGAGAGAGAGAGAGAGAGAGAGAGAGAGAGAGAGAGAGAGAGAGAGAGAGAGAGAGAGAGAAACTTTCGTTATTCGTCCAAAGTGTGAATAACTTTCAATTACAAAAGAGAGGGAGAGAGAGAGGGTGCCAGCGTGGTGCTCCTTTACTATAAAGGTTGCCAAAAGATCACTTTTTGATGTATTTTAATACTTTTGGAGTAATGAATAATAACAGTAGGCCTTGATCAAACTTATAAAATTTCCTTGTATTTGCTCACGGTGGCAATTGTTCTGAAAGCCTGCATGCGAGAATTAGTCTGTAAGCTCACCGAGTAAAATTAATTTCCCCAGAGAGCATAAACAATTGATTTGACATTATACCGCTTGCATTCATTATCTGTCCAGATATTCTTGAGCGAGTTATCAGTCATTTTAGAATTCTCAGCAATTGTACTTTTTCTTTGCTGCCGTTGACAGATTTAATACTATTAATCTTTGCTCTTTGGGTCACCATTTTCATATCAGGTTAGTATTATCTTTATGTTGACTCGAACTAAGTCAATACATGCTCAGACTAAACTGGCGTTCTGATTACAAAACATTGAAAAATTATTGACTTGGACATCGATCTGATTGCAGCATTTACCCAAGTCCTGCTACAAGCAAATTAAAAGGCCAAAGTACTCTTAAGACTTGAGAACTAGAACTCCACGTTCCTATTTACATTTTTCCCATGTGTCTGCAACATTTCACAAGTAAATGAAGGTGCGAGCAGAACGTGCGAACTTTTCTGTCATGCAACATTCTCAAGGCACAAGGGTTTATAAAGGACTCAAAGGACTCAATTTGTCTTTTATTTATTTATTATTTTCTTACGCGATCATTACCTAAGGAACCGGTGTATTCGATTTCTTTGCAGTTTTAATGGTTTTGACTTGTCAAAGTTCCGAACTAGGAACAGATGACCTTTGGACAAGCTTTGATAGGATATAACTTTCTACATTTAGTACGGCGCAATGTTTCAGAAACCGTTTTATGTTTAAAATTACTGTAGTTGGGAAAGCAAAAAGTAATACATGTCTTTTGTATGTGTCAAGTCAGTAAAAGAATCTAAATATGTGTGGCGCGAATAAATGAAGGACACTCTCAATGTATGGTTTTCTCCCTTCTTGTTGTTTTTACTTATAGACAAAACGAAAGGTGCTATGACAAGGTCTGCTGAAAAAAATAAAGAAAGGAGGGCAGTTGTGAAATGCTTCCGTGCTATTTCCAGGGGGGGGGGGGGGGAGTGTTCCAGTTTTTCTATAAAACAAAGCTTCCTGTATTACACGAAAGCTAGTCAAGCCGTCAAGATAGTCAAGTTGCCATGGTACTAGCCATTGACGCAAATAAGATTCCCAGGGGCTTGTTAACACAAACTAGCTCGGTGACCATCTAGGCACACTAGTTTGTCCATTGATATCCATAAATATTATTTGTTATTAAATACATGTAATGCAATTTCACGACGTCCTTAGTAATAAAACTGGGTTGAAAACTTGGAATTTACTTTCATGGAGATGTTCGGGGCTCTGCTTTGAATCTATTAGAATATGCTTGATAGAAAAGCAAGCAACAATATCATATCCGTTATGCGAACTTGTTGTCAGAATTCTACCGTTGCGTTCTTTCGCAAGATGTCGCTGCATTTATTATGCTTCTGAGGCAGTATAAAAACTAGACCGTTTTCGCTACCGAAAATTGCACTTGGCGCCACAAAAAATACGCTTTTGAACACTGAAAAATTTAGAATTGTTTAAAAATCTTTGTCAAAAGTCATTCTAAGTTGTCAGACGGATCAAAACACAACGTAACATAGCTTTTGGCATACTTTATCTCGGTAAACAGACTGAATTCGATAAAACATCGATTTGAGGTTGTGTATGTGACCTGACCAAATCGCAGCATTAAATCTAGTTGTAATTTGGTTTTGGTTGGTAGTGGCCGTATATCGACAACACAACGCATTTCAGTTATGGAATTCAGAGAAGTCCTGTCCCCTCCCCACTGCCGTTCCCTGTCACAAACTAATACAACATGTCTTCTGTTTCTTTTTAGGCTGGGTGTACACCACAAAAAAGCAGACGTATGCCGGATGAAGTTTTAAAATTACCATGTATAATTCTACGTGTCTTTACAGGTTAAAGTTTCTGCTGTTCTCATGTGCAAGTTTAGTTTGTTTTATAATTCTGTAAAGAGCAGGCATCCAAAAAAACCACTCATGAGTTTTTGCCATGTGATAACAAATATAGTGTTACATTTTGTGCATTGTTTCCAAGTCTATCTAATGTCTATGTTGGCTTATCGTAGGTACGGTGATATGGTCCCTGCCACTATTCCAGGCAAAATAGTCGGTGGCGTGTGTTCGCTTAGTGGAGTGCTTGTTATAGCACTTCCCGTTCCGGTTATTGTGTCCAATTTTAGTCGCATTTACCACCAAAATCAGAGGGCTGATAAACGGAAGTCACAAAAGGTGGAGTATGAAGTCACGCAGTTAATAGTGAATTTGAATGAGTCATGTGACTGACCACGTGATGTTATTGTCAATGCAAGGGGTATAGGTTGTTTAGTTGTTATTTGTGTTGTGTAGTTGTGATGTATCATGCAACAGGCCAGTGTGTTCTTATGTTTATTTTATGCAAAGGCTGCTTGTTGGCGATGGAAGACTCGGCAGTGTTATTGTTTACTACAGATTATACATATTATTTTGTGCTGGTTTGTAATTCTTCTAAAACCTGCCCATAAGTTTAAATCTCGAACAGAAATACAGCCTCTGATGCTGACATCTTAGGTGCACGCAAAAAATGAAAACATAAAGATATAGCAAGTTAATTGGCAAGGAAAAAGCCCCGGCAAGGGAGCGATGATAGAAGAAAGCATGGTAGTTGGTGACGGGAGCTGTATAAAATGCTATTACTCATGGAATGGTGGAAAGACGTTTGTTTTTGAAAAAAAGTAGCATGGAATATTAACCTTGCTTGTTGCAATGTCCGGGGAAAGTGACAGAGTTTGATCTGATCCGCTTGTAATACCGAAATAAAAAACAGATCGTGCAGATGGTGCATTAGGTCGGAGTGCCGAAAAAGGCAATACAAGCGCACCGCTGTATGAAGGGACACCTGTCGCGAGCTTACACAGCCTTTCTGTTGATGAGAAGTATCCAAAAAATGTTGAGGTTCTTTCATTTGGCTCAGGTTAAAATATGTGAAATAAACATTTTTGCATTGAGTACTGGTGAAATAAGCCTGTGTATTTGTCTGCACTGCACGTGTTCGCAGATGACAGTGAATCTCCGATACCCGTAAAGAATTTCCAGGAGTTTCAGAGTCTTGAAAACCAAACTTTTGGAATGAGAAATTGCAGACAATTTAGAATTCAAATGGCAACTGCAGTATTTTTGTACACAGGTGAAAAAATAATCAAGCACATGCAACTGGCAAAGCACAACGCTAACCTATGGACCATTCTTAATAGAGACTGCGAACATTTTACCCTGGTAATTTTGGTGGTGGCCACCTCAACATTTTTATCCTCCGAAAAACAATGGCATCGAAATAATATATATATATATATATATATATATATATATATATATATATATATATATATATATATATATATATATATATATATATATATATATATATAATCTAAAATGAACGAAATTTGAATATAACTATTAATATAAAATGTGGTTAATCTTGTGTCCTGTTTATGCATTTGTCTCATGGCGACGTCAATAAAATCGTGTTGTATGTGTGCCTGTGTGTTCACGTTGTCATCAATGTGTTTTACTTCTGCAGAGTCTGACTAATCCACGAAGAAACTGTGCTGTTAGTGTCCTGGGACTCAACCATGTGTTTCGATGGGCCTTGATTCTTTTAAACAATGTCATTTCATTTGAAATAATTTAGTCTTTTATTGTCTAATATATCTGTGATTAGTTCCTGCATGAAGGGAAGCTTTGGACTACATAATTCAGTGTTAACTGAGTGGCGGAATATGAGAAATACCAGACTCATCTGACAAGTGAACATAACTAATCAAGATCCCCTTATCCCCTCCTGTGGGTGGCAGATGTTCGCACCAGTCCCCCCCCCCCCATCACCACATCCATCATCTGGAAGCAGCACCCGGTTTTTAATGCACTAGTTTTCTTTACCTTTTTTGTTGTCTCGCATCACAGATATGGCGATATGGTTCCGAAGACGATGTTAGGCAAGCTTATTGGTGCTGTATGCTCACTCAGTGGCGTTCTAGTTATTGCGCTTCCAGTCCCCGTTATCGTGTCAAACTTTAGTCGTATTTATCATCAAAACCAGCGTGCTGATAAGTGTAAAGCTCAAAAGGTAAAGGCTAGCTACAAAACTTTATTACAAGTTTGCATTTCATTCCCTCAGCCTTGCTAGCTTGTGTTTGTCACTGCTTTTTTTTTCTTTCATATTCTGTCCCAAGACAACTTTATTAATTTAATACACTTGAATACAGTGACATCTCAAGCCCCTCGCACGATCACCCCTCCCCTTCTCCTCCCATTCTATCCCCAACAGTCCGACTTCGAACATGAGTTTCAGTTCCTAACAGCAAATGAATGAACTAAGATGAAATCAACACGAACTACTGTGGAGTATAAAAAATATCTTCTTTTTGGTTATAATGTCTTTATGTTTTTTTTCAGTATTTATTTATATTTATCGTTTTAATAGACCGTAAACGTCCTGTAACGGACACTAGACCGTATTAATGTTAGTATTATAAACAAATTGATACTTGTAAATAAAATGCTTTGCACATGACTATATCCAGTAGCTGTAAAGCACGCCGTATTCAGGATACTAGCTCAACTTTTCAGACGCAAATGTTTCGTAGCCGTCTAGACATTAAAGAATATCAGAGCCTGAAAAATATTATTAATATGTAAAGCAAAAGTGTATTCCCCTTCTATCCCACCCCACCCACCTACACCTTTTTTGTAAAAAATAAAGTACACACAGCACTTGGAAAGCAAGGAGAAGTATTTTATGGAAGACCAGGAGGCTCATTTCTCTTCCCACTACTATGAGAAATTTTCCTTGGAATCTCCTAGGAATTTCCCGAGAACTTCGAAGGAAATTCTATGAAAGAAGTGATTTCTTCTTCCCGAGAACTTCCAAGGAATTTCGAAGGAATTTCCTAGGACGAAAACCGACGGGTATCCAAATTTTCAACTTTGCCACATAAACATTTCATGGTTTCGAATGCTTAATTGTGTAAATTGTGTAATATTTAACAATATGCACCAAGGCAGAGTTTCCAAGATCAGTGCTACTAAATGTGATTAACATCGGTTAAAAATTGTAGCACTTCCAAAGTTTTTGCAAAAAGTTTTGTAAATTGTGCAATACCCACCAAAATAATTTTTTTTTTTGAAAGGGAGATTGAAACTTTGAAATCCGCATCGTTGATTCAGGAGTTAGTCGTTACTTTTTAAAATCTATCTCCTATATTTTCTTCATTGACACACTTTTTATTGCGTTAACGTCTGTCCACTGAGAAATGCTCTCTTATGGCTCATTGATTCATGCAGTTGACAGTTATGCATATTCTACTTTTGAAAACACATATGTACATGCATACCTCAAATATCGATCAGTTACGGTACATAATAAAGCAAACAAAAAAAAAACAAAAAAAAAGGGAAATGAGTTGTACCTGAATTTTGTTTCCTTATGCTTTGTCACAAAATATGGCGGAAATATAAACAATCATTCGAAACAGTGAAATGATGCCAGCCACAAATACCAAAAAAAAACAAAAGAAAAAAAAACAAACAAAATAAAGAAACATAAAAAAGGATATCAGTCAGTTTTCTTCCTAGGAATTTCCTTCGACATTCCCTCGAAGTTCTCGGGTAGAATAAATCACCTCTTTCATGGAATTTCGATGGAATTTGCTTGGAAGTTCGCAAAAAATTGTCAGGAAACTGGTAAGAAATCCCAAGGAAGGCTTCAAAAGAAGTTGAAAGAGAAATGAGCTTCCCGGTCTTTCGTAGAATTTCAGTCTGTGTCATTCGAGCATATAAAGAACTCTTAAATATGGGTTATATGCTAAATCAGTGAGAATCGAAAGTATGCTTGAAAACATATGAGAAATTATAAATTCACAGAGTTCCATAGTAGAATGTAAAGATAACCCAACACTAAGGCACTGTGCTCGGATTTGGAATGTGCACATTCGTATTCCCAAATAGACGTAGACTTAAAATCCTAGTAAAGCCACTTGCATGCTTCTTTTTCTTTACTTGTATGATTTCCTTTTTCATTTCGTTAAAAATTCTTTAAAATTCAGCAAATTTTTTATTGCTCTGGATTTTGCTCTTTATATATACATATATATTCAACAAATGTAAAAACGCAACTTTGAAACCTGCATAATGGATTATGTGAGAAATAATTAAGCCTCAATATAATAATATATTTTATTACCTGTAGTTTTCTGCTTCTGAAAATAAAGCCGACTTTGCATCAGAAGCGACTATATCACGTTTAAATTAAACATACACTCTTAATATCGAGTGCGCCCTCCACGAGCGCCCCTTCCTGCAATAATTTGGGTCGCAAGGATGTCATCAAATTCTGTATTTTGTGAAGTGGAATGTAATACCACTCCGCCACAAGCGCTTGTCTAAGCTCTGGCAATGTCCCAGGTGGCTAGCTCGCCTGCGGCTTTTCCCAGCATATCCCACGCGTGTTCGATCAGCGAAAGATCCGTCAAAAAAGCGGGGCAGGGCAAGACCGGAACGTTTTGCGCTTGAAGATACTGCCGCGTAGCTCTCGCGGAATGAGGACGCGCGTTGTCCTGCTGTATAATTAGACCATTTTGACACACAAAAGGGACCGCCGATGGCTCCAAAATTTGTTCTCGATACTGTTTAGCGTTAAGAATGCCGTTGACAAAACGGAGTTCAGTGCAATGAGCGAACGATATGCCTGCCCTCACTGTCACACCTTGCCTCCTCCACTGGTCTCTTTCTTGAACTTAGGCGTCGCTAAAGCGCTCATTCGTTCAGCGTTATTGATGTACACTGACCCACTGAAGTCATGCGCGCCTTTGGTCAGGGTTTAACAGCAATCCTCAATAGGGGCGGCGGGCGCGTAAGCCGTATCGACGGAGCCGGTTTCTCAGTTTGGCTACAGACACGGTTATTGTGGGTTCCAGGGCCTGTCTGGTAGTGACTGTTGCCGGAAGAAAACGGTATCGGAGATGCGACAGATGTATTTGTTGGTCCTGCCTGGGTAGAGTAATCCGCGGTCTCCCCGATCGAGGGCGGTCTGCGGTGGACCCAGTTTCCTCTAAACCGGTTCTAAGGCGTGTCACTGTAGATTTGTGCACTCCAAAAGCACTGAGGCCGAATTTTCAAATTGGAGCATCCCAATAACGCGCATTCGCGCCGAATTGCGGTCAGTCTTGGCATTGCTTAGGCTTACCAGATCAGACTGAAACTTGGGAAAGACTGTGATTTCCGATTTTAGCCTTGTAAGTTCAATTTTTTACTTCAGCATGCAACAGAGTGCCATGAGGCAAAGGGGGTACTTACGAGGTACTTACTTTAGTTCCAGGTAATTGAGTATTAGCCATAAAAGTTTCACAGATCCAATGAGCACTTTGATTGGAGCATGTTCATATATAGAAAGTTATCTGAATCCGACTATGTAAAACAAAACTAACGCGCAAAATATGCGTTGCGTTTTTAACTTTGTTGAATATATATTAAAAAGCTAGAAAGTCAAACAAGGTGCAGAGATTATATAAATAGCCATTGTCAGGACCAAAATAACGAAACGTTGGGAGGATATACATAGTTTCTAATTTAAATTATTTTCTTTTTTATAATAGCTTGGGCATGGCATTTGAAGCATTTTATTGCTAAATGTGTTTTTTCTTTTTTTTTCATTTTTTCTTTCGGTGGCTTGTGCTTGGCATACCTGACTTATTTTCTGTTAAAAATACAAATATGTGTCTATTGATCCAGAAATTGCCTTCTGATAGGTACTGGGGTGATGGGTGGCGGTGAGGAGGGAGGGTGAAAATTCGTTTTGGCTTGCGGGTTTGTGTATCAATTCACGAGTGTATCCTCCCTACAGATAGAAACAATGACCAAAGAGACTTCCATTTTTGTGTGATGAAGAGGTGTCCATTATCATTAAAATATTTGCTGCTCATCCCATAACCCCGTCCCCTATCCCTGACCACTTGCTACCAATTAGATCACAATTTCTGGAAAAGCTATGCTGAAAATCTAGAAATATGTTTGAAACTGTTTGCAGAATTTTTTTCTTTAGTAGTTTTAAATAGGTCATTATTAAATAGCAAATTTATCAATTTCGTTAATTATTAAGTTCTTCTGTTAAAAGTAATGGAATAAAATAACAATTTCATCAGAGGTTGAAATAAATTCTAATTATCTTTTGCTAGTTAAAAAACTTACTCAATGTTTTCCATAATTTTAAGGAATGCCATAATTTATCGCGCTGTGAGATTGTGTCTGATGCGATTCTATTTTTTCAAGAGACATAAATTATAACTTTGAATACCAGCTTAGCAAAGCAACTGTGAGAGAATACAATTAATAACCGTGCCTTCCAATTAAAAAGAAATGAACATTCTGCCCGGCTAAAAATGCTTCCAGAAAATTAAAACAAAAGAAAGAAAATATTATGACTACTTGGGACTTATTTTTATTATTCGGTCGCCGGTGCAAAAACGGTGGCCAGTCATATTATGATTAAAAAACAAAACTATAGTACTGCCAGAAAACCCCATGTTGTAATATTCAGGCATATCATATATCTCAATCCTTAAATAAAATATTTTCAGGTACAATATTTAATAAAGTTAGATAAGCCGTGCAAATTTTGAAAAGCAATTCACCTCCAATATAATAACGCTGTACTATTGCCTCAGCTTTTTGTTGCCCAAACAACCTAAAATTGTAGTGGTGCCTGAAACCCTATGGGAAATAAAGTTCGAAGCGGAAAGTTATCCACAGAAGTAGTTAATTTGTTTTCTATTGCTCAGTTCTGGAAAAAGTGACGCATGCGATAATCCAAATCGACGCACACGATAATCTAAAGGGATCACATATTAGTCTAAAACAAGCACATGTTTGTGCACAACGAGCGCGTGTTAGTCTAAAGCGATCACGTGTTAGTCTAAAGCGATCACGTGTTAATCTAAAGCGATCACATGTGAGTCTGAAAAGAGAACATGTGGTCCAAAACGACACGCAATGTTTTACTTTGTTTGCCTGTTGGCGTTTGCTATACGAAAAACTTGAGATTTTCTTTAGTAGTCCCGTTGTGGTCCCTCTCCACTACAAATCACCTCATATAATGAACAACCCCGCAAATAGGACCCTTTTGGTCCTGTCTTGCAGAACTGATGTCAAGCGTTGCCACTTCTGTTAACATCTAAGGATCGGCGTCTGCCAAAACTGGCGCACAATGAATGGGCTATTCAACTCCTAAAAGGACTACCCGTAAAAGCTTTGCTCTAATGCATTTGTGACGTCATTCAACAAGACTGGATGAAACAGCAACCCTAAGATTTCATAGCAGCCATTTATTAAGTCAAAGACTGTTGATAGTAAATAAACAGTCTTTGATTAAGTTCAGTTCCAATATTGCATTTCAGAAAAAAAATCGCATAAATTGAATAAACATGCCTACTGAGGCAAAAGGACATCGGTTTACTCAAGTTTACCAAAGCATGTTTCAGATATGGAAGCGCAATGTTTCCCTAGAGCTCTATACCCATTTTTTTAAGCGAGAAAAAGTGTGTGATTTTATGTTACACCCTGTGGTTTTTGTACACCAAGTGTTTGCGATTTCGCTGACCGCCTACCACTCCTGCCTTCTCTGCCCCAGCACGCACATGCCAACACCTCGATCCCTTCCAAGGGCATGTTAGACCGAACTGAACTCAAAAAGTCCAGTAAAATTTGATTAAAATGCATTGAGAAGTTTATCGCAAATATTGGCAAATAAAAGTAATGATAAACTGTAGATATTAACGAACATGTTTACAATGTCTAACCTTAATGAATGCTTCTTAATCGTGTGATGCAGAAGGCCAGATTAACCCGAATTCACATGGCCAAAAACGCCTCGGGAAATGCATTCATCAAACATAAGAAGCAAGTACAGGAGCACATTATGAATCGTGAACGAGGTCTTGATGTTGGCGAACTAAAGGATGAAGACGTTTTTGAACTGCAACACCACCATCTCCTTACTTGTCTTGAGAAAACTACGGTATGATTCTTACACTTCACACCCCCAAGCCCCCGACACCCAACTCACGCCAGAATAACGTCGAAATGATGTCATTGTGACTTTGGATTCAAAGTTATTTTCTCACTGAAATGACTCTGACTTACTACACTTGGGGATTTTCAATCCCCTAGTTTTCACACTGGATGTGTATCTTGTAACGTACTAACTGATGTATTTGGTGGAGAGAGAGAGAGAGAGAGAGAGAGAGAGAGAGAGAGGGAGAGAGAGAGAGAGAGAGAGAGAGAGAGAGAGAGAGAGAGAGAGAGAGAGAGAGAGAGAGAGAGACCTTTGTTTTCTTCAATAGAATTTGTATATAAATTCGGACTTGCTAACTCTTCGTTTGAACGTGTAATCTCCTAATCTGCTTTCTTATTTTACAGGACCGTGAATTCATTGAAATGGATCTTAACTTCAGTGGACCGGCAATCAATTCCAAGCCGTCCACCACGCCCCCGCTCACGCCTTCCCCGTCACTGACGTCATTGAATGACAGCAGTCATACGGGATGCTGCCCTAAAAGATACTCTTCGAGATGCAAGGTAGTAGTTTAACAATTGTTGGCATATCATTGAGGAATTACGTTCAGTAATGGCAAACTGTTTAATTTTGTGAAAGTCACTGAACTGGGCGTGACGCAGTTGGTGGTGAGGGTATTTCTGAGCACAATCGCAAGGCTGAAGGTGAAATATTAAAAGAAACATGACGAATGTAGCGGCCACAGACTTCGTTTCCTGATAAAAAAATATCGGTTGTCGGCAGAAATCAGTCCTAAAAATTTCCTTTATTGGATGTATATTGGATTATCACCGATCTTCTCCCCACAGCATCGTCTCTCATTAGTTTATATGAGGGGGGAGGGGGCGTTGTGAGATCAATACCTCGCGCCTGTGTGGATCCGTCCTTCTTTATGCCCCGAAAAATGAAGCGTAAACAGTTTACCGCTAACTGGGTATATGCCCAAGGAAAATGTTTGGAACAGCTAACCTCAATACATTTAATGAGTTTGATGATAAAAACAATTAATAAAGGAGAAATCGCGTGCTCAGTTGCATTTACTTAAAGTTTTCTAATTAATTTTCTACGCTTTTTTAAGTGACTAAGACACAAGACAAAATTATCTTATATCACACACACGTCCGATAGCAGTTGTCGGATTTCTTTCGCTTTTAACAGAAAACAGACATGGAAGGTTTTTTTACCCAGATTTTTGTTGAAGAATTAATGGTAAGATGGCATTATCGTGGGTACAATTTATATTGAAATAGCACTTACCGATGATCCCCATACGGTATAAAATATGTGCCTCGTATGTGCCTCGTTGATTGTTTGGTTTACAGTGGAATACACCAAAAATGCTTTTCTGGAACGTGTGTCAAAGAGCCACACATCGCAAACAAGGAAAAGTTTTCTGAACGTGAAAAGTTTTCTGAACGTGAAAAGTTTTCTGAACGTGAAAACACCAAATATACCGGATTAAATCGTCCCCAGGTCCATGATGGGCAGAAGTAATGATGTTACAAGTTATCACACTGCAATGCTAATGAAGTTAAGCAAAGGGTTCACAGATTATAAGAGGTCATCCACAAAGTATATACACGCCCGGGGAGAGGGAGGGGGCTGTGCGAACGCTGCGGTGAATAGGGTGATGTCACAAATTTTTGTGTAAAGGGGGGGATATCAATAATAATAATAAATTACATACCACGAAATGTAATGACGACACTGATGTAAAATGCCATCAAACCTCAATTATTACAAGAGTGGATTCATTTATACTTTTTATTTTGATGATTTAATATATATATATATATATATATATATATATATATATATATATATATATATATATATATATATATATTGTGATTTATTTTATTTTACATAACCGAAGGTTTTTTTGTATAAATACTTGAATGTTCGGCCAGATAAGGCAGGAACAGGAAGTGCAGTAGTGCCACGGAGAAAGTTATATGTTGTTTATCTGTGAAAATTTCAAGAAAATCGATTCGGTTAAATAATTAAACCCTGCCAGGGCAGAAGTGTATTTACTCTGAGGCTGTGTCAGCCCTTTGGGTCAACATTTATTACTTTCAATGTTATGGGGAGAGGAGAGAAATATTATGGGGAGGGGGTGAAAAAGAAGCTTATTATTTTTGTCACCTAAGAGCTGGACTCTATGGTCCTCCTATTTTGCCAGTTTAAAGTCTGGTTCAGCGTTTAAACGTTTGGAACAGTAAAAAATTCTTGTTTTTTTCCTCTCAAATGCACTAATAAAGTACGGAGAAAGGGTGAGAAACATAAGGAAGGTATGCCTTTATTACGTGTAAAATTGTAATTTTTAAAGTCATTAGTTAGTCACTTAGCTTGGAAGAAATAATCCCATATTTTGCGAACATGTGACAGATGTGACAAGGTTTATGTGACAGCAAAAAACAAAAAAAGAAAAAAAAATAAATAAATAAAAAAAAAATTTAAAAAAAAGACCACAAAGGACCACAAATGGCTTTAAACATTTCTACTGCACTTTTAAATTTTTATTCTCCAGAATTTCAATTCAAGTCTCGAGAGAGAGAACTATTTATGCTGGTCCTATCCTGTCGCTAAATTTGTAATACAGAAAAGTCTTTTTTAACTATATATAAATATATTACATTTATGTCAAGTCTCACTCGAGTCAAACCCAAACGAGCCAGCTCTCGTCAATTCCCTTCGAGCAGTGGTCTCGTTACTTCAGTGCCCTCGCCACTGCCAATAGAATGGACGAGGTATCAATTGTACATAACCTACTTGCACAATGCGTATATTTTTATAACTATATGTTATAAATGTACACCTTTTCAATTTAGCGCACGAAATGTACAAGTATAAAAATCACAAATTGTTGATTATGTCACAATATCAATGAACCGTATGTATAAACTAGAAATAACGGCGATTTATATTAAAATAAGACTGGAAAGAACTTGAAAAATACTAAATCAGATCCAAACTCCTGTCATGCTCCGTTATTTCACACTTCAGCCATTAAAACCATAAAAAAACCGCAACCTTTCTGGCCTTCACTCGAACATGAACGAGTCATATAAGCAACAATTTTTACAGCTTCAGTTAAGTTCATGAATGTTCTCTTGAATTGAATTTTAACTAAAAAAAACTGAATGAATGAATGATGGAATGAATGAACGGATTGTTTTGATCGGTGAATAAGTACGCTGACAAACTTATGAGGTATATAAAGGTTATGTGAAATATTGGTATGAATCGTATTGGTTTATTTTGCCAATTACAATCCTGTTTGAGGTTACATGTGAGAAAAAATCTTGTGTTTTTTATATTTGTTTAAATTTCAAAGATCCAACAAACTTGCATTATTTTATTTTTAGCTTTGCTAAAATATAACTAAAATGATTTTTCCAATATTTTAGTTTGTTTCATTGAGCCCTGAACACGCGCACTCGAAACATGTGATTGCACGTGATAAGCCGCTGTGATAAGCAGTGTGGAAATATTTTGTTTTTGTGCTTTCTTTCTTTGTGTGTGTGTGTGTGTGTGTGTGTGTGTGTGTGTGTGTGTGTGTGTGTGTGTGTGTGTGTGTGTGTGTGTGTGTGTGTGTGTGTGTGTGTGTGTGTGTGTGTGTGTGTGTGTGTGTGTGTGTGTGTGTGTGTGTGTGTGTGTGTGTGTGTGTGTGTGTGTGTGTGTGTGTGTGTGTGTGTGTGTGTGTGTGTGTGTGTGTGTGTGTGTGTGTGTGTGTGTGTGTGTGTGTGTGTGTGTGTGTGTGTGTGTGTGTGTGTGTGTGTGTGTGTGTGTGTGTGTGTGTGTGTGTGTGTGTGTGTGTGTGTGTGTGTGTGTGTGTGTGTGTGTGTGTGTGTGTGTGTGTGTGTGTGTGTGTGTGTGTGTGTGTGTGTGTGTGTGTGTGTGTGTGTGTGTGTGTGTGTGTGTGTGTGTGTGTGTGTGTGTGTGTGTGTGTGTGTGTGTGTGTGTGTGTGTGTGTGTGTGTGTGTGTGTGTGTGTGTGTGTGTGTGTGTGTGTGTGTGTGTGTGTGTGTGTGTGTGTGTGTGTGTGTGTGTGTGTGTGTGTGTGTGTGTGTGTGTGTGTGTGTGTGTGTGTGTGTGTGTGTGTGTGTGTGTGTGTGTGTGTGTGTGTGTGTGTGTGTGTGTGTGTGTGTGTGTGTGTGTGTGTGTGTGTGTGTGTGTGTGTGTGTGTGTGTGTGTGTGTGTGTGTGTGTGTGTGTGTGTGTGTGTGTGTGTGTGTGTGTGTGTGTGTGTGTGTGTGTGTGTGCGTGTTTGTATATAAGTCTGTTGTGAACAAAATGTGTGTAATATATCCCGAGAACGAAAAGTCGGATCGACTTCAAGTTTGATCTGTTTTTTCTTTGGATGTTACATTATTAGAGCAGGCGTATGACGTCATTACGTAAAAATCTTTTTCTCAGCTGCTGAATGTTGGAGAAAATTCAAACTCGGTGAAATTGTTGCTTGATAGGTCTGAAACATTCTGTCGAGTTTTGTCTCGAGTAGAACGGATGGGTGCGACGTATGACGTCATCACGTAAAATCTGTGTATATTGATAACAAGATCTTGTGTGCAAAATGTCTCGATAACAAAAAGTCGTATCGATTCCAAATTTTATATGTCTATTCCTTCAGTCAGACGGTTCTGTCAAATTTCAACCGATATAGTGAAATTTAAGAAATGCTATGATGTCACTACGTTAAAATCTTGTGTGTTCAAACTTGGTAGGTTTGTTGCTTGGTAGATCCGAAAGATTCTGTCAAATTTTATCGCGAGTACAGCAAGATCTTTGAACAAGATCTTGTGTGCAAAATATCTTGCATCGAATCAGCTTAAAAATTTTTATGGGTGTTCCTTGAGTCAGTCGGACTGTTGTACCACCTTTTGACGCGTACACGTGTAGTTAAATTGAGAAAGGCATCATTACGTAAAATTTATATGTTATTTATCAAAATATCTCGACAGACATACTTGAAAATATTGGCAGCACAGGTATTGATCCATGGCCATTTCTTACATTGGCTGTAACTGGCGTTTTGTGCGTTAGTCTTCTGCCGCTGTTACGTAACATACCACTCAGTCAGGGGTCAGTTGTAGGGCAGTATGATTATGTAACGTTTAGAATTGTTTGCAGTACCTTGAAGTATTTTTCCCTTCTTAAGTCAGTTATCTTGCTATCTTGTGTTATGACAAACAACCCACCATTCTGGCACTAAAATGCCCCCTCCCTCAAACTCGAACACCGAGATGAGTCACTATTGCACAGTTATGAAGAATGCCTTGCTAGTGCCTTTTGGCCGATGGAAATATGCGGAGACAAGGTAATATTTAATGGCTATAACTATATTTATGGTACACCGTCGTGCCCACATTAGATGGTCGGAAGGGGAGGGGGAGGGGAATGAAGGTTAGCAAAAAAAATCACCCCTTTCAGATTCGGATAAAAAAACGTACGGTAAAACCTGCCTATCTTGGTCAAGTTCCAGACCCCGATAAAACAATAACGTACAGCAAGCTGCTGTATTGACCAACTTATAGTAACGGATGAAAAATACGAACAGTAAAACCAATTTTAATGGCCACCATCCAGACCCGAAAAGGGCGTCTTTTAGTGGCACACCTTCCAGACCCAGATAAAAAGATGTACCGTAAACCTGTCTGTAGTGACCACCTTCCAGACCTAGATAAAACACCTGTACCTGGACTTGCATAGAAAACGAGATTTGAAATACCCACAAGTCAAGTCAAGGATAAAAGTGATGCGCAGTCCGATTTCTGGGCACATCAGATATAGTCATTCAGAGCATCCTATTATTTAAAATAAGTGTTCTGAAGCAAATAAGAAATCAAGTGTTTTAGTAGACTGTTCCAGAATAGATTACCGATAATTCCAATGTCACATGAACAAAAAATGTTAAATTTTTCTTATATCAAAAAGTTGAACAATGTAAATTTTTATTTTTTGGTAAAAGGAAATTGAAAGTATTGGAAAACTGAATTCAAATTCGGCTGTTTTCACAGTTCAGATTGGATAACCTATCGAAATTTTGAAGTTTTAAAATTTGTTGTTGTTTTATATTTATAAGGCGTGGAAATAAATTGTTTATGTATTTACAACCGGAACTGTTGAAATATTGAGTTTCGATTTCTGTAACATTCTATTTATATTAAAATATCTGGTTTATTATTAACTTCAGAGTTCTTATTTTAAGTAATACAGTGCTTTATATGCATTTACATAAGTCTTATCTTTCATGAAATAGTACAGACTTGTTCAAATAAACTTCGTGAAAGGGCTTTCGGGGGAGATTTCTTTGTTTACAAAAATATCAAGGCAACGACTGGCTGATAAAGTGCTTGACATGTTCGGGTACACTGATGTTGGTATGCACTGGCCGCTCTAGCTGCCTGAAAACGGTAGTTTTATTATTTTTGAGATTGGAAACTGAAAGTCGCAAGGAATTATTTTGTTGCCGGGCATTGCGAAAGTTTCTCAGTAGTTTAAAAAAAATTCTTGGGGAGGAAGATGGGGCATGTAGCGGCATATGTGCCGCTCGTGATAGGTCTCTGATACAACAACAACAACAAAAGTGTCGAAAAGGTCTTTCCTAGTGACTACCGTTCACGTCTGTACGCCCGTCTGTAAATGTTTATTAAAAGGTACTGCTCCCACAGTTTTCATTAGATCGCAATAAGTTTTTTTTTTTTTTTGTGTGTGTGTGTGTGTGTGTGTGTGTGTGTGTGGCTCACCCAGATGCGTGTGTGTGGGCTAGGTGGGGGGGGGGGGGGGTTGGCTGCAAGCTATTTTTTTATTTGGGCAGTCGCCAAATGTGATTTGCAAGAAAAACATCTGCTCCTATAATTTCTTGAAATTGGTTATGAGGATAGCCAAGGCCAGGGCAATCAAATTTTAAGCTTTTAACACTCTCGAGTGTCGTTTCGCTACTCGGTCTAGTGTTCACATAAGTTCACAAACAAAACACGGCGGATTAAATTGTCTCCCTGGAATATATACTGAATGAGAATAGAAAATTGTTATGTTTACCTCATAACTTAATCAAAATTAATCAATTTTGATTTAATTTCAGTCAATCAAAATTACAGCAATACTGATAAAATTAAGGAAGGTTGAAACTTAAGGAAGTTGTGTTTGCAACGCATTCCGTTAGGTGTTAGCCCGTGTGATCCGCGGACGCATGTGGTAGGGTTAGGTTTTAGCCCGTGTGATCCGCGGACGCATGTGGTAGGGTTAGGTTTTAGCCCGTGTGATCCGCGGACGCATGTGGTAGGGTTAGGTTTTAGCCCGTGTGATCCGCGGACGCATGTGGTAGGGTTAGGTTTTAGCCCGTGTGATCCGCGGACGCATGTGGTACACCCATGTGGGCTCTTTCGATCGTATGTCCGATGGTCCTTCCGCCCGTCTGTAAGAACTGTGAGCTTTTATTACATGCTACGTCTCCTGTATTCTGCATTGGATAGTAGTAACATTTTGTAGAAGCAAGGTCCACTAGGGGTGGGGGGTGGGGGTGGGTGTGGGGGGAGGAAGTCATGCTATTATGTAATTTTTCTCCAATTTGACAAATTGAAAATTGATTTCCTTCAAAATTTCTTCATCCTACCAATTTTATTAAATTTATTTGAAATTCTGCATGAAGATAACCAACCTCTCGAAGTGTTGTGTAAAGTTCTCATGCAATTGGCATCACGACATTGGTTTTTAAGAAAGCTCCGTATGGATTCGTATATTTTTAAGCCTCAGGGTAGTAATTTTGGGCTCCGAAGTGTAAATTTCGCTAGTCTTTGTTTCGTGCTGTATTTTATGTACATCTGTTGTTTTTTTCTTAAATAAAAATGTTATTTAAAATTCCTTAAAGTACAAAAAAGCCTTCCTATCTTGTGTACTAGCACCCGACACAAAATTACACGGCTATGCGAAAGTCAGTTTATTAAATTTTGTGGCATTTTGTCCGCCTTCACGGATGGTATTATGCTCGGTAGTATATTAACCAGGCAATCACAAAACTTGCACCCATTACGTCACTCTTTACAGCAATAGTAAAATCCTTTTTTTTTTTTTTTTTACAAAACCTCCACCTTTTAGCACCTTAATTAAATCGATATTTTTCAACACGGTAGAACGGTTGTGTTTATTTCAGCGTTGTCATCGAACTTTCCGCACAAATAATTATGTGTGTGCACTAAGCAGTTCTATGTGAATGCTTATTAAATACTGCTACTAACAAGTAATTAACAAGTAATTAACAGAGTTACTGTTGTCTACATTTTCATTTTATTTTTAGCCATATGTACGTTTTTACAGGTTTTAGTAGGTTTTTAGAATGGTTTTACCTTGTCTCTTTACGTGAAAGCGATGTGCCACCCACAAGAAGGTAAAGTCAAGTGACGTCACATTTTTACGCGGCAAAACTGTCAGACATAGGCAGCTTCGTGTGACGGCTAATGACTGTAGGGAACTGACAAAAGGTGGCGGTTTGTGCTCTGTCTGTGACCGATAAGCAAAAGGAGAGCGAAGACACAACAAAGGCGCCTAATATATCTTCAATTCGCAATTTAACAAGATGAACTTACAATCACCGTTTGAAGCTACCGCCGAAAAAAAAATCGGTCCAGCCCCGGTGTAAGGAAACGTTTTGATCCCCAAAATAAATCGACCCCCGATCGATTTGTTTTAAAACACACAGACCCCCCTGAAATGTTTTAACCCTCGTATTTTTTGTTGATTTCTTTATTTCTTTCAACATATGACCACCTTATTAGTTTCTTTAATTGAAATAAAAACTATATCCATGAATAACAATTTATTTAGCAACTAACATCTACAAACACGAAAACACTTCCAACACCACTAACATACAGTCACCAAAAAATCTGTCCCAGCTGAATAATGGCATTTCAAAGGCTCAAAATAATAATTTTCTACATCAAGAGCTAGAAACTTCTTAAAATAGTATTTAAAAACCATATGCACCTTTTTTACTTCCATTTTATATTCAAACATGATTATTTGGAGGGAGTCATTTTATTATAGGGGAGGTCTGTTTGTTATGGCGGGATTTCCCAAAACAAATCGACAGGGGGATCTGTTTGTTTTAAAACAAATCGACAGGGGGGGGGGGGGGTCTGTTTGTTTTAAAACAAATCGACCGGGGGATCTATTTGTTTGGGGGTTAAAACGTTTCATTACACCGGTCCTTTAAATACTTGAGCCTTGAGATAATTCAACAGCAATCATTCCCCCGAGACCGCATATAATTCTCGGATTTATCTAGCAGTCAGATGACCCTACCAATTAGTATTTCCCAGATATTTATGGGCTTTACGAAATTCAGCTTATAAGATCTATAAGATTTGACAGAAAAGGTTGAAATTCTGCAGATATTCATATATATATATATAGTATGGAGTGAGTTTCGTTTTGCTTACAAACAGTGGTGAACAAAAATATAATTTTACGTACATACTAAAACGTTTTACGCTTGTATTTGTTGGCTCACTTAATAATTTGTCGTTTTTTTATAATTTCAGCGAAGCCACAGTTCAGCAGATTCAGGCCAGGAAGAAATGAACGATCTCCAAATTCAAATTCTTCCCGTGACAGCCAGTAAAACCTCACGTTCCAGCCTAAACGCCATTGCCAAGACTACCCACAAACCTAACCATGCCACCGTCAGTACAAAGGCCATTGTCATAAACGAGGGCTCGTCGGAAAATAACGAACCCACTCAACGAACTCCTTTAACGAGTTCGGTGGACGCGAATGATAACAGTTCCACTGTTCGAATATCGGCTTTGTAACAAAGTGCGACTGTACTCTCAACCGGCTTTGAATTGCAATTTGCCTATTTTGTAGGATATATGATCTGTTTTGAGCAACAGCATGTCCATTTTGCCCCAACCGCAAGCTGCAGCTAGCAGAACTGCCCAACTAATGTGACCTCTACTGTACATGAGTGGTTTACAAGAGAAAAACCAGCTTGCAGCCGTGCTGTTGCTTACTGTGTGTGATAGCAATTTTCTCAATCTGTGGCACTTGTATTTTCCCTGAAAAACGCTCAAACAGAATAAAAAGTGATTGGTCCGCACACAAGTACGAAAATGAGTGACATGCATGGGTATGAAAACGTTTGTAACTTCAAGACATTTGTAAATAATGAGACGTAAGCAGGGTATTAAGACGTGCGTGGGTCTGCAATATAACTAATTAGTAGATATGTCGTAATCTGCAATATAACTCATTGATGGATATCTCGCAGCCTTTAAATATCAGAAAATAATTCACTTTTGATTTTAATTTCAATTAGCATGTAGGAACCTAGGTCTAGAAAACCAAATGTAAAAGAAAAAGAGTGTAGAAAGCGCATGAGGTAGTGTGTGCGTGAAATCTAGTTGGTATTTCTAATTTATGGTTATCTTTACGTTATATTTAGCTGTAAAAATATTGATTTTTTGTAGGAAATCACTTAATGTGTTCTCGTCTTTTTGCCGACAAACCGATTCAGCTGAGAGCTACGTGTGTATCATAATGAATAGTGTTTGTATTCTGAACATGCGGGAAGTTGAAATGTGGTTCCCTTGTGCGTGTTGTTTGTGGTTCTCGGCAAAAGCTGTCTGCTTTAGTCACTAGCAACAAGCAGGATATCATAAAAAAACTTTTGTTTACTTAAAGGTAAGAACAAAAATGCGAAAAATGAAAATGAAAGTCTTTGTTACGTGGACGCTGTTTTACAGACGTCGCTATACGGCGTACGGATTAATGCGGCCGCTTAAGTACACCCCCCCCCCCCACAGAAACAGACACTTAGCCGTGCTGTTATTTGGTTTAACAACATTTAGTAACAGCTTATTTTGCAATAGTTACTTCAAACTTGATTTGTGCTAGTGGCGTTTTATTTAAGTATATAAAAATGTCTGTGAATACTTTTTTCTAATAATTGAACATAAATTCGTTGAATGAAACCGAAATATGTTTCTGATCTAGTGGCATGTTGACTCCGCGCCGGTATTACACGCACATTAATTGTGGAAAATGGACCAAAATGTTCCAATCGTTTTGTTTCTGAAATGATGTGATCATAAACGGCCAGTTGCGTGAAACAAAAGTTGTGCACAACGCCACATTCTAACATTTAGGCAAAACCCCTCTTGACCATTGTCAATCAACAAAATCGAGGATGCCGCCTGTATATGTGACTGGGCTAGAAATAAAAATCAACACTGTCTCTTGGTTAATTCTATACCGACTCGATTGATCGATACATGAACCTGTGGGGTCTGCAATGTGTAAAAAAATGTGATCTGCGACAAAAAGGACTTTTGCCGCTTCTAGTAAAACAAATTGCAGTAAAACTTTGTGCGTGCCCCCCCCCCCCCCGAAACGGAGAAAAAATAAGTATAAATCCATTGAAATATGAACTGCACAGTTTCCACAATATTTTGAAGAAAAAGTAACGAAATAAGAATTTAGGCAAATATCAGGTCAAAATATTTTTTGTCAAATATATAATGAATCACGGGCCATGGTTAAGTCTTAAGTAATTGTGTATAAAAACAATTTGAAGGAACATCAGCCGTGTCTATTTTCTCAAAGTATGAGACGTAAAACAAAGACCTAAACATTAGATATCGCAACTCTTTTGACTATGTTTTATGGAAGAACGGAATATATCAGAAAAAATAATAAAGATAAATATTTATTATTAGCTATGATGGTGTTATTTTCATTCGTAGGTGTAATGTTCAACCCTACCAAAATATTTAAATTCTGTAAATAACAGTTTCGTGCATACTTTTTAAGAAGTTTTTATATGCGTATAGAAATGAACGTCGTTTTCACTTCATGTGTGTATCATTCCCTTTTTATTCACAACGAATTCAAATGCAATCGCGTAAGCCGGAGGATAACTGGATCTGAAAGATTTTATTTTTCATTTTACAAGGTTTTCGCTGGAACAGAGAATCCCAACAGGTTGTTGAAAAAATCTAGACAGCAGCAACAGTTGAAAACAATTGGAATAAACCCCGTGCCGCAATTGCATTTTATAAATCACTGTTGTGAAATGAGATGTTTTAAGGGGGTTTTTTATAATCGAAAATTTGATTTGCTAGAAAGGTATATTTTGGCTAAATGTTCCAAAAATAATACCAGCTACGTGAAGGATTACCCGGGAAATATTCCTGCCAAAATAATACCAGCTACGTGAAGGATTACCCGGGAAATATTCCTGCCAAAATAATACCAGCTACGTGAAGGATTACCCGGGAAATATTCCTGCCAAAATAATACCAGCTACGTGAAGGATTACCCAGGAAATATTCCTGCCAAAATAATACCAGCTACGTGAAGGATTACCCAGGAAATATTCCTGCCAAAATTCAAAGCAATCTGACCAGAAATGTAGGAAGAGCACTCTTTTGAAAACTGTTTACACACACACGCACGCGTCGGACAACGGATGCCTCAGCGGTGATGAGTATAACCCAGCGACGATGGTCGTCTGGGCGACCATGGTCAGCTGGGCTAAAAAGTTAATTTCAATAATTGTTGGAAACTGTGTAAATTAAACGTTTATAAAAGTTCTGTACATAAAGTTATATGTAAAAATAAGGGAGAAGAATCTCAAAATATCTCGAAAACTGCATAACATTTACTTTGCTTTTATATTTTCTTGTCATTCTTAGAGCCAACCAAGAATATTGCCTTTTAACTTTCTGGCTGCAAATTTCGTCAGAAAATGATCTCGATACAAATGTAAGTGAAGTAGTTTTAGCCAACAGACTGGCAAACAAATTCATGCTTATAAAAGTCAAATCTTGACTTGTTTGTCGGACCCTTGAAACACTTGTATTAACCGGACTACCTCTGAAGCACACAAAAGTAATTAATAAAGATAACGGATCGAAGTATGCGCAGTTAAGTAGCAATTGTTCGTCCTTCACGGCTGACTGGTTTTCACGGAGTAACTCCAGCAGACAGTGTGTGTGACGTCTGTATGACGCGTCTGTGACATAGTCGTGAACCAACAAGTGTGATATACTTATAAAACTGTGTTATTTGTATTTCAAAAATGAGAAAATACCTTTTTGTATTTTATCTGGTAATTAAAATGTAATTCACTTTGGATGTAGTTGAACGAAATACCCTAGCTTAAAATCATATAAATGCAGTAGAATCCATTTAAGCCGAAGGGGACTGGACCTCGAAAAAAACACTTCGGTTTAACCGATCTTCGGTTTATCCGATCTTTAGCATTTTGGTCAGTGTTCTAGAAATTGCGAGTCAGTGTGGGAGTGGTATAATTCTTGTTTCATATTCTATGCGTTTAAATCAATGTTTTTCGCAATGTCCATGTTTTAACAAGACAACAGCAAGAAAAATTATACTTTTTTATTTAATAAACAAAACCGGAGAAATGTTAGCAACTACATGAAATGCAGTAAATACAATATTCTATTCTCAATTGCTCTTTACTCCAATAAACCTTCTCATTGATATTTAGACAAGTTAACCCAATAACTTTCTGAAGCACAACGTTGTGTTGGTATTGAAACCGTTGCAACCAAACATGAATTGGTGTGAATTCAGTTTACCAAAGCCCCTTTGCCAAATCTTTGGCTTTGGCGGCCAAAACTGAACCACGAATTGGTAAACTATGGGTCCGGGTCCCCAGCAACCACTTATAAAGTGCTGGACCCGGGCCCCCAGCAACCACTTATAAAGTGCTGGACCCGAACCCCCAGCAACCACTTATAATGTGCTGGACCAGGGCCCCCAGCAACCACTTATAAAGTGCTGGACCCGAACCCCCAGCGACCACTTATAAAGTGCTTGACCCGAACCCCCAGCAACCACTTATAATGTGCTGGACCAGGGCCCCCAGCAACCACTTATAAATTGCTGGACCCGAACCCCCAGCGACCACTTATAAAGTGCTGGACCCGAACCCCCAGCAACCACTTATAAAGTGCTGGACCCGAACCCCTAGCAACCACTTATAAAGTGCTTGACCCGGACCCCCAGCAACCATTTACAAAATGCTGGACCCAGACACCCAGCAACCACTTATAAAGTGCTGTACCCGGACCCCCAGCAACCATTTACAAAGTGCTGGACCCAGACACCCAGCAACCACTTATAAAGTGCTGGACCCGGGTCCCCCAGCAACCAGTTATAAAGTGCTTGACCCAGGTCCCCAGCAACCACTTATAAAGTGCTGGACCTAGGCTCCCAGCAACCACTTATAAAGTGCTGGACCCGGGCCCCAGCAACCACTTATAAAGTGCTGGACCCGGGTCCCCAGCAACCACTTATAAAGTGCTGGACCCAGGCTCCCAGCAACCACTTATAAAGTGCTGGACCCGGGCCCCAGCAACCACTTATAAAGTGCTGGACCCGAACCCCCAGCAACCACTTATAAAGTGCTGGACCCGGGCCCCCAGCAACCACTTATAAAGTGCTGGACCCGGGCCCCCAGCAACCACTTATAAAGTGCTGTACCCGGACCCCAGCAACCACTTATAAAGAGCTGAACCTGGACCCTCAGTGACCACTTATAAAGTGCTGGACCCGGGCCCCCGGCAACCACTTATAAAGTGCTGGACCCGGACCCCCAGCAACCACTTATAAAGTGCTGGACCCGGGCCCCCAGCAACCACTTATAAAGTGCTGGACCCGGACCGCCAGCAACCACTTATAAAGTGCTGGACCCAGGCTCCCAGCAACCACTTATTAAGTGCTGGACCCGGACCGCCAGCAACCACTTATAAAGTGCTGGACCCGGACCCCCAGCAACCACTTATAAAGTGCTGGACACGGTCCCCAGCAACCACTTATAAAGTGCTGGACCCAGGCTCCCAGCAACCACTTATAAAGTGCTGGACCCGGGCCCCCAGCAACCACTTATAAAGTGCTGGACCCGGACCGCCAGCAACCACTTATAAAGTGCTGGACCCAGGCTCCCAGCAACCACTTATTAAGTGCTGGACCCGGACCGCCAGCAACCACTTATAAAGTGCTGGACCCGGACCCCCAGCAACCACTTATAAAGTGCTGGACACGGTCCCCAGCAACCACTTATAAAGTGCTGGACCCAGGCTCCCAGCAACCACTTATAAAGTGCTGGACCCGGCCCCCAGCAACCACTTATAAAGTGCTGGACCCGGGCCCCAGCAACCACTTATTAAGTGCTGGACCCGGACCCCCAGCAACCACTTATAAAGTGCTGGACCCGGACCCCCAGCAACCACTTATAAAGTGCTGGACCCGGGCCCCAGCAACCACTTATAAAGTGCTTGACCCGGGCCCCCAGCAACCACTTATAAAGTGCATTTTCTACGTCTTCGTATTTGGCAACTCTAAGACGTTTTCGTTCAGGTTCAGAATTGTTCTGTTGAAAGCTAGATTTAATTTTGTCTTTCTAACTTAGCCAAGTACTGGGCGTGTTATTTACAGTGCATTATTTATAAACAAAACAAATCCTATTGACGTTATTGTGAAACAGTGGACAGTTGCATTGCGTGTGGCTTTATGTGTTAATTGTAATTCAAATATGGCAGATAGTACTCCGGAGTGAGTAACAAATCCTGTTGAAGTTTGTAATTGCATTTCGCATATGGCAAATGGTACTCCCGAGTGGATGACAGGAGTGAGTACATGTCAGTAATGTTCATGTCGGAGTAATTGTCATTGTATGCGCTTGTTGTTTGGTGTGTTATTTAACTGACTAGAAGCATGGGTTTGTGAAAAAAATAATAAATTTTTTTGGGATGCAAAATCACCTCGGTTTAACCAATTACCAGTTAAGCCCAAGTTTTACACAGAAAACACAGAAAAACGTCGGGACTACGAAATTCCTTCGGTTTAACCCATCATTTGGTTTAACCGATCCCGGCTTAAATGGGGCCTACTGTATACCACAGTTGCGTCAGATGGGAGCAAAAATTTCCAGTAAAATCTCTCGCCTCCTTTCCGATCAGCTTCTTTAACAACAACGTAAAAACATTTGTAAATGAAAATCCCTGGGATTACAATAAACCATTTTCCAAAAAGTCAGCGTCCTTAAATTATTGTGGCCAAACAATAACCCGTGTCCAACAAGCGCTCGAGCAGAAGACTATTTCTTCAAAATGAAAAATAATTATGCAGAAAAAACAGTAGTCGGCGTAAAACGGCATTTCTGAAATATGTGACAAATAAATGTCAGAATCAGGAAAAAACGTTTCGAAGTAGTTCTTTCATAACAGAAGTCATGTTTTTGCATTTAACTTTATTAAAAACTTCTCAAAAGTAGTAAATATGGTAATTGCCCAGCTGGCGCGGACATCTTTGTCTGACAGCTGGGCACTTGTCATTGGGCGCTGTCTTTAAAGCTTTAGTGTTTCTCTGAAAAATAAGACTTACTGTACAAAGAAAGATGCAAGAAAAATATGATTTCGCCTTGCTTTGGTAGAGAAATACAAGTGATATGAGAAACATTTAGAATGTGTTACTTTAACTGCAATTATACCTTATAGGTATATTATACATATGTGAATAGAACATAGAATGTGTATATATGAAGCATTGTTATTAACCTACTGCGAAATGTATAGATTCTGTCTCGTCACTCTTACATATGAACATTTGATATCATTTTTTTTTTTTTTTGGAAATATTCACTTCAGAAGAGAACTTCTTGGTTTGATTCTTTATAAACTCTTTATAACTCACCATGTTCATACCGTAGTTTATTAATTTCACCGCGAAATTTTTTGCAGACTTTTTTTAAATTCAATTAGTCATATTTGCACGTATAATTTATGGTATTATGTTGTTCTACTGCGTTACTATGTTATTTAATAGTCATTGTCCCTAAAATAAAACTTGTCATAATATAAATTACTCTTTTATTTCAACATAAACACGGTGCAGAGCAAAACTAATAAAGCTTTTCAGCAAAATTAGAGGCCAGAGTATTCAGCGAAAATCATGCAAACTCTTTTGAAACTAGACCGAATTTCGCTACCTGTAATTGCAATGGCACAATCTATCTGGTCAAAGACACATTTTTCAGTGTTTCTACATAATTGTCAGCTTCCGAATTATTATCTTGAACGAGGACATCGAAGAAAATTTAATGTAGTCTCAAATAATCAAATTCAGTTTTCTAACCATTTTTGAGATAATGATCAACTTCCGGTTTTTTGACCTTGACCATGACGGAGAAAGTCAAGGTCACCGAGGTACCTCTTATATAACGTCTTTTATAAAGGGTCGAAAATAAGCTCAAAATCGCTCTATCTCTAACCGTTTTCGAGATAATGGTCAACTTCCGGTTTTTGACCTTGACCATCACGGAGGAGGTCAAGGTCATCGAGGTACCTCTTACATAACATCTTTTAGGCCCAAAGGATCTCTAACCGTTTTCGAGATAATGGACAATTTTTCTCTAACGGATTTCAATATACAAAAATCACATGACCTTGACCTTGACACTGAGTGTCGAGATTCCATCCATGATGTTACTGCCTACTGACACCGTACTGACACTGCACACGTGTTGAAACAAGGATTTGGGCGCTATTTCCAGCAATTTTTCGTGATGTAATAGGTTTTTGAAAAAACATATTTTGAAGGTCAAGGTCAAAAATTTTTGCGGATTTCACGACAGCTCATTACCCTCTATGTCTCTGCCAAATGCCGTCTTTCTAATACAAACCGTGTAGGAGGAGTTTTCTGGAAACCAATTTGAGGTAAAAAAACTTTGACCTCAAATTGACCTCAAATTGACATCTCATCACCCTCTATCTCCGTGCCAAATTTCATCGTCTTACGTCAAATAACGAGTTTTCTGGAAACCTCCGTGACGGAAAAAAAAACAAAAACAAGTTTGTCCAAGGACAAAGTCCCAGCTTACGAAAAGCAATAAGACCCATTCCAGCGTGCATGAGCGAAGGAATTTCCCTGAAATATCAAGCTTCAAAAGATGAGACGGCAAAGAGCTAGCTCAATAATTAATTTAGCACTGGACCAGAACATAGACCGATAAATGCATACAAAGATTTCTTTCCCAGAAAAATGGGGAACAGATTTTTTGTATATCTGGTAGAATGGATAGTTTGCCATAGATACCTTCAAACAACGCTCGCATTTCGGACCAGTGCGCATATTTATGTAACTTGCCTCGATGCGCGGTTCTAATTCAGACAAGTGCGCATGTTTATTTAATTTGCGTTGATGCGCGGCTCTCATTTTGGAACAGTGCACATGTTTATTTAACTTAATAAAGATAAATGGGCGGTTCTTATTCCAGACCAATGCGCATGTTTATTTTACTTTCGTGCTTATTTTGGACAAGTGCACAAGTTTCCTTAGGTTGACTTGATGCGCGGGTCACAACTTTCGTACATTATCGCCCAATGTTCCCTATTATCGCCCACCCGAAAAATATTATATTTATCATATTTTCGGGTCCTAGAATTGTTTCCTGCACTTTTAAAGCGAAAATTACAACTTTCTTGCATTATCGCCCAATATTCCCTATTATCGCCCACCCGAAAAATATCACATTTATCATATTTTCGGGTCATAGAATTGATTCCTGCACTTTTAAAGCGAAAATTACAACTTTCTTGCACTATCGCCCAACGCTCCCTATTATCGCCCACCCGAAAAATATCACATTTATCATATTTTCGGGTCATAGAATTGATTCCTGCACTTTTAAAGCGAAAATTACAACTTTCTTGTATTATCGCCCAATATTCCCTATTATCGCCCATCCGAAAAAATTTCACATTTATCATATTTTCGGGTCATAGAATTGATTCCTGCTCTTTTAAAGCGTAAATTACAACTTTCTTGCTTTATCGCCCAATATTCCCTGTCATCGCCCCCCCGTAAAATATCACATTGATCATATTTTCGGGTCACAGAATTGATTCGTGCACTTTTAAAGCGAAAATTACAACTTTCTTGCATTATCGCCCAATATTCCCTATTATCGCCCACACGAAAAATATCACATTTATCATATTTTCGGGTCATAGAATTGATTCCTGCACTTTTAAAGCGAAAATTACAACTTTCTTGCATTATCGCCCAATGTTCCCTATTATCGCCCATCCAAAAAATATCATATTCATCATATTTTCGGGACATAGAATTGATCCCTGCACATTTAAAGCGAAAATTACAACTTTCTTGCATTATCGCCCAATATTCCCTATTATCGCCCATCCGAAAACTATCATATTTATCATATTTTCGGGATATAGAATTGATTCCTGCTCTTTTTAAGCGAAAATTACAACTTTCTTACATTATCGCCCAATATTCCCTATTATCGCCCACACGAAAAATATTATATTTATCATATTTTCGGGTCCTAGAATTGTTTCCTGCACTTTTAAAGCGAAAATTACAACTTTCTTGCATTATCGCCCAATATTCCCTATTATCGCCCACCCGAAAAATATCACATTTATCATATTTTCGGGTCATAGAATTGATTCCTGCACTTTTAAAGCGAAAATTACAACTTTCTTGCACTATCGCCCAACGTTCCCTATTATCGCCCACCCGAAAAATATCACATTTATTATATTTTCGGGTCACAGAATTGATTCCTGCACTTTTAAAGCGAAAATTACAACTTTCTTGTATTATCGCCCAATATTCCCTATTATCGCCCATCCGAAAAAATTTCACATTTATCATATTTTCGGGTCCTAGAATTGTTTCCTGCACTTTTAAAGCGAAAATTACAACTTTCTTGCATTATCGCCCAATATTCCCTATTATCGCCCACCCGAAAAATATCACATTTATCATATTTTCGGGTCATAGAATTGATTCCTGCACTTTTAAAGCGAAAATTACAACTTTCTTGCACTATCGCCCAACGTTCCCTATTATCGCCCACCCGAAAAATAGCACATTTATCATATTTTCGGGTCATAGAATTGATTCCTGCACTTTTAAAGCGAAAATTACAACTTTCTTGTATTATCGCCCAATATTCCCTATTATCGCCCATCCGAAAAAATTTCACATTTATCATATTTTCGTGTCATAGAATTGATTCCTGCTCTTTTAAAGCGTAAATTACAACTTTCTTGCTTTATCGCCCAATATTCCCTGTCATCGCCCACCCGTAAAATATCACATTGATCATATTTTCGGGTCACAGAATTGATTCCTGCACTTTTAAAGCGAAAATTACAACTTTCTTGCATTATCGCCCAACGCTCCCTATTATCGCCCACACGAAAAATATCACATTTATCATATTTTCGGGTCATAGAATTGATTCCTGCACTTTTAAAGCGAAAATTACAACTTTATTGCATTATCGCCCAATGTTCCCTATTATCGCCCATCCAAAAAATATCATATTCATCATATTTTCGGGACATAGAATTGATCCCTGCACATTTAAAGCGAAAATTACAACTTTCTTGCATTATCGCCCAATATTCCCTATTATCGCCCATCCGAAAACTATCATATTTATCATATTTTCGGGATATAGAATTGATTCCTGCTCTTTTAAAGCGAAAATTACAACTTTCTTACATTATCGCCCAATATTCCCTATTATCGCCCACACGAAAAATATTATATTTATCATATTTTCGGGTCCTAGAATTGTTTCCTGCACTTTTAAAGCGAAAATTACAACTTTCTTGCATTATCGCCCAATATTCCCTATTATCGCCCACCCGAAAAATATCACATTTATCATATTTTCGGGTCATAGAATTGATTCCTGCACTTTTAAAGCGAAAATTACAACTTTCTTGCATTATCGCCCAATGTTCCCTATTATCGCCCATCCAAAAAATATCATATTTATCATATTTTCGGGACATAGAATTGATCCCTGCACATTTAAAGCGAAAATTACAACTTTCTTGCATTATCGCCCAATATTCCCTATTATCGCCCATCCGAAAACTATCATATTTATCATATTTTCGGGATATAGAATTGATTCCTGCTCTTTTTAAGCGAAAATTACAACTTTCTTACATTATCGCCCAATATTCCCTATTATCGCCCACACGAAAAATATTATATTTATCATATTTTCGGGTCCTAGAATTGTTTCCTGCACTTTTAAAGCGAAAATTACAACTTTCTTGCATTATCGCCCAATATTCCCTATTATCGCCCACCCGAAAAATATCACATTTATCATATTTTCGGGTCATAGAATTGATTCCTGCACTTTTAAAGCGAAAATTACAACTTTCTTGCACTATCGCCCAACGTTCCCTATTATCGCCCACCCGAAAAATATCACATTTATCATATTTTCGGGTCACAGAATTGATTCCTGCACTTTTAAAGCGAAAATTACAACTTTCTTGTATTATCGCCCAATATTCCCTATTATCGCCCATCCGAAAAAATTTCACATTTATCATATTTTCGGGTCCTAGAATTGTTTCCTGCACTTTTAAAGCGAAAATTACAACTTTCTTGCATTATCGCCCAATATTCCCTATTATCGCCCACCCGAAAAATATCACATTTATCATATTTTCGGGTCATAGAATTGATTCCTGCACTTTTAAAGCGAAAATTACAACTTTCTTGCACTATCGCCCAACGTTCCCTATTATCGCCCACCCGAAAAATATCACATTTATCATATTTTCGGGTCATAGAATTGATTCCTGCACTTTTAAAGCGAAAATTACAACTTTCTTGTATTATCGCCCAATATTCCCTATTATCGCCCATCCGAAAAAAATTTCACATTTATCATATTTTCAGGTCATAGAATTGATTCCTGCTCTTTTAAAGCGTAAATTACAACTTTCTTGCTTTATCGCCCAATATTCCCTGTCATCGCCCATCCCGTAAAATATCACATTGATCATATTTTCGGGTCACAGAATTGATTCCTGCACTTTTAAAGCGAAAATTACAACTTTCTTGCATTATCGCCCAATATTCCCTATTATCGCCCACACGAAAAATATCACATTTATCATATTTTCGGGTCATAGAATTGATTCCTGCACTTTTAAAGCGAAAATTACAACTTTATTGCATTATCGCCCAATATTCCCTATTATCGCCCATCCCAAAAATATCATATTCATCATATTTTCGGGACATAGAATTGATCCCTGCACATTTAAAGCGAAAATTACAACTTTCTTGCATTATCGCCCAATATTCCCTATTATCGCCCATCCGAAAACTATCATATTTATCATATTTTCGGGATATAGAATTGATTCCTGCTCTTTTAAAGCGAAAATTACAACTTTCTTACATTATCGCCCAATATTCCCTATTATCGCCCACACGAAAAATATTATATTTATCATATTTTCGGGTCCTAGAATTGTTTCCTGCACTTTTAAAGCGAAAATTACAACTTTCTTGCATTATCGCCCAATATTCCCTATTATCGCCCACCCGAAAAATATCACATTTATCATATTTTCGGGTCACAGAATTGATTCCTGCACTTTTAAAGCGAAAATTACAACTTTCTTGTATTATCGCCCAATATCCCCTATTATCGCCCATCCGAAAAAATTTCACATTTATCATATTTTCGGGTCCTAGAATTGTTTCCTGCACTTTTAAAGCGAAAATTACAACTTTCTTGCTTTATCGCCCAATATTCCCTGTCATCGCCCACCCGTAAAATATCACATTGATCATATTTTCGGGTCACAGAATTGATTCCTGCACTTTTAAAGCGAAAATTACAACTTTCTTGCATTATCGCCCAATATTCCCTATTATCGCCCACACGAAAAATATCACATTTATCATATTTTCGGGTCATAGAATTGATTCCTGCACTTTTAAAGCGAAAATTACAACTTTCTTGCATTATCGCCCAATGTTCCCTATTATCGCCCATCCAAAAAATATCATATTCATCATATTTTCGGGACATAGAATTGATCCCTGAACATTTAAAGCGAAAATTACAACTTTCTTGCATTATCGCCGAATATTCCCTATTATCGCCCATCCGAAAACTATCATATTTATCATATTTTCTGGATATAGAATTGATTCCTGCTCTTTTAAAGCGAAAATTACAACTTTCTTACATTATCGCCCAATATTCCCTATTATCGCCCACACGAAAAATATTATATTTATCATATTTTCGGGTCATAGAATTGATTCCTGCACTTTTAAAGCGAAAATTACAACTTTCTTGTATTATCGCCCAATATTCCCTATTATCGCCCATCCGAAAAATATCACATTTATCATATTTTCGGGTCATAGAATTGATTCCTGCTCCTTTAAAGCGTAAATTACAACTTTCTTGCTTTATCGCCCAATATTCCCTGTCATCGCCCCCCCGTAAAATATCACATTGATCATATTTTCGGGTCACAGAATTGATTCCTGCACTTTTAAAGCGAAAATTACAACTTTCTTGCATTATCGCCCAATATTCCCTATTATCGCCCACACGAAAAATATCACATTTATCATATTTTCGGGTCATAGAATTGATTCCTGCACTTTTAAAGCGAAAATTACAACTTTCTTGCATTATCGCCCAATGTTCCCTATTATCGCCCATCCAAAAAATATCATATTCATCATATTTTCGGGACATAGAATTGATCCTTGCACATTTAAAGCGAAAATTACAACTTTCTTGCATTATCGCCCAATATTCCCTATTATCGCCCATCCGAAAACTATCATATTTATCATATTTTCGGGATATAGAATTGATTCCTGCTCTTTTAAAGCGAAAATTACAACTTTCTTACATTATCGCCCAATATTCCCTATTATCGCCCACACGAAAAATATTATATTTATCATATTTTCGGGTCCTAGAATTGTTTCCTGCACTTTTAAAGCGAAAATTACAACTTTCTTGCTTTATCGCCCAATATTCCCTGTTATCGCCCACCTGTAAAATATCACATTGATCATATTTTCGGATCACAGAATTGATTCCTGCACTTTTAAAGCGAAAATTACAACTTTTTTGCATTATCGCCCAATGCTCCCTATTATCGCCCACACGAAAAATATCATATTTATCATATTTTCAGGTCATAGAATTGATTCCTGCTCTTTTAAAGCGAAAATTACAACTTTCTTGCATTATCGCCCAATGCTCCCTATTATCGCCCACACGAAAAATATCATATTTATCATATTTTCGGGTCCTAGAATTGCTTCCTGCACATTTAAAGCGAAAATTACAACTTTCTTGCAGTATCGACCAATATTCCCTATTATCGCCCATCCAAAAAATATCATATTTATCATATTTTCGGGACATAGAATTGATCCCTGCACTTTTAAAGCGAAAATTACAACTTTCTTGCTTTATCGCCCAATGTTCCCTATTATCGCCCACTTGAAAATATCATAGAAATGACCTACTGACAACAAAATTACTGAAAATTCCAACCAAAAGTACTTGCATGTAACATATTGTGCCCCTCTGCAAATTGAAACTTTGCTTTTTTAAGAAGAAAAATGGAAATTTCCAATTTTTTAAAAGCTGCAAACTTCGAAGCTCAGTAGATTCAAAAATAAGGCGAAATTCAAAAATCGAAAAATGTACTTTTTTCACCCCTTAGTTCTAGTTTCTTCATAACAAATTTCGGAATCTTCCGATGAAAAATGAGGGACTAGATAGATTTTTTCGTATTTTGCCCAAATTGGCAATAAAATCGCTAAAAATGGTTTAAACCAAAAAATAAAAAAAAAATTCCTAATGCAGTAGAAGGTTAAAAACTCGCGTTTAAAATTTGGTACGAATCGGATGAAAAATAAAAAAGATATTCCACTTTAACTACTTTGTTAAGAAAAAAAATGGAAATTTGCCAATTTTTAGAAGTTGCAAACTTTGAAGCTCAGTAGATTCAAAAATAAGGCGAAATTCAAAAATCGAAAAAAGTACTTTTTTCACCCCTTAGTTCTAGTTTCTTCATGAAAAATTTCGATATCTTCCGATGAAAAATGAGGGACTAGATAGGTTTTTTCGTATTCTGCCCAAATTGGCAATAAAATCGCCAAAAATGGTATAAACCAAAAAATAAAAAAATTCCTAATGCAGTAGAAGGTTAAAAACTCGTGTTAAAAATTTGGTACGAATCGGATAAAAAATAAAAAAGATATTCCACTTTAACTACTTTGTTAAGAAAAAAAAATTGGAAATTTGCCAATTTTTAGAAGTTGCAAACTTTGAAGCTCAGTAGATTCAAAAATAAGGCGAAATTCAAAAATTGAAAAAAGTACTTTTTTTACCCCTTAGTCCTAGTTTCTTCATAAAAAATTTCGGAATCTTCCGATGAAAAATGAGGGACTAGATAGGTTTTTTCGTATTTTGCCCAAATTGGCAATAAAATCGCCAAAAATGGTTTAAACCGCAAAAATAAAAATATTTCCTAATGCAGTAAAGGGTTAGGAACTCGTGTTTAAAATTTGGTAAGAATCGGATAAAAAATAAAAAAGTTATTCCACTTTTAACGGTCGCGGGACGGACAGACGGACGGACGGACGACACTTGCCCCCATCTGTATAGCCCTGTTGGCTAAAAAGCCAACTGGGCTAAAAAAAAAAGACATCGGATCAAAAATGTAGGACGAGATACATTTTTAATTTTTTTCTTCAAAAATTCCCCAAAAATTAAAAAATCACCCGATCGACTAGAAAAGCACAAGCCGTATGCACGACACTTTAGGGGTGCCTCATACCAAAAATAAATCACATCGGGTCAAAAATGTAGGAGGAGACACATTTTAAATTTTTTTCTTTAAAAATTCCCCTAAAATTCAAAAATCACCCGATCGACTAAAAAAGCACAAGCCGTATGCACGACTCCTTAGGGATGCCTCACACCAAAAATAAATGACATCGAATCAAAATTGTAGGAGTAGATGCATTTTGAATTATTTTCGAAAATTTTGCTTTAAAAATTCCCCAAAAATACAAAAATTGCGCGATCGACTAAAAAAGCACAAGCCGTATGCACGACCCCTTAGGGATGCCTCATACCAAAAATAAATGACATCGGGTCAAAAATGTAGGAGGAGATACATTTTAAAATTTTTTCTTTAAAAATTCGCCAAAAATTCAAAAATCACCCGATCGACTAGAAAAGCACAAGCCGTATGCACGACCCCTTAGGGATGCCTCACACCAAAAATAAATGACATCGGATCAAAATTGTAGGAGGAGATGCATTTTGAACCAAAGTTTACTAAATAAACAACTAACTAACTAACTAACTAACCAACTAACTAACTAACTAACTAACTAACTAACGGACACCGCCCGCAAACCGATAGGAATACCCCAGCTTACGTGTAACGTAAGCTGGGCTAAAAAAGGAAGGAATAAACAGCCAGAATTCTTTGCAAAGCATACCCATTTGCAAACTATGCGGCACAAAAAACTGACAGGGAGAGACAAGGCCACGGTCTATTGGGGCGCGGGCAGGAATATTTTGAGATCCTTTAGAGGTCAAACATCTCCCTAACAGAGTAAATGTTCATTCAACTGAACATCATAGATTTTGAAAAACAAGTAACAATTTTAAAAGCAATTTTTTTAGGGAATATAGTTTATGACGACCTAAAATGGACACAGCCGAGGCAACATTAGATGTTGCCGTTGTAATAGCCCAGACAAATAAGTCTTAGTTGCAAAAGGCGTTGCTCTTGCACTGGCGCTGCCGCTCGTGGCTCTTGTTTCAGTGAGGATGAACCTGGACCACAACTGGCTACACCAGTTCTCGATAACACCAGTGAAGGTTCGCAAAAAAGCGCCCTCGGTCTTATTTTTATGTATCCCCCTACCCTGTAATGGCCTTACATCTGGTTCGAAACTGTTGTCTTGGGACCCCATCCAACCCTTTCCTTAGCTCACAAATGCCTGGTCAACCATAACAAGGTTGTTCACGGACAACGCCCCAGCTCGCAAATACTGAGGTGAGGATTTGTGACATAATGTAAACGAATTCCGGACAAAACGGCGACGGCCAAAACGGCGACAAGTGCAACATCTGACAAAACAGCCACGAAGATTAATAATTTAATGTTGAAAATCAAAATACAAAGAATAGTGTTGCCAAATAAATCATTTTATTTCTACTTAAAGACAAGTGTAATTTGAACCAATATTTAAATTTTAATGGCAAAATAAAATGGATAATTTAACACTTATTTTCTCATTATATTCCTAATAGCAGTTTGCGGAAGTAATAAGTGTATTACGTCCTTCACCTTGATATGCGACTATTTCCGCTTCAGGTCATTTTTCTGTGCAACAAAAACAGAAATGCCAGAAACTGTTGAATCAGAAAATATCTCATCTAATCAAGAGGATAAATTGGATGTCATTATCAATACACTCAAATCAGTGACAAACAGATTAGCAGTAAGTAGAGGAAAAAAGTGACAATCCAGAGATTTGTAAAAAAAAAAAAAACTCGAGGTTGTCGTGAATCGAGTGGAAGGCTTGGAAGCCGCCACTTTGCAAAAGGGAAATTTCCGTAATCCACCACCAGTATCTCGTGAAACTCAGGAACACTTTGACGGAGGAGGTCAAGGTCACCGAGTTACCTCTTATATAACGTCTTTTAGGCCCAAAGGGTCAAATATAAACTCAAAATCGCTCTATCTCTAACCGTTTTCGAGATAATGGCCAACTTCCGGTTTTTGACCTTGACCATGACGGAGGAGGTCAAGGTCACCGAGTTACCTCTTATATAACGTCTTTTAGGCCCAAAGGGTCAAATATAAACTCAAAATCGCTCTATCTCTAACCGTTTTCGAGATAATGGCCAACTTCCGGTTTTTGACCTTGACCATGACGGAGGAGGTCACGGTCACCGAGGTACCTCTTAAATAACGTCTTTTAGGCCCAAAGGGTCGAAAATAAGCTCAAAATCGCTCTATCTCTAACCGTTTTCAACTTCCGGTTTTTGACCTTGACCATGACGGATGAGGTCAAGGTCAAGGTGGGGGGGCATTTTGGTGCCAAAATGGTGAGCTGCTTGTCATCACACAAGATATCAGATGACGTACCTTAAGAGTGAAAAACACCTCCATGTACTGCAAACAATGCTTATCTTTACACACTCACTCCCATATACGAACATCTCGGCAACTAAATAAAGACAAGTTTGCGGCGAAAAAGAACAATAGCTAGACCCGACGATGGCTGTAAATACGACCACAACACTCCATGGTTAGTCGCTTTATTTCTGAATTATGGGTTAGGCCATGAGGAGATTCGTATTCCTTCACAAAGTCCCCAAATCCTGGCTTGGATCTAACTACAACATAAGTCAGACGAGTGAGTAGTGGAGGTGGCGGGTCAAATGCGTCATATTTGTTACCACAAACATATAACTCGGGTGTTTCACTTTCCCATATTCCACCCTATTATAGCAGACTTGATAATACACCACATCTGACACTGACCCTTGACTGAGTGACACGTTACACAGGAGCTGTAGGTGAGTAAAACAAAAAAGGTCAATTACAGGCGATGTAAGAAAAAGTCATAGATCGATAATTATGTTGCCACCGTTTTCAGGTATTCTGAACAATGCAGGAACATTCGAAAATATTCTAGAAAACGCTGAAATCTCCAGCGTAGTTAATAACTATGCTTAGTTAACAAGACAGCCGACAAAACGTAGAAAGAATTGGGGGGGGGGGAGTGGGGAACAGGGTCGGGGGATGGGATATGGAGGTGTCATATTCGGACCGCAAAGTAAATCACGTAATACTTTTACACAGTGACGTCGCATGCCTTTCTTAATTTTCCACGCGAGTTTAATGTTTAACCAACAACCCGTTCGACTTATCCAAGGAATAACTACACCAAGTTTGAAGTCGATCTGACCTTCCGCTGTCGAGATATTTTGCTGCACAACAGATTTTTTACGTAATAATGCCATATGCCGTTTTCTACACCGGCCAAAATTTGACAGAATATTTCGGACCTACCAGGCATTTCAACTTTCCCCGATGTTCAAGACAGAAAAATTGTATATATAAGGGCTTAACGTAATAGCGTCATACGTCTTTCTTAATTAAAAAACACCACAGTTTACACGGCCGTCCGACTTCCGTCACACAAAACATTAAACACACATGGCAATTACATATCCTAACCGTGTAGATATTTAACATTTGCCATGTCTTTTACTTGGTCAAGGCTTATTTGAATTTGTGAGGGGAGCCGTTGGGATATGTTTTTCTTGACAGTAAAATTTATTTTCTTGTCTCAGCTTCTTCTCTGACACTACAGGCCCTGGGAACACAAAACTTTGTACTTATGTAAAACTTGATCTGAGGGTGTGCATCCCGCCTTTTCTTTCGTCTACGATTTCGTTTTCATTCTTAAAACGCAATGTGAACACAGCTGATTTTAGAATAAATAAATACAGCGCATTTAAAAGCAAAGTAACGGTCGAGCAAAACATGGGCGTTACGCGAGCTCTGCCTGCATACAGAAAAACTGCTAGTACGTTCAATCAAAAAAGCCGTTGAGCCAACATAGCCAAACAGGTGAACCTTATAAGCCGCATACGTGCTGCGCCATAAGCGCTCTACTTAGTTGTAGAGGCTATGCGGCTTGTGAAAAAAACTTCATGTTGTTCAAGAAATAATAAGCCGCTCAAAGAAATTTCAACTTTTAATGTTTGTCAAGTGTTGAAGATTTCCCTTGCGAAATGCGATTCCAGTCTCACTATGTATTCTACAAGTATATCCGCTTTAACAGTTGTAACGGCAAACAACTCCGTACAACAGTGTTGACGAGGCTGGGTGGCTTATCCTCCATCCCCACCCCTCCCCCGCATCTTCCGCGGGTCTGGATGCCGCCACCCCTCCCTCGCATCTTCCGCGGGTCTGGATGTCCCCACCCCTCCCCCGCATCTTACGCGGGTCTGGATGCCCCCAGCCCTCCCCCGAATCTTCCGCGGGTCTGGATGCCCCCACCCCTCCTCCGCATCTCACGTGGGTCTGGATGCAGCTACGCTTCAAATTCCTGCTTGAATGACCCTTCTGTGGATACCGTCAGGATTAACACAACCATGGTGCGCTCTTATTGGTCAAAAACATAAAATCCAATTCGCGTGTTTATTTAGATGCAAATACTTCATAACACCAGATCAAACTAGAGCCTTGGTGAGGCAGGATCCCCCGTGTAACAGGACATGCATTGAATTTTAACAATTTCATTGAAGAGGTCTCATACTGGCGTATTACCTACCGCGTACAACATCATAGCTCTTCATAAGCTAAAACCCTTTATAATGTGATGGGCAACCTTTCACTTTGTAATACATACATGTAATGTTTACTTGGTCTTTATGAACTAGCCAGTAAATGAAACGTCTCCATGCTGTTAACTTATATATACTAATCATACAACTTTTCTTTTCACAGGAAGACTTAATCTGTAATAAAGAAAACATTGTGTTGCATGAACTTATTCCAAAATAAATATACAATACTGTTAAAATGTATATTAAATATTCAACTGAAAAGATTAAAAAGCCTGCTACATTTTGCCTTAAGAAAACTTCATAACAGCATATTTTTCAACTTTGGACTAATTCTTCTTTTTTAATATTTTTCAAAAATAACCTGACGCTACACATCTACAATTGATGGTATTTTTATGCCTACAATATAAAATGTCTCCGAGATATCGCGCGAACAAAAGTGCGGACAGACAGACGGACAAAGTTCATAACTATATCCCACCCTTACACAGGCGATAATAACCTGCCGTTGCACAACTTCACTATATATACTCCCGTTCCTCCTGTAACATTTGGTTTGCTTCCGACGAATAGTAACAGAGATATCGCGCGACGAAAACTGATACAAAAACCTTTAAGTCCAAAAACGTAAAAACGTCGAAATTTTCCCATTTTTTTACAAAATCAAAAATAACCTGCCGCTGCACTACTTAACTATACATATTTTCTTCCTGTGACAGTTGGTTTGCTTCCAATAAATAGTAACACAGATATCGCGCGTTCATAACTATATCCCTCCGTTTCACGGGGGATAACAAGTTTGTCCAAGGACAAAGTCCCAGCTGACAAAGATTTGTTTCCCAAAAAAAAAAAAATGAAATGGAAACAGATTTTGTGTATCTCTGGCAGACTGAATAGTTGCATTTTGAAGTTTTTCTTCAAAAATACCCCAAAAATACAAAAATTGTCCAATCAACTAAAAAAGCATAAGCCGTATGCACGACCCCTTAGGGATGCGCCACACCAAAAATAAATGAAATCGGACGAAAAGTATAGGGGCAAATGCATTTTGAAGTTTTTTTCTTCAAAATTTCCCCTAAAAATCGTCCGAGCGACTAAAAAAGCACAGGCCGTATGCAAGACCCCCTAGGGATGCCTCATACAAAAAATCAATGACATCGGATCAAAATCGTAGGAGGAAATGCGCTTTGAAGCAAAATTTTACTAAATAAACAACCAACCAACTAATGGACGCCGTCTGCAGACCGACAGGTATACCCCAGTTTACCTGTAGCGTAAGCTGGGCTAAAAACTGAAGCCCAGATAAAATAAAAAGTTCATGCTGGGCAAATTTCGAACAATTGACATGATCCTAAGATAACTATGATTGCCAAAAATTACAAACAAAATTATGTCAAACCATCAAGTTCTAGCTTAGACACATCAGTTACTCAGAAAACACAAGTTCAAGTAATCGAAAAAATACTGTCACTCTGACAATTTTCAACAAAACATACGATATTGCACACCTTCAATATGTGCTCTATAAGTGTGTGAAATTTCACAACAATCCAACTCACACTTTCGAGACAGACGGACAAGCCCGTAACTATATCCCTCCGTTACACGGGGGATAAAAACGCCTGGTTGTATGCGCAGGGTATAGGTCCAACAGATACACTGTCATTATAACGTGCCGAACACGGGCCCAAACACACAGCAAGACTGATGGAAGGCAGACCTTTTGGGAAATTCATAGTTTTCAAGAACCCTTAAATATGCCATGCAAAATTGGCAAGGTGAGTGCAAATGCCGCATAAACCAGTGTAACCGTATATAATGCATTTATTTTCATTTTTGTTTCTAATTTAGATTCGGACTTTCCCAAAGCGTCTTCCAGTTCTGACCCCAGGTACACAGCGTTGCCTTCTTTGTCCAACACTTTGGTTTGCGACAACAACCTTTTAATTTCGTTAATATCTTCTAATAATGCTTTATCCTTGGTAAGAATTAAATCAATTTTTTCGCCAGGTTCATCATTTACGGTCACGAGTTCAGTTTCGGCCTGGGTAGCCGTATTATGTTTTCCTGTCAAGGCCTTCACATCTTTCACAAACATTTTGATCATGTCATGTTGGCCGGTTACTCCTTCCGTCAGTTTCCTCACCAACTCTTTCGTCTCCACACTTTCTTTGGCTTGCTCGCGCACCATTCCTTTCAGCTCACGCATGCGTAAATAATTATTAACCGAAGTACCACAAATGCCCAAGATTGCACCAATAACGCTGGCAGTCACAGACCAGTACTTCGTTCTCTCAGTTCGCGAACGTTCCTTTTCATGACTCTCCCTGACAGCAGAGGACAATGCAGAAAAGTAGTTCCTCTCTAACTCTTCATGGTTGGCTATTTCCTGTAGAAGTCCATTCTCTTCACGTATTATACTATGCTCCTGTGTGAGCAGTGCCAAGTACCTGTCTTCTCCTCTTTGTACCTTGTCCAGTTCCGCATTCAGTTCTTTAAGCTTCGATTGGATAGCCGCAAGCTGAATTTGCTTTTTTCTTCGGATAACTTGTACATCAAGGAATTTTTGTTCAGCCTGCAAATTTATAGCACATCACTATTTATAAGTCAGTCGTACCAAGCTGTTTTTTGTGGCAAACAAGGTGGCAAAATTATACAAAACTATCAGTTTGACAGTCACCATGGATGAACTGCTGGCCGACTGCCGGGGTATAATTCAAAAGGTGCACTCTACCTGTATCCTATCCGCATCTATATGTATTCTATCGGTATTTTCCAGAACCACAAACATTCACTAAATTTGAAAAATTTTCTTTGTTAAATGTTCTGGCTTCAACTGTCACAGCAATAAACTCACATACGGAATAAAAATAGACTTTTGGGTTGTTTCACTAGTTTAACAATTACACTTTAAGATTAATAACGTAATATCGTGACCGCTTATCCTGTCAGGACAGTAAACAGCAGGGGGTGCACATAAGACCTTCGCATTTCGCCATCGCGAAGGTGAAATCCATTTCGCGAAGGTGAACAGATTCACCTTCGCCAATTTTTTTAATAATCAAGCTTGATGAAAAGTTGACGCTTTAGATGAAAGCTACAAATTGGTCAGGACTGAGTAACTACCGATGTAGCTCTATTAAGACATAAACTGGACAATATAGTTAAGAAGATGTATAGTTTATATGTAATAAACAAATTAAGTTACAGTTTTAGTAAGAGGGTTAATTTGGCGAAGGTGAATTGATTTGGCGAAGGTAAAAAAATCCTTATGTGCACCCCTGTAAACATCCATGAATTACCGGGATTTCAGGTTATCAACAAAATGGCTGTGCACGAAATCAACGGAAATTCACAGGGCAGTGGTCTCCAGATTCTGATGAGCCCCCTGAACAAATTCTTTACCTTAGCTCACCTGACTTGACATTTATACAGATATGCACAACTTAACTTCTGCTGCAAATTGAGCTGATTGCCTTCAGTTTTTGTTTGGTTGGTACAAGTGTAGCAAGGTGGCGAGCGTCATTTGACGGTCCTCGTATGTTTATGCTTAATAATTAAGCTTCTGTTTAAAAACTGCACGAAAATTTCAATATATTTATTTAACAGTTACATAGGAAATGCGCAGTTTTCCTCAGATATGAGCAACTAGAGCGGCCAGTGCACACAAAACATAAGAGTACAGGCTTATATTACACACTTTCAATCGATACTTACTTAGTTTCTTGTTTTTTGTAAACAAAAACAAATTTCTCCCCGACTAAACCCATAATTCCCCAAAATCCCTTTTTCCTGGTATGGAGTCTGGAAGATGGTCGTTAAAACGGGTTTTACTTTAGGTCCTTTTTATCAAGGTCTGAAGTTGGTCACTACAGTAGTTTAACTGTACATTTCTATCCGGGTCTGGAATTGGTAAAGACAGGCAAGTTTCAAAATTTCAAGACATTCAGGCTAGAATCCTGGGAGAATAAACGATTTTTCAACTTAAAAGCGTTCATTCGCACATACTTTCAACAACTGTTATAGCCCCTGCTTCTGAAAGAAGCTGGGGCTAAAAAAAGGACACTAAAGAACGCTTGTAGAAAAAAGTACGTTTTGAGGCAAAAAAAGAACGATGTGAAAATAAAGACGGGTTTTACTGTAGGTCCTTTTTAATTAGGTCTGAAGTTGGTCACTACAGTAGTTTAACTGTACATTTCTATCCGGGTCTGGAATTGGTAAAGACAGGCAAGTTTTACCATAAGTCTTTTTTTTAGCCGAATCTGGAAGGGGTCAGGACAAACGGGCCTTACTTTACACCTTTATATCCAGGTCTTGAAGGTGGTCTGCATTTATTTATTTACTTATTTACCCCTTCCCGCAGCTATCTATGTAGGCACTACTGTAAACGCAACTCTAACCGTTATACCCAAGGTAATGGTAATGGTCTGTACCGAAGTTTAGTTATAGCCATGATATACACTACCTTGTCTTCGTACATTCCCATCGGCCAAAAAAGCACTAGAAAGGCATTCTTTATAACTGCGCATTAGATGACGCGCCTCGGTGGGAGAAGGGGGAAGGGCATTTCGGTGCCAAAATGGCGAGCTGCTTCTCATTACACAAGATATCGGATTACCCACTTTAAAAGCGAAAAATGCTTCCAGGTACTGCAAACAATGCTAGCCGATACAAATTCCATATATGGAACACCTTGGATACCGAATCAAGTATGGAGCGTAAAAAACAATATCTAGACCCGCTGAGACCTAAACATACGACAACAGTATTCCAGGACTTCGTAGATCACAACTTCATCATACACCACAACTGACACTGACCCCTGACTGAGTGGCATGTTACTTAATAGCCGTACATGAGAAACGCACAAAAAGTTCAATTTCAGGCAATAACAAATAGTAATGCTGTTGCTGTTTAAAAGCATTCTCAGTGTTGCCACGCCCTTTTAAGCTAAAAGCAGGACGATTTTTTTTTTTCAAAAAAGCAGAACAAAAGCAGGACGCAATATTTTGGTTTAAAAAAATGACTTGACTCGACATAACCACGTATGGGCAGCGCCAGAACATGAAGGAAAACTGCATTTAATCCTGGAGTTCAAAAATTAAAACTTTACATACAATTTTCATGACGACGGGAATGCAAAGGTAAAAAATAGTAAAAATCGCTAACCATGAAAATTTCTTTGGTTTTTCGCCAAAAAATTTGCCGAGTTTTTGCCAATCACTAAACATTCATTAGGTAAGTTAGGTAATATTGATTACTACCGTTACTTAAAATTTCAAGACAGTAATACTATTTTACTGGGGTTAGTTCAGAATTTATGGAATTTCGTTTTTTAAATTTTAGCCAAAATTTTCGCCAATTTTTGGCCAATCACCAAAAATTGTACCAGCACAGGCAGGTACGAAGGTCTGCAAATTTTACGTAACACTGCAAGACTTGGGATTATTTTCCTGCCGCCGTATTCACGAAAGTTAAACCAATGGGGTTAACCCATAACTTAATCCAAAAAGTTAACTTCGCGGTTTAAACCAAGTTTAAACCATTGGGTTAACTTGTGTCATATTCACGAAAGTTAACTATGGTTTAAACCAGTGGGTTAAACCAAAAAGTTAACCCTGCTTGTGAGGTGGGTTAAACCAGGATTAAGTTCCCGAGAAATGTCTGAGTCATTTCATTTGTGTTCATCCTCCTGTTTTCTTTCTAGAAGGGGGATGGGGAATGAAGTTCAACTGTGTTTGAAATTGACTTGTAATCCCAAATATCAAGTTTGCAGACTAAATCGTGGAGAAAGTATTGACGATGCCCCCACCTCTAGATTTAAAAAAATTGACTGTAAAACTTCGGGTACTACTATGGGTATATTCCCTCTCTTAATTTTTCTCTCTCCCTCTCTCTCTCTCTCAGCCCCTACCCCGGCCGGGTTTCAATCGTTATGCACATGTTGAGTATCCATGTACATTCAAGCTGACGACAGTTTGCTACGAAACAGCTTCAATTTACGTACGTCATTTAGGCGTTCACTGGGGGTCATTTCGCATGTTGTCTGCAAATATGTTATTCTGCGAAGTCATAATATTGTCCACTTGCACCACCCCCGGTCCAAGACTAGACAACCCAATCTTAAAAGGTTTTTCGAAATGAAAATAAACAAAACACAATTATTTTTTCCCTTTCCAGTGAGTGCCAGTCTCTTGGAAAATCCCTGGGAATTCCCTGTATTCTCCACCAATAATGATGACGTATTAGGGTTAACTGCGGTTTAACTTAAACCAAAAGTTAAACCATTGGTTTAGTTAAACCACGGTTAAACTTCTTTAGTGAATATGGTTTAAGCCATTGGTTTAGCTAATCCAGTTTTTTTGGTTTAACCCACTGGTTTAACCCAATCAGTTAAACCAAAGAGTTAACTTTCGTGAATACGGCGGCTGGAGGCCGTCAAGATTTAACTGAAAATTTGTTGGGGTTTCGCCAATTTTTGGCGAACCGCCAAAATAAGTAATAGCCAGATAGGTAGTAACGCCTCCTACCTTCATCTAACATTTCAAGACAGAATGATTATTTTCCAGCAGTTAGTTAAGATTGTACTGTATTTTTTTAGTTTTTTGCCAAAATCTGCACCAATTTTTAGCCACTGACCCAAAAAGTAATAGCCAGGTAGGTAGTAACGCCTGGTACCTTCACTTAAAATTTCAAGACAGTAAATTTACTTTCCTGGAAATGGTTAAGACGGTACGAAAATATTCGCCAATATTTTCGACAATTTTTGGCGAATCGCTAAAAAAGTTACAGCCAGGTAGGTGGTAACTCCTGCTACCTTTACGTTAAATTCCAACACGGCAAGACTATTTTTCAGCAGTTAGTAAAGATTTTACAGAAAATTTTCGGCAGTTATAATAACCAATCACCAAAAAAAAGTAATAGCTAGACAGTAGTAAAGCCTGCTAACTTATCTGAAACTTTCAAAACAGTAAGATTACTTTCCTAGACGTAGTTAAGACTTTACGAACAAAAATTAGTTTTTCGCTAATGTTTTCGCCAATTTTTGGCGAATGGCCAAAAAAGTAATAGCCAGGTGGACACTTATGCACCCTACCGTCCACCAAATTTCAAGACATTCAGGCTAGAATCCTATGAGAATATACGATTTTTCAACTTAAAAGCGTTCATTCGCACATACTTTCAACAACTGTTGTAGCTCCTGCTTCTGAAAGAAGCTGGGGCTAAAAAAGAACACTGAAGTACGCCTGTAGAAAAAAGTACGTTTTGAGGCAAAAAAAGAACGATGTGAAAATAAAGACTAAATCTTTAAAAAAAAGAACGACCCCGCAACCCTGCTAATAGTCACGTTCTGTACAAATACCGAAACATCTAGGTAGAGGCGCCGAAGGCGCCAAAAAAATCTGATCTTGAATTAAATAATGAATTATTCGGTTATAAAAGCAGGACAAAAGCTGGACGAGATTTCACAATTTTGCTAAAAGCAGGACAAAAGCAGGACATTTTCCCTTTTTAGCTCAAAAGCAGGACAAAAGCAGGACGTTTTCCGAAAATGCGAACAAAGCAGGACATCTGCAAAAAGCAGGACGGTGTGGCAACACTGCATTCTAAAGAATACAGAAATACCGAGAATCTTCTGGGAAACGATGAAATCCCCAGCTTAGTTAGCACTTGAGGATCAGTGAGGCAGGATCTCCCGTGTAACACAGAATGTAATTGGACGATAGTAAATTCAATGAAATTGAAAATTCTACATTCCCTAACAATTTTTGGTCGATTTAAAAAATAAGACGACGTTGCACATCTACAATATATATACATATATATGTATATACCAAACAAGGAAAGAGAGAAAAACTCTGAAACGAATAATGTTAGGCCAAAAAATTAAGTATGTAAAATGCATTTAATTCGAATTTGGAAGCTACCCGAAAAGGGATGTTGGAGAGGTTGGGTTTTGACGATTCACGTATTTACCGACATTTACACAATTTTACAAAAATTTTAAAATTCCACCATTTCGGCATTTTTTTTTCATTTGCGAAAAAAAGCAATGTCCAGGTGGAGAAACACCTGAGAGACTTTCGATTAAAATTTTACAACTATCTGAAAAAGACCGAGAGAAATGAATGGTTTGACAGTTCAGTTATTTACTACCATTTATTTCGATTTTTGTCAGTTTTTCGTCAATGGTCAAAAAAATTAATAGCCAGGTGGGGGACCACCAAGGGAACATTCCTGCGTAATATCAGAACGATTGGAGCAAAACTGTAGGAGGAGTAGCATTTTAAAGAAAAAATTTAACATACGCACATACAGTCAATGGACATAATTGTTCGTCATTTTACAAAATGGCGGCCCATTGGTATTGTTTTCATTCTGAATTCAATATCCTCTGGTAATGCAATAGAAAATTGTCTTACCTTAATATTTGGTCAAATTGCCCTTCATTTTTATTACTTCCGAAATACGATCGGGAATAGTGTTGTATAAACTTTGAATTCGGGTTTGTGGTGTGTTTTCCCAGATGTGTCTGATTTCAGCCATTAGCTCTGTCTGGTTGTGTATTCGATTTACGGCTTCTTGCAGCTTTCTTTTGATATATAACCACATATTTTCTATTATATTTAAATCTGGGGATTGTGATTCACTCTGTCGTATTGATATTGTTTTCCATTACAAAATTTTGTACAATTCGAGCCCTGTGAACCGGTGCATTGTCATCCATAAATACATAATTGTTTTGAGGAAAATGCTGTGCAATTACAGGCCAAAGGTTTTCGTCCAGTATATCTATGTATTTTTGACCATTTATTGTACCTTCAACTTTAGTAATTGTTCCTACCCCCTGATAGGTAACACATCCCCAGACCATTAAACTAATTCTGTGACGCGGTGTAGGGCACACGAGTTGGGGGTTGTACTTTTCGTCGCCTTTTTTCCAAACATAAATACGGTTATCACTTCCCAAAACTATTTGACTTTCATCACTAAAAATCCAATTTTTCCACTGTCCAGCAACTGACTTATGTTTTCTTTCTTTGCACCATTTAATTCTTTTTTTCTTGTTGACATCTGTAACTGAGCATTGTTTTTTGCTGGACCTCCGTTGATACCCTAAACTATTAATATTTCTTCTAATAGTTCTAGTACAAAATTTATGTGATTTTTGTTCATTAAATACACCAGTTATGTCCACCAAACTTTGTCTTCTATTTGCTTTAATGATCCGGGAAAGTTGGTTTTTGTCTCTTTCAGTAAATAATTTTTTCCTTCCTCTCCCGGTACGATTTTCAACACCTTTTTGTTTTTCAAATTTTTTCAAAATACTACAAATTGTAGTCCGAGGTATATTAAAAATTCTTGCCAATTCTGAAGTATTTCTGTTGTGTTTATAACTTTCTACAATTTTTTGTTTTAGTTCACTTCCATATTCCTTCCTACCAGAAGCCATCTTTATATGCTGAAATTTTACATGTAAAATCAAAACAACTTGTCACAATACTTATAAGAACGTAATCTGCATTGATTTTACTATGGATACAGTCACTCATGACGTAACAATTACGTTGTCAAGTATTAAAATACAACGCCCTAATATAGAACACATGCGGTACCCAACGCGAACTGGTACAAGGTGACGAACAATTTTGTCCATTGACTGTACATGCAAGCCCTCTCTAGTTATACGACTAACCCAGTCCGACACAGTCTATACATATTTTCACGGTATAAAATTTCAGAACGCTGGATCGAATAGTTTTGCACAACCCGTCTGGACAAAATTTGTCTCCGTGCAAACAAGTTTCCATAAAAATTAACTTTTTGGCAAGTTGTATTTTTAAGAATTTTTGGCCGATTTCAAAAATTATGCAACGTTGCACACATACAATATATGAATTTTCACTGCAAACAATTTACGAACGCTGGATCGAACAGTTTTGCAGATCTCGTCTGGACAAAATCTATCTTTGTGCAAAGAAGTTTCCATAAAAATATACATTTTTGACAAGTCGTATTTTTGAAAATTTCTGGTCGATTTAAAATAAAAAAACACGACGTTGAACACCTTCTATATACGTTCTAAACGTATGCCGAAGGAAAAAGCTGTGCGACAAATACTTTCAGAGATATAGCCTGAAAGACAGAGGGACAAGCGAAAACCTACATCCCTTCGTTACACGGGGGATACCAAAAGAACCGACGGAGGCAGGGAGGGGTGAGGAGGGTGTTGACGTCGTGCACCTCTCAATTTCTATCCGAGTTAAATGTTTAACCAAACAACGCGCGACTTATCCGAGGAATAACAACACCAAGTTTGAAGTCGATCCAACTTTCCGCTATCGAGATATTTTGCTTAACAACAAATAAATATTTACGTAATGACGCTTTTCTTCCTTTAACCACACGCGCCAAAAGTTGAAACAGTCTTCTGACTGAGGCAAGGAATACCCATATAAAACTGTCGATACGACTTCCCCTTAGCGAAATATTTTGCAAAAAAAGATGTTGCCCAAGTATATACATATTTTACGTGATGACGTCACACGACGCACTCGTTTGTTGTACTTGCGATACAATTTAACAGAATCTATCGGACTTACAAACAATAGTTCCGCCAAGTTTCATCTTGATTCGATGTTCAGCAGCTGAGAAATCTTACATACAAGATTTTAACGTAACGGGTCATACGTATTTCTTAATTTGACGGTACATCCGTCAAAAGTTGATAGAACCGTCCGACTGACCCAACGAATACCCAAATAAAATTTTAGGTCAACGCGACTTTCCATTACCGAGAGATTTTGCACACAAGATCTTCTTCACATCATATACATATTCTACATGATAACGTCATACGCCGCACTCATTCGTTGTACTTGAGACAAAATTTGAAAGAAAGCAACAATCCCATCAAGCTTGAACTTCCTCTGATGTTCAGCGGCTGAGTAATTTCGCACACAAGGTTTTTACGTAATGACGTTACACGCCTTCGCTAACAACCTAACATGCGCCAAAAGTTGACAGAACCGTGGGACCTACCCAAGGAAGTCGACTCGACTTTTCGTTCTCGAGATATCTTGTACACAATATTTTGTTCACAAGAATGACACACAAACACACACACAGAACGTACAAACACTACATGCTTCCCCTTGGTTGGGGAGACATAATAATAATTAGAGCGGCCAGTGCATACAAAACACAAGAGTACAGGCTTACAGGCTTAAATCACAAACTTTCAAACGAAACCTATTAATTTTTGTTTGTTTGTTTTTTTTTTTTGTTTTTTTTTTGTTTTTTTTTGTAAACAAGAACAAATGTCTCCCTAACTAAACCATAATTCACCAGTGACCATTTTCCATTTTTCCCTTTCCCCCGACGGGAACCGGACAAAATACCACCGGACATAATACCACCGGACAAAATACCACCGGGCAAAATACCACCGGACATAATACCACCAAGGAAATGAAAACTAGGACAAAATACCACCAATGATATCTTTTTACTATACAGCGTAACAATGCAGACTCGGTGGCGTCCAGTCATGGAAGAAGCTCAAATAAGACGCGAAACGGAGACGGCTTAGGGATTATAAAATCAGATGCAGTAGGTCGCAGAGAATAAGAGCAAATACTCCGTTATGTCATTATTGTTAAGGGGTTGCCATAGCGCGAGACTGGGGTGGTCGCTTGCCCCCTCCATATACTATTTTTTCTTGGGTTCTTGGCTTACAAAGACACAATCAATAAATTTATATTTATTTTATTGAATGCATTGTACCTCGGTAAATTGCAATTCACCAATAGGAAACTAATTGCAATTAGAATTGCAATTAGTTTAAGGATCAGTATCTCCTAAGATCAATATTGGTGAATAGATCAATGAAGATCAATTGTTTCAGAGACGAAGTAGACGGGGACATCACAATTGCCTAATTTTTTAAAGTTTTTTTTCCACTAAAAAAAGGAGGAGGGCAGATGACGACCCCGTCAAATTGCAGGGGATGGGGGGGGTGTCAGTCGACCGGGTTGCAAAAAAGGGGAGGGGGAGATGACCGTTTACCAATTTAAACCAATATCAACAGCAATAAACCACGACAATAAACTAACTAGGATCTACAAAAAAGAACAGTTTCAGTAAAGTAGAATATCCTCAGTGAATGCACTTTTACGTTTGTTTTAGTTACATTCAGTTATAAATAGCTCCGGTGATCAGAGAAAGCAATAAAAAATTGTGGTGGTATTTTGTCCTAGTTTTCATTTCCTTGGTGGTATTATGTCCGGTGGTATTTTGTCCGGTGGTATTATGCCCGGTGGTATTTTGTCCTACACCCCCCCCCCCCCCGACAACCCTTTCACAAAGTTTTATTTGAACAAGTTTGTATTCTTTTCAGAATGATGATATTTTACCTTATATGAATGCTTCCAATGTGCCCAGCAGTCGGGAAGTATATAACCTGTATTCAATTTTTGAACAGGGGGGAGGGGTACGTACAGATACGCTTGCGACAAACGCAAAAATAAGTCGCAATAAATTTCAAAAAATAAATGCATTTTGTTGCAGAAAAATGAAACAAAACGCGTCCTGCGTGTCGCAAAATGCATTTGGCAGGCCGCAACAAATCGCAACAAATTTTACATGCATTGACACTTGCCTGAGTGTTATGCAACACATTGTCTTTTGATGTTTTGCATTGTGTACTGTCGTTATCGCGTCAACTAATCCCCAGTAATGCGCATTTTGTTTGCACACAAGAAGTATTGTGTGGGGTGGTATGACGCCAGCAGTGTTTAAATATTTCATGTTGTTTTACAGTGTGCATGACCATTTATTTTCCAAACTGAGGATTACACCTTTTATTTTCTGAAAGGGTGTAAAATGTTAATTTAAAAACGCTGTGTTAACTCACATGTGGATATGTGTTCAGTTCTTTTATTATGAAATTATCGCTTTTAAGTCAAAAATTTGATCACTAAATAGCAACTAAATTTTTTAATCTTTTCTACCACCCCTGCCGTCATGTTATCCTCAGTTTAAGACTAAAACCACCCCCACAGGCCTGAATAAAAATTGTATATTTTTTTCCCATTTGTAATTCCATTTCTATTTCCCCCCCCCCCCCCCTCTCCGGTCAGAAAGCTAACTTTTTTATGTGTTTTTTTTTTACCGAAAGACACTATTCATGTAAATTTATTCGCTTTTCACTTAAATATGGCAAATAAAAATAGATGAGAAAGAAAGGAACAAAATTTCAAATTTAAAGCTTTTTCTTAATATTAGTTAACACTGGCTTTCCTTGGACAGTAATCATCCAAGCACATAACACTGGCATTCCATTTTAATTTTATTTCATGTCGCCCGAGAACATGTACTTATACAATAATTTTAAGCACAAATACAGCCTATTACACGTCCACACATACAACTGAAACATTGACTTACAGTATCGGTAGTCTATTCCGGAATAGCCTACCAAAAATATCTGGTTTCTTATTTGCTTCAGAATTCTTATTTTAAACAAAACGGTGTTGGATAATTTTTTCAAATCTGTCTAAATAATGCAGGGATATTAAAGAATCTTCTTGAAAACACTGAAATTAAAAAAAATATTAAACAAAAGAGCCGACAAAAGGGGTGAGCGGGGGTATTAGATTCAGCGACTGCAAAATATATGACATAATACTTTTCATGCGATTGGAGCCTTTCTCAATTTTCTATGAGTTCAATGTTTAACAAAAACCTTGCGACTTATCCAAGAAATAACTACTCCAAGTTTTAAGTCGATTCGATTTTCCGCTATCGAGATATTTTCACCCGATGACATATGCCGTTTTCGTTCGTTCTACTCCAGGCATATTTGACAGAATCTTTCGGACCGACCCGCAACATTCCCACCACGTTTCAACTTTCTCGGAATGTTCAGTGGCTGAGAAACGTATACATGTAACAGTTTAACGTAATAACGTCATACGTCTTTCTTAATTTCGCTACACCTGTCAAAATTTGACAGAACCGTCCGACTCACCCAAGGAATATCCAGATAGAATTTGAAGTCGATACCACTTTCCATTACCGAGATATTTTGCACACAAGATCTTGATCAACTTATATACACATTTTACGTGGTGACGTCATACACCGCACTCGTTCGCTATACTCAAAAGAAAATTTGATAATGTCTTTCGGACCTACCAAGCAACAATCCCACCAAGTTTGAACTTTCTCCGATGCTCAGTGGCTGAGAAATTTCGCACACAAGATTTGTACGTAATGACGTCATACGCCTTCCCTAATAAAGTAACGTGCGTCAAAAGTTGATTGAACCGTCCGACCTATCCAAGGAATGAACAGATTGAGTTCAAAGTCGATCCGACTTTTCGTTTTCGAGATATCTTGCACACAACGTTTTCTTCACAACAGACTGACACACACATACATACGTACACACATACATACACAGAACGCACAAACACTATATGTCTCCCTATTTTCTGAATAATAATAACATATATTTTCAGGCTGTTGTTAGCCGACATCTAGTGAATCAAGTATCAAAAGGTTTGAGGGGCCATCGAAACGTGGTAATAGTATTTTAAAAAGTAGTTACTGAAAATTATTGAAAGGCCAACATTTGCCTTATCTCTGGCGGATCCCAAAACAGTAAAAGCCTCTAATCTTGGACTACGCCTAATAACTGAAGATGCCTGACTAAGATTACATGCAGAAGAACTATTTCGAAAAACTTGATTTCTAAAACTTTTAAACGTCGGCATGAAGCAAGCTCTCGAGGTGCGCATAAAAAATCTGTGTGGAGAAGAAGTATTGTGAAAATCGGCTAACAGCAAAATTTAAAAGACGCCATTTGGCCGATTTTGGTGGATCCCCAAAGCAGTAATTCTTTAAAGAGAACGCCCTTGAAAACATTCAAAACGAACCCAATCAATATCAAAAATTAAAAGATCATCTAGGGAACATTTGTACCTATTTGAAAAAAAAGTACATACATACACTACACACAGACGACGGACAGTACAAACAGGTTTTCCAGTTCGTCGTTTTCGGATTTGGAAGGGGACTATTATAAATAAGCTTTTCTGAAAGGTGGAGACAACGAAAAGGTTTTACTGTATGTTTTTATGCCAATAGGGAAGGTTGTGTCTACAGAGAGGTTGTATTACATGTCTTTTTTTCCGCATCCAGGTGGTTTTCACAGAAATGTTTTACTCTTATAATCTCGACGTGGGCGATGGTCGATACACACAGGCTTTACTGTAGTCCTTTTACCGGATCTGGATAGTAGTCACTATAAACAAGTTTTGGAGTACGTCTTTTTTATCCGGGTATGGAAGGTGTTCATTACAAACAAGTTTTATTGTATGCCTTTATCCGAACATGAAAGGCGGTCGTTACGGACTTGTTTTGCTGAATGTCTTATTTAGTGTTGTCCTTTTTTCACTAGGGTCTGCAGCGCCATTTTGAGCATCAAAACTTTGGAGAAAGAAGAAACTATAATCTAGCAGTTTTGAATTAGCCCAGTGGACCCTTTCTTTCTTCATAGGGCATGAAAAGTAGGGTTGGGTATCGCGGCGCGGTCTGTATCACGATACGTATCGCGATATTGGCTATGTATCGCGATGCATATCGCGATATTTTTAATTCTTTAAAAGTGAAAAAATGCAGCTGTTTTATTTTTTTATTTCCAGGAATTGTAACTCTTAGTAAGTAAGTGTCACTTACCAACGGTATTGATCAGTTATAGATAATGGCGTTATAACAAATACAAAAAGTATGTGGGCAATGGCAATATATAACCAAATTTTAAGAATATCTGTTTGATTGAGTGTCTAAATTTAAATGTCTGATTGGCATATTTTTAACTTGAAACATCAACAGTTCTGTATTTAAAACTGAAACAAAAACACAGCGTCTACTCTGACATTGAATCGCAAAATGTCGCATGCTCTTTTTATCAAGTTATCATTCAATTATCCAATCAGTTCATATCCAATATAGCAAAAAATCATCCATGTTCTATCACACTATAATTGGCCGACTTAGTCAGAAATTTACATGGAAAAAAATATCGTGAAAATATATCTGAAACGAAAACCAGCCGAATATGGTGTGCAAAATGATGAACAGCAGCATTGCAGATATCACTCGTTAGCACATCACCAAAAAAATATTGAATTAAACATGCAGTGGAAAATATCGAAAAATATCGATATTTCAAAATTAGTATCGCGATACGTATCGTGAGAAAACATATCGCGATATATCGCTGTATCGATAAATATCGCCACCCCTAATGAAAAGTCACAGTTCTTGTAACAGAAATGACCACTTATCTCAACTTTTGAGGCTGTGTATCTTTGTGCACACATTCCAGGACACCAAAGTTAAAAAAACACACTGAAAAGTATCCTGGCGCACTACACTGTATTTTCCATCTCGATAAAACTCCAAAACTCGAGTAAAGAGTGACTTTGCCATTATATATTCTTTGTTGTTGTGGGTAATAATTGGGGCTTTTATATCCTGATCTCACGACAGCATCTACTTTTCTCAGTGTAAAATTGTTATTTGACCATAAAAATTACGCGCCGTAATTTATAACTGGGCCATTTATGTGATGTACTCTTTCTAAAATAACGCCATTGACTCGAGCTGTGCGACGAGATTAAGAAAATGGACATCAATGACAAATTCTATTAAAGGAGCTCTGACCCTTGCTGCCATAGGAAGGCCGCAAGAAATCTCTTGTTTTTAACAATGGATATTGAAGATGTCATAATATGTATATATTTATATATATAATGTTTATTACACCTGAAATGCTTCATAACATAGTGTTTGCTCTATCATGTTATCGGCCAAAAGTTCAATTTTACCTTTCCACCGATTTTAACTAGTCCTAGTTGACTCTTGCTTCCAAAAAATTGGCTGGCAAAATTGAGATCAATGGTAAGTTTTATTCTAGGAACTGTGATTCTTTATTGTCACTGGAAGACCGCCAGAGTCATCTAGGACTTAGTCCTAGATGACTCTGGTGGTCTTCCTGTGACAGCAAGAGTCATAGTTCCTATAATAGGAAATGTCATTGATCTCAATCTTGCCAATCTCGGCGCACGACTGGGGCCAACGGCGTTGTTTTAGAAAGGGTGCATCACATAAATGGCCAAATTATGAATTATGGCGCACAAGTTTTATGGTCAGATAACAATTTTTACTGAGAAAAATATGTGTTTTCTTGAGATCAGGATATCGAATCCCTCATTATCGCCCACAACAACAGTGAATCCACATTTGCAAAAACCACGCTTCACTTTAGTTTGGGAGTTTTGCTGAGGTCGAAAACAATGCGCCAGGGTAATTCTCAGTGTGCTTTTAAAGAAAAAGTCTGCCAGTTCGAGCCTCGGTGTCCTTGAACCTGCGCCGAAAGATCCAGAGCCTCGAAAATTGAGATCAATGGCCATTTCTATTGCAGGAACTGTGACCCTTTCTGTCCTAGGAAGATAGAAAGGGTCCGCTGGGACTAGCAAGAGTCGTCCAGGACTAGATTTTACCCTGCTGACCTCGGATAACTCTTGCTGTCATAGGAAGACCGCAACACGCACCGTGAACTACTTTGGAATGAAATAATTATCGCTCAGCTTAAAAAAACATGCTGATTGTTTTATGTGAGCATATTCGTCACCTGCAAAACCTTGTCTTGGGCTTGTTTGACTTCTGCAAGGCCGACAAGCTCCTCATAAGCAGTCAGCCACTTCTGTACATGCTCATTCGCCCATATTCCACTTGTTGTTGATTTAGTAGAACAGTTCCTTTTCACTACAATTGCTACTTTATGCTGTCCTACTTTACATGTCATTATTTTTGAGAAACGACTGTCGCCATAGAACATTTTCCGAAATAAGGAAGCCATGACAGTGTGACGCATTTTTTTAAATTCTTATCGATACAACTCACAGCTGCTTGCGCATACTTCAAGTGGTGTAACTGAAACGCAAAACAGAGACCTCCATACACAAAGCTGTTACTGTTTTAATCTAGACTCCCTCATTGTGCACATGATCTTCAAGAATTTGAATAGCAGATCGATCTGTGTCAAGCACTCATGAAGCAACACCAAGAACTGAGTATTTAATGCTCTATCCATACTGCGGATATGCTTAACTTCTTTTCGTGCTACAGTTTAAAGCCTGCTTAGCTAATCATAACTCCACGTGGGCCTAGCTTAAGCATAAAATATGCCCCTTCTTTACTTGGACAATCATGTTAGCAGATAAAGTACCAAGTGGCATCCTCCCGTGACCTGTAAGTAGTTATATAATGAGAGAGCCACTGCATGGATACCAAAAAGTGGATGAGAGAGCCACTGCATGGATACCAAAAAGTGGATGAGAGAGCCACTGCATGGATACCAAAAAGTGGATGAGAGAGCCACTGCATAGCAACGAAAAAGTGGATGAGAGAACCACTGCACTTTTTGGGTGCGAAAAGGGAGCGAAAGTTGACCAATGAGAATGCAGTGTTAAAGGTGGATTTCTATTGGTTAGAGGATGTGAAAATTTCGCTCCCTTTGCTCAGGCATATAAAAGGGAGTGTGCGTGAAGAAAGAGTGAGTTTGGCATGTCCGTTCTCCTTTGTTTGTTTTTTTTTTTTTTTTTTTTTTTTTTAGTTAGAGTATTGTTAGAGTGTGACGAGGGGAAAACGTTATTTGATGGGAGTTTGCATGAAGGTTTTATACAGTGAGTTGATGACGAAAGAAAACGTCATTTGATGCAGTTGGAAGGATTGCGAGTGAAAGAAAGGTGTTTCCGGTGAAACGTTGTATGGGGATGGTAGGGAGGGGGTGTGTGTGCCGTGAGCGTCTCGAGTGAAACGTGCCACGGTGGCGTGCCGAGACGGGGTTGGCGGGGTTGGCGGGGTAGGGGAGAGAGAGGTTTTTTTTTTTTTGAAAGAAGGCGCGCGCGCCGAGACGGTGACTGAGAGGGTGAGTGAAACGAGACGGAGTTGGGGAGAGAGAGAGAGGGTATAAGATTTTTTTTTTTTTTTTTTTTTTTTAAAGCATATCCCACACATTCTCATGCATATCCCACACACTAACACGTTTGTTTTGCTTATTTCGTAATAGTTGGCGGCCGCTTTAGAGCGGCCAGGAGATAAACTCCGCATTGTTTTAGTTGTGTTAATGCTATTTTACTTGTACTTGATGATATCACGAGTCTCCCTGCCACATTGTGCCATCTGTTGAGAGCCAAACAGGAAGATGTCTGAGTTGATTCCGCAGGTCAGGCAATTCATGGTGTAGTGGCCTTCAATAGCTTCTAGAAAAGCTGCCATCAGAGAGCAATGGAGGCAAGCTGTGTGTCCACACTCCAGAGCTATACTCTTGTCAAATAGCATAAACACATTGCATCCGGGGCAGGTCGCAAAATCGCGTCTCAGGAAGTACTCTGCCCATTCTGGGTATTCTTCCTCTTCGATGGTAGTTGGTATCTGTTCTCCCAGCATATACGTCCTCATGTATGCATGGTTGAATTTGCCATCCTCAATGTTTTCGATCCGCTTCCCCATCGTGATGCTGCGGTTAAATGTAACCGGTATGCTAACCACTTCAATATTCTTCGGGTCAGGCAGCATCTGTACAAAGTGTTTTCTGTACGTTGTTTCCCGCAGGCGCTGTGGTTCAAATTCGCACTTATCAACTGACTTGATACGCTTCTCGCAATCCAAATGGAAATAGAGCTCCATGATGATGATGGTAAAAGTTGGAGAGGCGCGGAGGGCATTATATACTCTGCAGCCGATCGACGTCAGACCACCCCCCCTCCCACAGCGCGCTCAGCCCGCAGCGTGTCGACGACGACCCCCCCCCCCCTCAGCGCACAGCGATCAGCGTGTCGACGACGACCCCCCCCCCCTAGTACAGCGCTCAGCGATCAGCGCACAGCGATCAGCGTGTCGATGACGACCCCCCCCCTGTACAGCGTACAGCGATCAGCGTGTCGACGACGACCCCCCCCCTAGTACAGCGCTCAGCGATCAGCGCACAGCGATCAGCGTGTCGATGACGACCCCCCCTGTACAGCGTACAGCGCTCAGCGCTCAGCGCACGGCATACAGTATGTCGACGACGACCCCCCCCTACCACGAAAGAAGAGGCAAAAATCATTTCCCAAACAAAAAGAAACTTATGTGAGGGGGTTTTAAAAGCATTTTTTCACACATTTATCTTGACGAAATGAATGGTTATGTAAACGAAATGCCATCATTTATGCAGTTGTTAGCGTGATTAAAAGAGTTGAAATAACGATGGCTTTAGCGGTGACTTTAGCGGTGGCTTTAGCGGTGGCTTCCGCGCTGAAGTGTAGAAAAAAAAAACGACCACCCACCCAACCCCCCCCTCCCTCCCTCCCTCCCTCCCTCCCAATTTCAGCATCAAAACTCATATATAAGGGTCTGATGTCGAGTTGTAGTCAAAAAATCATGGAAGCGTTGCTGAATACACCTCCTCTTTTTCCAGCTATCAACATGGACGATTTGTTTGGGTATACTTTTGATGTCATGCCAGTATTACCAGTGGAAGAGATAGATGCATTCCTGGAGCACATGACAGAGGCTGAAAAAGACTTGGAGGAACTGTTAGACATTCCATTAGACGGCACAGTACAGCCAATGCTAGATGATAAGGAAGCGTTAGGCGCCACTACTACTGCTCCGTTAGATATACTTCCAGTGCAGCAAGGGATACAGCAAGGAATGGAGCAAGACATGCCAGATCCTGAGGGCCCCGACTACCCAATCTGGGTTGCACATGCACTTGTCAATGGTCGAAACACACACCGCAGCACAAAGTTAGATCCTCATTTGAAGCAACTTAAGGAAGAAGTGAGCGACGACGACGACGACGACGACGACGACGACGACGACGAGTCCAGCGCTAGCGAGCCCGAGGAGGGAGAAGTGTTAAGTGATGATGAAGAAGGCAAGCATTTGAAATTTGAATCGAGTAAGACTATCCTTGTGACTGAGAAAGATGTGTCGCTGTTGAAAAGAAACTTTCAAGCCGTGCTTCCTCTGATTGATAGCAACATTTTATGGCGTTTATGTGAAGAAGGCTTTTTCAACAAGCATACGTACGCGTACCTAATGGAAGAAATGAGCTCTGTCATGATGCTCATGTTCATGCTAGAAGGAACCCACGAGGATGTTCCGGCGTCAGAGCCAAAGATCACCGAAGCCATGACTCGGCGTTTCATTCAACTGTTTAGACTCTTTCATGAGGAGCAGTTTAAGGCGTTGTGTCTGCCAGAGCCGAAGTGTGTGAATGAGGGTCGCGATTCCAAATGTGCAAAGGTCATGCTGCATGGTTTCAAATACCTTGAAGAACGCATTCAGGTGTATGATATGATGGCCTACCTCTATGAAAAAGGACATTTCAACATGCTAATGCTGTTTCAATGGATACTAGGGCATCGGACCCCAGGAGACTTTTTAGTGATTGTCATGAGACAATCTTTAACAGGTGGTTTACCAACAGCCTTTCTGGATGGTGTCAATGAGATGACTCCGCGATTTTACAAGCATCTCATGAAAACTTACATGTAAAAGGTATAAAAGGGGGCGGCGGCAGCAGCGGCAGCGGATCACAAAGTCTACAATCCTTCACCGTAATGTCATTTCACAGATGTGCAGAGACTATGGATGATGTCTTCAAAGTGAATTATGCTGACTGGATGTTTTCAAAGCTTCCTGCTTTTGAATCGGAATGGACGGAGCAAGTGAAGAATTTGCATCAGCATTGGGAAGCTGTTGGAAAGACCATTCCAAGTGATTGTTTCATCCACTCGTTTCTACGTGAATGTGAAGATCTACATATACTATCAGCTTATGACATTGATTCAGCATTTATCCATGCGAATACAATTTGGGCAGAGGAGCTCATGTTAAGTGTAGCTGCAAGAATCTTTTTTTTTATGATGATAATGTTTCATTGATGACGAATGTATCCGACCTTGTTCGATTCAACCATGGACGAGTGGAAGTGAATTCAAAGCTTTGCAAGCAGTTTGAAAAGCTTGACTCAGCGGATGGTTTGGTATAAAAGGGGGGTGTGTGGACTTCATCAGTACAGTGTACAGTGTACAGTGTAGCAGTCATGGAGAACAAGACAAGCAGCAGTTTTAAAATTAGTGCCAACTTAACCATTACTGTGGAGCATGGACAATATGGACCATTTCTACGCATCAAACGTGGAGAGAGATGGTGTGCTTATTCCCCATCTTTGTGGAAGATTGTGTGTCAGAACGTGAAAAAATGCCGCGACATTGGCTTCAAACTGTACTTAACGGAAACAAAGTGGCTTGAAGTCATTTCATACTTGGACATGCGCTATGTGAGCTTCGTGCGTACATCACGGTTTGAAGGGAAAGAATACACACATCACATCAACATGAATGATGGTGAATGGGAGGCACTGCTTCAGGAGATGGATCACATCGACTCCGCCTTATCGGGTGAACCGTGTACGGAATGCCATGGCAAGAAAACGATCATCAAGTTGCAAAAGGATGATCGGATGAAGGTGTCAAAGTTATCCAAGAAAAGACTGGCTGAAGTGCGGTTGGAGAATATGGATGTACAAAATCAACTTGGACTTACCTGTGACTATTGCGGTGCTTGCGGATATATGGAGGATTATTATTGCCACTGCCACAAGTACAATTGTCAGATGTGTGAACCAAGCAACTTCTGCGGCAAGTGTGGAGTACTTAAGGTGTGTGAAGCACAGTAGAAGCCCTCACACACACACGCACAGCAAACAAGATGGATGCATGTTTTAGAAAAGCTTATGTTGACTTGATGATTGCTAAACTGGCTTGCTGCGGCACTCCAGACTATCAGCTTTATCACTTGGACGCTTATTGGGATGTTGTACATCACAGTCTTGATGTGATTGAACTACATTCACGATTTCTTGGAGAATGTGACACAATTGGAGTAGAAGAAGATCCTGACTTTGACTTTGATGCTGCCCTCTATTCTGCTCGCACTGACGTGGAAGCATATTTCACCGTGGTGGATTATTTGAGAGATTGCTGTGGACTACAAGAAGAAGAGGAAACTGAGCAGCCTTATCAGCTTTGTCAGGTAAGCCCCCCCCCCTCCTTCTCCCCTTTTTTAACACTCATAACTCTAAAAAAAAAAAAAAAAAACCAACAGCAGCAGCAACAGCTAACAATGTTTTTCTTTCTAGCAAATTTAATTTTATGTGAGTGGTTTCAACGTGAACAAAGAAAGAAGATGATAGAAGAGGTAGCAGATATATTCAAACATATTGTATTGCAGGAAGAAGGCATGTTAGAATAAACCAAAGTCGCCATGGAGAATCGTGTACTATTTAGCGGTCACAAGGATGTTCTTTCCAACATGTTTCCAGCACGCCTTGAAAAGTATGGACATACATTCAACTCGAGTGAAGCGTTGTATCAATATGAGAAAGCCGTGTTTCATCACCGTCCAGATATTGCTTCAGCTATTATGTTATCCAGAAATGGCTATGAAGCAAAACGTATCGCCCAAGTGATAAAGCCATGTCCTTTATGGCATACAGTGAAGAGAAGCAAAATGCAAGAGGTGTTACAAGTCAAATGGAATCAGTGTGCATCGTTTCGCAACAAGTTAAAAGACTGCAAAGACAAGACTTTAGTGGAAGCCACCTATGATCCTTGGTGGGGAGCTGGTGTGAAACATGTGTCATCTCGTGGATATCCTGGTCAGAATATCATGGGAAAGTTGTTAGAACAGTTGTGTGTGACGGGGGGTATAAAAGAGACTGTGCCTCCAACATCATCTTACTTGCCGTCGTCGCCGCCCAGCCGCTCGCCCAGCCGCTCGCCCAGCCGCTCACCAGTCCTGGTGTGGAGACGTGTTTTTTTTTGTGAACTCCCCCCCCCCCCGCGTGCTGAACTTGACAGCGTAAAGAGTGAAGCTCTCAAGAGTATACAGACATGGCAGATATGACACTGAGACAATATATTGTGCAAAAAGCTTATTGTGAAGAAATGTTATCCGCTGTAAAAAAGTTTGCATGGTTAGTATGTCCTGCTTGCCAACATGAAGAGTGTCAAGAACATACTTGTTATTTTGCATGTGTCTATACATATTGGAATGAAGCTAAATATTATATTCATTTAGATAAAGTGTTAGAGAATGCAAATCAGCGTTGTGAGAAATATGGTGTAGATCCAATTACACTCGATGAACTCAGTCAGTGGCTAGTATTCATTGAAGACCAATGGTCTCCAGTTATTCACACCATTGTATCTATACTTGATTTGTAAAAACTTGTGAGTTAAGCGATGTTGGTTGAGTTAAATAAAAAGCTGTTTTTTGTTGAGAAGGTGGATTTTTTTTTTGGTTTTTGGCCTCATGTCGTGATAAAACCGTGTTTAGCCCACGAGACGACCTCGTTAAAAAACTTCACATATCTACTGCCTCTCCACCACCCCCCCTTCCTCCTTTTTGATTACATCTAAGTGCTGAGTCAGTTTTTTTTTTTTGGGGGGGGGGATAAAGCTTTATTAACTCTTAAGAGAACTCTTAAGAGAACTCTTAAGAGAACTCTTAAGAGAACTCTTAGGAGAACTCTTAAGAGAATTCTTAAGAGTTAAGAGAACTCTTAACTCTTAAGAGAACTCTTAAGAGAACTCTTAAGAGAACTCTTAAGAGAACTCTTAGGAGAACTCTTAAGAGAACTCTTAAGAGTTCTCCTAAGAGTTCTCTTAAGAGTTCTCTTAAGAGTTCTCTTAAGAGTTCTCTTAAGAGTTCTCTTAAGAGTTAAGAGTAAGAGTTCTCTTAACTCTTAAGAGTTCTCTTAAGAGTTCTCTTAAGAGTTCTCTTAAGAGTTCTCTTAAGAGTTCTCTTAAGAGTTAATAAAGCTTTATCCCCCCCCCCAAAAAAAAAAAAAAAAACTGACTCAGCACTTAGATGTAATCAAAAAGGAGTCTTTCACTCGAGACGTCAAGTGCTGCGCTGCTCGTGTTGTTGCTTTTCATTCGGTGTGACCATGTCAACGTGGAAAGACTACTTAACGAATATATACTTCAAACCTGGACAGCCCGGGGCATTTGCTGGTCCTTACAAACTGTATCACATCTTAAGAAAGCATGATCAACCAGTGACACAGTCGCAAGTGAAGAAATGGCTACAGGATCAAGACGCATTCAGTTTACTCCAACCTGTCAAATACAGGTTCAAAAGACAACGTGTGATTACACGGGGCATTGATGACATGTGGGATGTGGATTTGGCTGATATGGGAAACATAGCTCCCTATAATGATGGCACACGCTTTTTACTCATTGTCATTGATGTGTTTTCCAAATATGTGTGGGTGCAGCCACTACCTAATAAATCACATACCAGCGTCATACAAGCTTTTCAAAAGATTTTTCAGGACACGCGCCGAAGACCACGCACTCTAAGGTCTGATAAAGGAACGGAATTTAAAAACAGATGGGTCAAAGCATTTTTGAAGAAGGAGGGCATTCATGCTTATACCACAAAGAATGAAACCAAAGCCAACTTTGCTGAGAGAGTCATTCGTACTCTAAAGGGGATGATGTATCGGTATTTTCTACATAATCAAACTTACCGTTACGTAGACATCCTTCCAGACTTGGTGTACAATTACAACCATAGGCCTCATGGCTCCCTTCCGAATAAGTATGCTCCAGCCGAGATTCGTAAAGACAACGAATCCAAAGTGTGGAAGTATATGTATGTCGACAAACTCAAATTGAAACCGAAGAAGAAGAAGAAGAAGTATAAATTAAACATTGGCGATCATGTTCGCATTTCCCACATTAAATATGTGTTTCAACGGGATTATCACATCAAATGGACGCAAGAAGTCTTTATAGTCACACATCGGTGTAAGAAGCAAGGAATCCATTTGTATCGTGTGAAAGACTTTTTAGACGAAGATATTGATGGGCATTTCTATGAGGAGGAACTGCAGAAAGTGACCAAAGATATTGAATCTGTCTACAGAATTGAAAAAGTCTTGAAAACCCGTAAAAGGCGAGGAGGTGTGAAAGAATTACTTGTCAAGTGGTTAGGTTGGCCAAGCAAGTTTAACAGTTGGGTGAAAGAAACAGACATTCAAAGATGAAGCATCCCTTTACATGCTTGGTCTCTGGGCCTACAGGCAGTGGCAAAACGTCTCTGGTGAAGGAAATTTTGGAACAAAAGTTGATTCACCCCTCTCCGAAAAGCATTTTATGGCTCTATGCAGCAGATCAACCTTTGTACAAGGGAATGAAGGGTGTGACATTTTACCAAGGCATCCCAGATGACATTGAAGAGCGCTTTAACCCGAAAAAACCAAACCTACTCATCATTGATGACTTAATGACCAGATGTCATAGCGATGAGCGTATGACACGTCTTTTTAGTGTGGGTAGCAGTCATCAAAATCTAAGTATCATCTTTATTGTGCATAATTTATTCCATCATGGGAAAGAGATGCGAAATATTAGTTTGAATACCCATTATATCATTCTGTTTAAAAATCCGAGAGACAGTCAGCAAGTCAGTACATTGGCGCGGCAAATGTATCCTGGAAGATCTCAATTTCTCATAGAAGCCTATCAAGATGCTACCAGCAAACCCCATGGTTATTTGTTCATTGACTTGAAGCCGAAGACGAATGATCAACTGCGTATTCGTACAGGCATTTTACCAAAAGATACCCATTATATATATATTGATAAAGCCGTGTACGACCAAGAACCAAGTCATTTAACCATTCGCAGTCAAGATGTCTAAACGCATTCGAACGAACCAGCCTTTCCTTCATTTGCTTGCACGCAGCGGGCCTAGACGGCGTAAATCCTTGCTACAGCAAGCTACGAAGGAGGAATTAACGAGCTTGTTTGAAATTTGTTTGAATATATTGCGAGGACATTTATCCTTAAGCTCAAAACGGTATAAGGTATTCAAGCGTGAGCGTCATACCCTACGTACTCTGGCAGACAAGAAGATATCCCTTCGACGAAAAAAGAAGTTGGTGAATCAGAAAGGAGGATTCATTGGAGTGATTGCTAGATTTGCATTGCCCTTGTTAGCCAAGCTGCTGTTAAAATGAAGCATGCTATGAAAATGGTTCTCATTCCTGAACATGAATACAAATTGTTATTGGAAAAGAAGGGGAAACATGGTGGTGGCGACATCAAAGCAAAAGTCAAGACACTTTTACGTGGGAAACGAACGCGTGAAAAGGCCATGGAAATGTCTCAACTCCTTGGCCGCCATCTACGAACAAGTCAGTCCCAACAACAGCGGCAGCAAAAACCACCACCACTAGAAAAGCTAGTGTTAAGTCATTTTCAACCGATCTATCATGGAAAAGTACAACAACTTTTAGCAGACCTGAAGAAACATGGTACGACATGGACAGAGAAGAATGAACTTGTGTTGAAAACGGGCGATGTCATTACAAATTCTAACATGGTTGATTTGATGAAAGAAGCATTGGTAGCGACAAGAAGAAAGGAACGCACCATACCACCCCATGGCTGGCATCCGTTTATCCAGGAAATTGTGGATGCTAATATTCCAAAAACAACGTTTAGTAAAAAGACCACTCGTGAAGACATTGCAACAGAAATGAACCAGCGTCAGCAAAGACAGTTTCCGAAAGGATGGGAAAATTTTTAACATGGTTGAAAGAGCTATGGTGTTGTTGTGGTGGCCAGGAAGAGAAACCGACTATTCCTGTGAAGATCCGATGCACAAGTGCGTGTTGTGAAGGAGAAGTCCATCAGCATGATGATGATGATGATGATGATGTAAAAGAGGATGAGACTTTACATACTTGGTCGAATGGCGCGCGCTATCCTGAGGTATATAGGCAACGACGACGACGCACCCATACCATTTGAGAGGTTCCCTACCATGGAGTCGACAAGCTTTTACATTACTTTGCCGAGCAATGCGAGTATGAACTATTATCCCAACAACAAGGCTTCGAATTATCAAATTCGTATGCCTCGAACCATCTACCTGAATGGAAGATATGAAGTGGCTTTAGCTGAAATTCAATATCCGCATACATGGACAACGATGAGACATGGCATGGACTATTCTATTCAGTATCGACAACAACCGCTGACAGATATTGTTCTTGACACTATCAATATTCCTTATGGCTACTACAGATCCATACCAGAGATATGTCAGGCAGTGAATGAAGAAGCGACTAATTCTATGAAAGATGATCTTAAAGACGCTATTCGGCTAAAGTATGATAAAATTAGACGACGTGTGTTTCTATTTCTAAATTATGGCTTTGAAATGTCCTTCTCCACTGGATTAGCTGAGATTTTAGGATTTATCCCAGATCACTGGTATACTGAAACGTGTACAGCTGACCATAAAGCCGATGTGAAACAGGGGTTTTATACACTGTATGTGTATTGTAGTATTTGTGAACCACAAGTGGTTGGGGATTATTATGTGCCTTTGCTACGCTCTGTTGGGATACAAGGCCATGATGGCGACATTGTTATGAAAACGTACGGCGAACCGCACTATGTCCCTGTAAACACATCCAAATTTGACGTGATAGAGATGAATATAAAGGATGACACAGGCCATACTGTTCCATTTCAAACTGGAAAGGTGATCTGTAAACTTCATTTTCGACCAAAAGCATTATGAAAGCCTACACACACGATCCGTCTGCATATCGCAACCATTTTCTTCGTCAAGTGGGTGGAGAATTACCAGGATTCAAAGGAGCGCGAATACAGTATGGAGATGGTATTGGTTCAATACTGGGATCATTGGCTCGTAGAGCTATTCCACTACTTAAGGCTGGGGCTAAGATCGTTGCGCCACATCTTAAGAAGGCTGCAAAGAATGTTGCGAAAGATGTTACGGGTCGAGTAGCACAGCGTGTGTTTGGTGGTGGTGGTGATGTCCATAAAAAGAGAGTGCAACCGACGAAACGTGCCAGAAGACGAAAAACAGCTAGACGGATAACATCAAAAAAGCATAAAAGAGATATCTTTTGAAATCATGTCTCTCATTCACAATCATTCGTGCGAATGCAGTCTTTCTCTATTGGAATGGTTTCACGTACCGCCGACGCAAACTGCTGTAGAGAAAAGTTATAATGTCGACTATCAACCACTGACTACCATTAGAGAGGGGGCTCCCATAGAATTCTACATTCCTGCGAGTACAGAAGAATATCTGGATTTAAAGAACAGCAAACTTCATATTGTATGCTGCATTGTAAAGGCCGATGGAACAGCGTGTGGCCCAGATGATAATGTCTCTTGCATCAATGATGTGTTTAATGGGTTATGGTCTAATATTGAATTGTTTCTGAATGATCGGTTGGTTTCGCATAGTAACAACACCCATGGCTATACCAGCATTATCTCTCATCTCATCCATGATTCGGAAGAAAGTCTCCATTCTGAGCGCTCTATGCGGCTCATGTACAAGGATACTGCTGGGTCGATGAATAGTTATGAGGTGAAAAGACCTAATCATGAACACTATGTATCCGGGTTTCATGTCAATGCCGACGGTGGTGATCTAGCTGAGCAAGGAAACAATGGGTTGCATCATCGTTATTTGCATACGCGTCTCAGCCGTGAGTTTATGCTCGCAGGTGGTTTGAGGATAGATTTGTTTGAGCAGGATCGCTATCTTCCGAATGGCATCAGTTTGAAGTTGCGTTTCCATAGACAGAAAGATGATTATGTATTGATGGCTGTAGATAATACCTATAAGGTAGAAGTGAAAGAGGCATTTTTAACCATTCGCAAAGTGAGGGTGAGTCCAGGGATTCAGCTAGGGCATACAGACGCATTGCTGAAAAGTCCTGCCAAGCTCATCATCACTAGAAAAGAATGTAAAGTCTTGGCCATTCCGGCAGGATTTCGGTCTTTTGTGAAAGACAACATCTTTTTGGGTCAATTGCCAAATCGCATTGTCATTGGTCTGGTTCATTATGAAGCCTTTGGTGGGTCAGTATTGAGGAATCCATATGATTTCAAACATTTTGATCTGAACTATATGCAACTGTACACGGATGGTGAACCAGTCCTATCCAAACCGCTCAAGCTTGACATTACACAGAACAAGTACCTGGACGCTTTTGAAACGCTTTACAAATCGTTTGATCGATTGAATGGTGAGAAAAGTTCCATTATAAAAAGGGAAGATTGGCCTAGAGGGTATTCTTTATTTTCGTTTGACTTAACACCGGATTATGATGGAGCTGATCACTTTCCCCTGATCAAGCATGGGAATTTGCGGCTAGAAATGAACTTTGCTAGGGCTTTGCAACCTACCATCAATGTCATCGTCTATGCTGAATTCGACAACATTATTGAGATCAGTGCCAATCGTAGCATCCAATTCGACTACCAGTCATGAACACGAAGCAGATCGAAGCTATCCTGAGCCATGATGCCGCGACCAAAGACTTGTTTCAAGGTGTGTTTCCCATGGACCAGTTACCACCGTCTTTACAACGCGGTGCCTATGTCATCAACACCGACGATCATGATGAACCAGGAGAGTATTGGGTGGCAGTGTATTATGACAAAGACCCTGTGGAATACTTTGACTCTTATGGACTGTTACCTCTCGATGAGCGTTTAGAAACATTTTTAAGAAATGACTATATGTATAATTCCATCTCATTACAAACGCCGATATCATCGGCGTGTGGTTTTTATTGTGTATATTATATATGGCATAGAACTCGAGGTCAGAGTATGTTTGAGATTGTGAATATATTAAAAAGAAAGGATGGGGATTTTATTGTAAAGGATTTTGTCTATAGACATTATAAACCATTGTTTTATTAATGGTGTAGTTAAGCTGTAGTTAAGTTGTTGAAGAATTGTTCAAATGTTGGAAAAAAAACTCTAAGTTTCAAACTGGTCTTGTTTATTGGTGTTTTCCCAAACTCTCCCCCTCTTATCTACCAACTACTTTTTTTTACAAGTTCTCTCTCAATACATTGATCAATGCATGCCATTCATTGCAATTTAAATTAATATAGGTATCATAGACATTACACCCACGTTTGTAAATGCTATGAAAGCTCACATAACACACATCACCAAACTTTATCACTTTAACAGTTTCATGTTCAGACAGTTTGAGTTCATATCCTTCTTCTTCTATGTCCATCAGCCGCATCAGCCGCATCAGCCGCATAGGCTGTGTCACCTCAATGGATTTGGTACCCCGCTTGAGTTGTATTCCATCCTCTTTGAATTCAAGCAGAAGATTCTTCCCAATCCAATGCGTGTAACAGCGCGTTCCATTCCGCTGTGCTGAGGGTGATGATGTCGCAGTCTTCTGTAAGCTCGTCATATTGGCGAAATTGTACAAACACGTCTAGACCGTTCTCAGTCACACGCACATCTAATTCATTTGAGACTGCTAGGAAAAAGCCGGGTATTCTCAACTCGTCTAGGTGATCCTTCAACACGGATTGGTCCTCAAGCGATAGGACGAGATACTGTCCAAAATGCCGTAGCACAATGTCATCACATAAGTTTCTCAGATAGGAGAACCCATAGGTCATGGGTTCATAATCCATCAAATAGTCGTCTTCCATCGCGTCCATGTATTTATACTCGGATGATGTCGAACAGTGGATGCTGTATCGCTTCGAGGAATCGTAAGGCTGCGCGCCAGTTCTTGATATCAAAGAAGATCAACTGTGCATAGGGTGTATCTGGCACAACTCCCTTATAATCCTCTGGATAATCCTGTAAAAGATTTCTACAGAATGTCACACGTATGTTAGAATTATATTCAGCCACCGTCACTTCCAGTTTATTTTCAAGTCTGCGTTTAAACCCAGCTTCAAGCGGTATGGTTTTAAAGTCTTTCCACACTTCAGGTTTAAACCGATAAGCAGAAATTCTCTGAGAACCCATCATCACTTCATTCTTCTCATTGACAGTAAGGTAAACACCATTGTTTAACATGAGTGCATTCATGATTGTTACCTTGGTATGACTGGTCGTCTTGTCTGCGAAGCCTTTTATCCACTTCTTTCACCTGCTTCTTCAGCATTTTCCATTCAGGTATGGTCAGCAAGATACCCTTTTTCGTCGGACGGTTCCTTCCAGTCCCCTCATCTCTCAGGTATTTCCGAATGTTCACCACACCTTCATCGCTTTGTTTCATAATCTTGATATACTTTCCATTGCCTAGAGAAAGCATTCCATCCCACGACTGTGGTGGTGGTGGTGTCGTCTCCACTTTTAATTTCTTGATAGTGGTGGTGGTGGAATTGTTCACGTTCAAGTCTTTCACTGTATCTGCTAGAGTATCCATATCCGTTGGTGCAGATCTCTTCATGTTCACCCTCAACTCACTCTGAAGTTTGGTGAAAGTCATCCCCCCCTTTTATACTGTTGCTGCCGCTGCTGCCGCTGCTGCCTTGTAATGCCCATGCGCCAAAGTGGAATAGCCATCATTTAACACGTATCGCTTATCATCAAAGGGGGAGAGAGCTACTTTCCTCAACTTCTCCGAGAAAATCTGGTGGTTATGACTTCGAATGGTGTGTCCTGTCACCATCATTTGCGTTTGGTTGAACAAACTATCTTTATATTGCTGATGTTTCATACGTTCTTGGGACGCATGAGTAATCCCTTTGGCTGTACGTTTTTCTTTCCCACCATACATCATACTGTACATTTTCGGCCGAAGTCCAACAAACTCTTCAATGGGGATACCTGCCGTCTCATCTTTCATTTTCCCAAGCACTTTCTTGTTCACGGTGGAATGCAAGAAATGATTGGGGGGATAGTCACTTGTGTCGAACAAGTCAGCATCTTCCTGCATATCCTTGTAGATATCATCCGTTTCTATGTCATAACATAGACTGTCGGTGTCACTGAACAACAGCTTGGCGTCAGGATACTTGGTCATGATGTAGTTGTAATGAAAGTCAAACATGAGCACTTTGCTGAGGTCAAGAATGGTGAAGCCGACTTGAATGGGCTTATCCAGAAGCAAATCCACTTTGTGTAAATGTACCGCGGTCAAATCGTCATTGAAAATTCTAAATTGGTGGAATGAAGGTTTGGCTACAAGTTTCTTGAACCGCTTTTCCTGGTGAACGAGTTCCACTTTGATGCGCTTTCTCACATTTTCCATGGTTTTGCCAAATACAGAGTTGTTCATCAATTTGAAAAAGTCTTTCTCAAACGGGTTCTTAGCCAACTTTCTCTTTTCCGTGTTCAACGAGATGTATTTCGCCAACCATTTGCTCTGTGTAAACATGATAGCCCGATGCACCTTCGTGACTTTCAATCCCAGTGACACATATTGCTGTAAATTTCTATAATGAAGTACATAGTTCTTCTTGTCACACAAGTTGGGAATGAGCTTTTCACTGGGTTTATCTTTCATGTTCAACTCTTTCCGTAGCTTCTGACTATACCCTGATAATTCTCCCACCTTCACACATTTCCGTTCTGGAGCTACTGGGTAGAGATTATGACCATCATGGATTGAATATGGATATTCCAAATCCACCTCTAAAATGTATCCAATCTCATCCTCTTCATCCACTTCCATGAAGTTAATGGATTCTGGCTCGTTCACCCACATAAATCCACTTTCTGGCATACTTTGTGACATGGCCCAGCCGTACAAGTTGTTTGCGTCGAGGTACATCAGGTAATGGGTTGGTTGCATAGGGTCATACTCTGCTACGTAGGGGTTATTTGCTTTCGCATACTTGTGTGTGATGACAGATATTCCTCCACGTAGACCTTGTTCAACCATTTGGTACATGTCAATGTCATTGATCAATTCCAACTTCACCTTTGTCGCTTTTAACATCGCATCCCACGACAGTCCTGGCGCTGTATAGTAGTGGGCAGGATCCAATTCATACGTGTTAAGACACACTTGACGAAAATTTTCAAACACGTCAGCCAACAGCAATACATCCGATTTCAGGTATAAGTCGTGGTATTCACCAAATGTAGTGCAGTGGAATGTCTCCCACACCTTCTGTGCATGCACATAATCCTCATCGCTAATGCCTTCTTCACTGAGCAGACTGTAAAACTTATCCTTGGACGGCAGTTGTGTTTCGGCAAACTTGGATGGCTCATCCACGTAATCGTAGGGGTACACTCCCTTTCTCAACAGTAACTCTTGCTGGTCGCTATCGTGAATGTGAGAGGTCATGTTATAAAAGGTATCTTTCCCTTCTGCCGCCAGGTTGGATACCAACTTCTGTAGAGAAGTACCCATGAACTGATAACTGTCTGTAAATTTCAGATTGCTCATGGTGAATGCAATATATTTCTCAACGGTGTTGGGAATAACCGTAAGCGTTTCATCTTTGAATTTGCCAATTTCCTCCATGATCAAATGGCTGTCATAGCCTCGCAAATTGTGGAAAAAGACAGGGATGATAAACGAATCTCTAACACCCTGCTGATCCTTTCGAAATCGGAATTGCAAATTGCATTCACTATGTGCAGCACCGCGATATCTGCCATTGATATGGTCATGATCTCTCACACAATCTGCTCCTAGAGGCTCATGACAAATGTAGCAATCCACAGCAGTCCTGAAATCCTCTTTGTCTTCACAAGTCATGACCAACTTCTTTGGCTGCTGTAAACCCTGCACAATACGATCACGCTCATTCACCATATGGTCTAAAAAGACTTTCACAGCATTGTCTCCTCGATACACGACTGGGGCACGTGTGTCAAACTGGCTCACAACCACATAGGCGAAGCTGTTTGGACGATGATGTTGGTACTTGTCTCCTTCTTCATGCTTTTGCGTGAAACATTCAAAGTCTGCATAAATCACAAAAGGTGCTCGCTGTTGTTTGGCTACATTCTTAAACTTGATAAACGGTTCCTTGGGGAATGATAAACGTTGCGCTCCATGCTTGCCACACACTTCGCGATGCTTGTCTAACAGATCTTGTCGTATAAACCCGTGAAGGCAGTTGAAACAATAAAATGCACCTCCATTATGCTTTGATCGATAAGCCATCAGTTTGCTGAAATTCTTGATGAGACAGTAATGTCTTGTCCTGCCATTGCTAATCAAAAGTAAGTTGATTTCTCTCGCGCTGTTGGCGCTGGTGTTTCGACTCAGTTGTATCGGAACAACAACATCCTGTTCATATCCAAACACGTTGATGGATACATCATTCTCCTTTTCAAACTTTGGAATGGCCGTAATCGGTGTGGGAAATGTCATGCCTTCCACCTTCAATTCGTTCTCAAATGGCTTGTATCGATGCATACGCTCTGGGTTTGCATCTGTTGAAGGGTGAAGGTGAGCCAGTACCGACCATAAGAAACACTTGTTGTCTTTATTCTTAATGTTTAACACACCTCCTGTATTCTTCACTTTCTTCGGCAGGTCCATATAACAGCTTGCTTCCAGAGGTGTTGATGTAGCTGTATGCACTTCAATATACAGGATATTATCCAACACCCAGCCAGAACCTTGTCGCTCATGTTCATCAAACTTGGTAAACAATTCTTTATAGGCTTCTGGCAAGTCCTGCTCAATATCCCCTGGATTGTAGGCTATATATGTTCGACTGCTGATAAAAGCATTATCCACTTGTTCTACCATCACCCCTTCAGCATTCGCTGTCATTTTCTTGAAGCGTGCATGTACGACAATGTACCATTTCATTCCATCATTTAACGTTTCTCGTAAATGTGCCTTAATCCGATTCTCTTGTTGCCGCATTTCAAGTAATAAATCCGATCCATCTTCAGGCTCAAACCGTCTTTCCTGTGCGTTTTCACCAAGACTCACTCTTCTCCCTCTCCCTACTTGCACTCTCTTTGGTTCTTTGCATACATGTGTGTCAAACGCATCCATAGATGGAAATATCTTAACACATCCATAGCAAAGGAACGGATCAGGTCTGATAATACTATCTTGCAGCGTCTTTTGTCTCTTCACTTCTATCTGCTGAACAAGCTCTTCCCGAGCACGTTTCAACCTTGCTTGTTCCGTAGCCATCCTTGTTGTCGCTGCCGCTGCCATCAACTGTTCTGATGTTCTCCCCTCCCTCCCCTTTTATACGCGGACGGACTACGAAAGTTACTGTAGTTAAACTACAGCGTGGCAGCGAGAGAGAAAAAAAAAAGAGCTCTTTGAAGTTTAAAAAATCATTTTATTTACAACTATTTCATATTCATATATTCATATGCTTTCATATATACATTCGAAATATGCTATTAAAACACTAAAACACTAAAACACTAAAGTTAAAAGTTAAACGTTAAAAAAAACACTAAAACACTAAAAGTTAAAAGTTAAACGTTTAAAAAAAAAACACTAAAGTTAAACCACTAAAGTTAAATACTAATGATTTTCAGTCACCATTTTTTTCCACGCCAAACTCTCCGCAGGGCTTTACCAGCACGTCGGCTCACCACAATCGCACTGGTAGCGATAAAACTGATTCATAGTGAATGGTCTCTTGGCACATTTAAACGGATGCATGTTGTAATATCTAAAGTTTTTCAACGCTGCTCCACACCACCAACAATCCAACAACGGTTCTGGTCCTGGCAATAATGCTGTAAAGTTATATGACAGCAGTCCGCCGCAGGTCTTACAACAATAATGCCTTGGTGCATCATGCTTTACTGGACAATTATGCGACTGTCCATCATACTCCAGCAAGCAGAAGCACTTGAAGCACTCAGTTGTTAGCGTGATCATGCCGCGGCCTTTCTTCCACACCCTGTAATTGTACCTCTTCTGCTCCTCCTCCACAGGTGTTACAGACGACGGAAAATGCAAAGTTTCCTCTAAGGCATACTTCATCTCTGCCTCCACCTTTGCTTTCTCTTTCTCTTCATTCAATGGTTTGCGAATTATCACTGCCTCATTTGGTTTGAATTGACTCAGATCATCTATGGCATCTGCTAACGAGTTCATCTTGTTTGTGTGTGTGTGTTAAATGGCATCTCCTCGACTCACTTATATATAGTGAGTTTTGGGGGAGGGAGGGGGGAGGGGGGGTTAACTCTTCTTTAGTGATAGGGGGGGGGGTCGTCGATACCCTGTTCTTGGGGCGGGGTGAGAGCTGTCACTCTCGAGAGGGGAGGGGGGGGGCTAGTACAGCGCTTCATCAACGCTTCGGCGGAAGCTGTTATTTCAAATGCCGTAATCACATCGACAACTGCACAAAATGACGTTTACACTACCATCTATTTCGTCAAGAAAAAAAATTGAAACCTAACATAAGTTTCTTTTTTTTTTGGGGGGGGGGAAATGATTTTTAAACTCTTCTTTGGTTGTAGGGAGGGGGGGGGGTCGTCGTCGACATACTGTATGCCGTGCGCTGAGCGCTGAGCGCTGTACGCTGTACAGGGGGGGTCGTCATCGACACGCTGATCGCTGTGCGCTGATCGCTGAGCGCTGTACTAGGGGGGGGGTCGTCGTCGACACGCTGATCGCTGTACGCTGTACAGGGGGGGGGTCGTCATCGACACGCTGATCGCTGTGCGCTGATCGCTGAGCGCTGTACTAGGGGGGGGGGGGGTCGTCGTCGACACGCTGATCGCTGTGCGCTGAGGGGGGGGGTCGTCGTCGACACGCTGCGGGCTGAGCGCGCTGTGGGAGGGGGGGGTGGTCTGACGTCGATCGGCTGCAGAGTATATAATGCCCTCCGCGCCTCTCCAACTTTTACCATCATCATCATGGAGCTCTATTTCCATTTGGATTGCGAGAAGCGTATCAAGTCAGTTGATAAGTGCGAATTTGAACCACAGCGCCTGCGGGAAACAACGTACAGAAAACACTTTGTACAGATGCTGCCTGACCCGAAGAATATTGAAGTGGTTAGCATACCGGTTACATTTAACCGCAGCATCACGATGGGGAAGCGGATCGAAAACATTGAGGATGGCAAATTCAACCATGCATACATGAGGACGTATATGCTGGGAGAACAGATACCAACTACCATCGAGGAGGAAGAATACCCGGAATGGGCAGAGTACTTCCTGAGACGCGATTTTGCGACCTGCCCCGGATGCAATGTGTTTATGCTATTTGACAAGAGTATAGCTCTGGAGTGTGGACACACAGCTTGCCTCCATTGCTCTCTGATGGCAGCTTTTCTAGAAGCTATTGAAGGCCACTACACCATGAATTGCCTGACCTGCGGAATCAACTCAGACATCTTCCTGTTTGGCTCTCAACAGATGGCACAATGTGGCAGGGAGACTCGTGATATCATCAAGTACAAGTAAAATAGCATAAACACAACTAAAACAATGCGGAGTTTATCTCCTGGCCGCTCCAAAGCGGCCGCCAACTATTACAAAATAAGCAAAACAAACGTGTTAGTGTGTGGGATATGCATGAGAATGTGTGGGATATGCTTTAAAAAAAAAAAAAAAAAAAAAAAACTCTTATACCCTCTCTCTCTCTCCCCAACTCCGTCTCGTTTCACTCACCCTCTCAGTCACCGTCTCGGCGCGCGCGCCTTCTTTCAAAAAAAAAAAACCTCTCTCTCCCCTACCCCGCCAACCCCGCCAACCCCGTCTCGGCACGCCACCGTGGCACGTTTCACTCGAGACGCTCACGGCACACACACCCCCTCCCTACCATCCCCATACAACGTTTCACCGGAAACACCTTTCTTTCACTCGCAATCCTTCCAACTGCATCAAATGACGTTTTCTTTCGTCATCAACTCACTGTATAAAACCTTCATGCAAACTCCCATCAAATAACGTTTTCCCCTCGTCACACTCTAACAATACTCTAACTAAAAAAAAAATAAAAAAATAAAAAAACAAACAAACAAAGGAGAACGGACATGCCAAACTCACTCTTTCTTCACGCACACTCCCTTTTATATGCCTGAGCAAAGGGAGCGAAATTTTCACATCCTCTAACCAATAGAAATCCACCTTTAACACTGCATTCTCATTGGTCAACTTTCGCTCCCTTTTCGCACCCAAAAAGTGCAGTGGTTCTCTCATCCACTTTTTCGTTGCTATGCAGTGGCTCTCTCATCCACTTTTTGGTATCCATGCAGTGGCTCTCTCATCCACTTTTTGGTATCCATGCAGTGGCTCTCTCATCCACTTTTTGGTATCCATGCAGTGGCTCTCTCATTATATAACTACTCCTGTATAATTACAGCATTTGCAGCAGCTGTGAGTTTGCATGTCTGATGCATAGATTCAGCTGTGTCAGGCTGATGAATTTCATTAAAAATGATAAACTTGTCAAATATTTCACGAAAGCGTTCTCATATTGCGCTTTTCAATCTTTGAATCCGCAAGTAACTCTAAATTTAAAACTTAATGCATTTTCGTGTAAATTTCAGATGGCTTAGCACAATTGGCCAGCAGTCTTAAAATTATTTCATCGGATAAAGATATATATCAAAACAGAACATCCCACCGGTCCATTCTTGTACGAAATTCATCCAAAAGGTGCAAGAGGAAACTCAGTGTAAATCCAGTGGTAAACGGCTCTGTCTAAAATGCAGCTGCAAAGCAGCTAAATCAGCAAAGACAATCCACTATCTTTATTAGTGTGTTATCTAATATGATAGAATCAAAAAAAGAACGAAAAGAAAAAAAAAACAATAGAGGAGCTGAAATCTAGATAGAAACGAGAAGGTGGAATCTATATGGATGAAAATAAAGTCCTCAAAATAATTGCCACAATCTATCCTTCACCTCAAATAAATCATAAGATAATGCATGACCATATCACACAACCTAGTCCAAATTATTGAAAAATATCCAAAGAGCAGTATAAATATTACTGAATATTTATAGAAACCAGAAAAAAGATTTATAAGATTTAAATGGTTTAATGATTGAAAATACTGTCAAATATTCAACAAACAGTAAAAGACATTATTAGATTTATTGCCAAAAATTCGCCTGCTTCTATCACAACATTTAAGCCGCAGGTTACTAAGCTGTCGTTTTTCTTCGCGGCTCCGTTACAGCCGCCTCCATGGAAAACTTAATGGGTTTATCTACGGCTCTCTGTGTTTTCAATGCCCTTCAGGCCAGGATGGAGGAGCTGCAAATGCTACAGGATGTTCGTCCTCATCACTGGTCTCGGCTGTTACTGTCCAAAGTTTTATATGTGAAAACGGTAGCCTACCAATCCAGTGAAGTAGTATTGCAGACTCAGTCTCTCAGGTATCCTCGAGACATGGGCCCCTGCCTTCCAAATATTAATCCTGAGTCGAGTGTACTTCTGGCCTAGAGCGCCTGCAGATATTTAGAGGAAGTGGTAAGGAAGAGTACACTTTCTTTCAAGAAACAGTGTTCCATACCATGAGGAAGTGTGTCTATCCGGGTGCGAATGTCTTATTCGACCGCGTTTTCGATTCCTCTCGGTAGCGACGTCTCACTTATGAAAGCTCAATGCCTACATGCTCACGTCTTTGGTTGTCCTTCGACGAGATCAAGTGTTGCCCCACTCCAATATAAGCACGAGGGATGCGCGTTTTGCAACGATTGTTGGGCAATCTGAGTTATTTCCTCCGGAAATGCTGAAGAATGTTATTGAGGCAGCGAGAGTCAAATCACAAAATGCGCAAAGTCCTGACGCCGCACGCTAATAAGCCCAGACAGCGGCAATCGACGACCCCTCCCATGGCAACGCTAAACAAGAGACCAGGTCCAGAGCCGGTGTCCACACCACAGGTCAAGAAACGCAAGCTGGACACTAAAAAGCAGACTGCCGCTTCTAAGCAGAGGCAGCAAACAATCAAAGTATTCGGCACAGATCGCATATCGATTTGTACCAAATACTTTAGAGTTGGTTTATTCGTTTTCCAAATCGAGTGTTAATGTGTTGGCAGGGGGGAAGGATAAAGAGTTTTTGGCAAGCTTGGCCAGCGTTAGGAGCTCCCAAACACATAGTCCGGTGGTTCTGTCGGGGATACCCCTTACCGTTTGCGAGAGACGGGTCGGGTCATCAAATCCTAGTCAAGTTTCCCAAACCCTCTTTAGTCACATCGTAAGAGCACCAGCCAGAAAAGCAAATGGCTTTGCAAGCAATGATTTAAGAACTGATAGAAAAGAAAGCCAAAAAAATGTCTATGGGCACTCAAGGGTTTTTCAGTCGAGTCTTTCTTGTTCCGAAAAAGTCGGGCAATTGGCGTCTTGTCACAATGTTGCCTCATGTCAATCAGATCATCCACCTCGCATCATTCAATATAGACACTCCACAGTTGATCAAATCCACGCTAGACCAAGGCATGTGGGCCATTTCAGTGGATATGTCCGATACATACCTCCACATTCCAATGCATAACACTTCGCGCTGTTATCTATCATTTAGCAGAGGGGATCAAAACTATTGGTTTATTGCTCTACCGTTCGGCTTGTCAACAGCGCCGTTTGTGATTCTCCAGAATTGATCTGCATTTCAGTAGATCTGTCCAATGGATACCTACACATTCCTACAGGATAGGAGGTCAAAACTATTGGTTTCTTGCCTTACCGCTTGGCTTGTCGACAGCGCCGTTTGTGTTTACGTAACTTGTAAAAGTAGTCAAACGTTCGGGTCGTCGCAAGGGGTTGTTCATTTTATAATATCTCGGTGATTGGTTGTTGGTGAACGGAGACAGGCAGGTCCTTCTATCCCAGTTGGCCACACTTCCCAAGCAGCGCGATGGTCTCGGTCTGTTGGTCAATTACAAGAATTCCGAGTTGACGCCGATTCAACGGATAGAGTGCATGAGTGAATTAATAAATTTTGTAAGGTTCAGAGCGTTTCCCACTCAAAATCTGATTCAAAAGCTTTCAAGTCTAATTGCACAATTCGTTATTTCTCCAAAGCCTCGAGTATCCTTATTAGAGTCGCTTCTCGGATTATTGGTAGCAACGGGGAAGACGGTAGAGTTGAGCAGGCGCCATTTTCGCGAGTCTAGGCGTGTTGTTTTGAAGGCACTGCGTCGCGCCAGGTCACCGGATTATCGACTACGCCTTTTCTTGTTGACTCTGAGATATCTCGATTAGTGGTCGTGTCAGCTTAATCTCCTGACAGGTGTACCCTTTCTTCCATCCGCACCCAGGGAGGTACAGTGCAATGCGTCTTGTAGCGGTTAGGGTTTTTTCAAGGACACGCTTGGAAGGGTCTTTGGTCGGATCACTATCGCAAACTTCATATCAGTGTGTTGGAAGCAAAGGCAGTGTTTCTTGCGTGTCAACTTCTCTCTACGTTTTTCAAGGGTCACGTGGTCCAGTTTCTCCTGGACAATAAGAAAGTAGTCTCTCATGGCGGTACGTGTTCACCGACGTTGTCTCATCTCACCAAATATGTGCTCTTGCATGCTCGCGAGAGTGCATTTTCATTCAGGCGTCACACATCGCACTCATCCCGAATGTTCTAGCCCATCTAGCTTCCAGAATGAGCGAAATCCTTCAGACAGTTTGGGCTTTAGCGGATTACGAGTTTCAATGTATTGCAAATCAGTCTTCGTTGGACGTCCCCAATTCGATATTTTCTAAAATCGTTTCAATGATCGTCTTCCAGTGTACATATCTCCGTGGCTGGACTTAGCAGTATTACAATCGATGCATTACTGTGTTGTTGGCCTCCAGCAGTCCTGTGTAATGTTGAAAGTTCTCATGAAGATTTTTCACGAGAAACCAAACTGTCTGTTGCTGGTAGCTCCCGATTGTCCAGATCTGCCTTGGTTTGATTTGTTGATGCGGTAACAGTGCGTCGAGAGCTTCCGATTCCCCTGAAGTTTGGCAGTTCGCGTCAACCTTATCGGAAAAATTATCACCCAAATCCGCAGTTGTTTCGGATGAAACTATGGTGCATAAGCTCTCCATCATGAAAGCTAAGGTTTCTTTCAGAGAGTGATACACTGAATAGACATAAGGGCCCAACGAATAAGGTTCATTTGTCATATTGGCGACTTTTCGAAGAAGGGTGTGGCTCGAGGAACCAATCCTGTTGCAGCTAACGCTGTGGAAGTGGCCGATTTTTTCTGCCTTTTACAGGGTTAGGAAGGTCTCGGTTAAATCGCTCATGATATACCGCTCAGCTCTCATGTTCATTCTGAAGCGTTCATCCGGTTATGATTTGTCTAACTGTGGTGTGTTGCCGGATTTATTCAGGTCTTTTCAACTACTTCGGACAGAACAGTGGTGCCTTGCCTTGGGATTTGTTTCTGGTTTTGAAATACATCACGTCCCCACTTTCCCATCACTCTATTATTTCAGACAAGATACTTACGTTGAAATGTGTCTTCCTCGTGGCCTTGGCGTAGGGCAAACGCCGCGGGGAAGTACCCGCACTGAAAAAAATTTCATTATTCACGTAAGTCAAGTTAATGGTTCATGGGAGGCAGTGGTCCTAAAACAATTACCATCGTTTCTGAACATTGCGACAAAAGTTTTAATTACCAGCCTTGACGGGTGTGACATCACGTGATAGTGTCGACACCGCGTCGTTATGCCCCGTCTCTCTACTATGCGCATATAATAAACGACCAAGTAATTATCGTAGCACGTTACAGTGTCGTCTATTTATATCCTTTATGAGTAGTACCTCGGCAGACCTTTCTAAGGCATCTATATCTAATTATATCAAGAAAACCATATTGCTAGCGTATGAGGATAAAACTAAAGAAGATGAAGATGTAATTCAAAAGAAGTTTCCAATTAAAGCTCATCAAGTTAGGCATGTAGCGTACTCTTTACGCAATGTTAATGACGTGTCAACGTGTTATTACGGGTGTTATTACGGGTTGGCTGTTGGACCTCTCCTAACACGTTCAGTAAACACTATTTGCAAGACACATACAACTGATACGCTATCTAGTTTGCATAGTCTTGACCCGTTCGCTGCTGCTGAATCAGTGATTCATAATAGCCTTTCTTTTTGCAGGATTCCCAGCCAAGAAAATCTTCAAGAAGAAGGCCACTACATAGACTCTGTGTTGTGGATGTACGATTCAGCTCTGCACCGACCGCATGTTGCTCTGTCCGTCATGTGACCAACGATGTCGACTCGGCGTATTTGCGTCTTGTACTATGCTCTAGTTTTACACAGTGCGTTTTTACACATCGTATAACATGACACTGTGACGGGTCGACACATATGATCACGCCACTTTCGGCTAATGCTATTATGTGTCACCCCTCTTAGGAAAAGAAAGAGGGGACTTTAGCTTGAATCAATCTGTCAGTACTTGTATTCGAGCGTGTAACGTTGTTACTGATGAGCCGTTCGTTGTGAAACCCCACTTAACCTTGTTATTGTTATCGAATGGCTAGTTCGAGTTGAGACTTCGCTGAATTAAAAGATGATGTTGAATTCAATTTCTTTTATTTCTGACTTTGCGACACAATGTCTTGTAGACGGCATGTCAACTGGTTCGTATGCATTTGTGGTTCAATTCCCACTACCATGTCTAATCTCCCATAGTGATAGCTTCCCCATCAGTGGGATCGTAGTGTCCGATAAGATGGGTACGGTTCGATCACGTGACTGGAACGGCTGATTGGTCGGTTGTTTGACAGAGCATTGTGAACAAAGTAACAGGGGAACCCGTTCAAAATTTACTTTGCGGCAATATCCCGCAAAATTTCTTTTCTGGATCGCGATAACCAATTTTTAATACATTGAAAAACCCCATTATTATTATTATTATTATTATTATTATCTTTTTCTCATTTTTACTATCATTATAGAAAGAATAAATCAGTAACTAAATAACCAAAACTACTAATTTAATAACCAATTCCAAACAGCGTAACGACTTCAGCTACAATTTCAGACAAACCCCTTTGTCTGAGACCTTAATCCACACATAGTCCTTTATACCGGACACCCCCAAAGCATGTATAAAAATATTTAGGCATTTAATATTAGGCATGTAATATTAACAGATCTGAATTTGAAACAGAGATAGATAACGATGTACATCTCTGCAGTGAGACTTGTGAATATGTCCTGGCCAGTTTTAGGAAACCACAAGACTCAGCCTTTTCAGCAGTTTCTAACTTTACCTAGTAAAAACATACATTGTAGGCGTTCAACATCACATTATTTTTGAACGAAAAATGATGGGACACAATTTTTTAATGTATGAAACTGTACAAATTTGTATGGAGTTTTTTTCCTGACAAGTGCTCAGACAGTGTAAGCCTTTTCCAATTTGATGTAGAAAAATACAATAAGGATGTGCAAGGCAAAGCTTAAAGAAAAACAATTATTTTTTATCTCGACTGAAAATTAATAGATCGACACTTTGTCAAATATTGATAAAAATTCCAACATTGGTCCAGAGAAGTCCTTGGAAGCTGTATGGCCCAGTTTGAAAGTTCAAAAATTATTAGGAACTATTTCAAAACACTTTTGATTCTTCTGCCAGATTAAAGCCATAAGAAACACCAAATAAAATGGCTACGACACTTGGTAATTAATGACCTCAACAATTTCAATTATATTTTCATTCTTGCATTTTACATACATAAATTTTTAAGTTGGGGCTAAATTCATTAAGCTATAAACTAGCTAAGGGGCTCTGGCGTCAATAATCAGACTTCAAATTTTGGAAAAAGTATCAGGAAATGTTTAAAGTGTTTATGGTCATAATAAACACCAAATAAAATGGTTGTGGCACTTGGACAGTGGTAACCTCAAGAACTTCAAGTATATGCTAATTCTTGTGCTTTGTATGTGTAAATAAAACATGTTATATGTATAACTCTGTCTATCTTTCTGTCTTTATCTGTCTATCTGTCTATCTGTACTTCTGTGAAGTACCCTGCCAAACAGAGACCTCCAGCGAAAATTCTCGGATTCTGTCCAAAATGTATTGTTGGAGAAAAAAATCCTCCCTAGTCTCAAAATACAGGTCACATGATCACATACAAATAACTACTTCCGCATTGAAAAAGAACATATTTTAGCGTTTTTATGTGCTGTTATGACCGAAGAGTTATGTAGCTGCTTGGTTATCAAAGAAAAACCATGCTCACGAAATTTAAGGTTGCAGTTAATAATGTGATAGGGTCTGTTCCTTCATCAGTTGCAAGTATTACCAATGAGAACGGCAGCAGTGGCAAAGTTGAAGATGAACGTACGATTAAATTTCCATACAACAGACCAGACTTTCTCCATTTGACTGCAGACGAAGTCCAAGTGTCTGCTGATCACACAATAAGACCAATTCTCGTTCCCAGAGATATATCGAAAATACCATGGAAAGCAGGATATGCCGAGTAAGCACAGTCCCAGTTAGTAGCGGATCCTTTCTTAGTCCTAGATACAAGGCAAGGAATATTCAAATTGACCAGCACATCATAATTGGTTAAATTACAAACTCGTCTGTTGGTTGATGAAAATTATTATGACCCATAATAAGAATGTAATGGTGAATGGCATGGCTTAAAGTTTGTAAATAAACATCGAACAACCGCCGCAAATGCTGTTCTCGCATCAAAAGAACACATTCAGTTTTGCCAATTACGGTGTGCTGTTCAATTTTACGTGTCTCTCCTTGTAGTCCCAGCGGACCCTTAATTTCTATCTTCCTAGGACAGAAAGGGTCACAGTTCCTGCAATAGAAGAGCCATTGATTTTCGAGGCTCTGGATCTTTTGGCGCACGTTCAAGAACACTGAGGCTCGAACTGGCAGGCTTTTTCTTTCAAAGCGCAGATAAGTACCCTGGCGCATTATTTTCGACCTCAGCGAAACTCCCAAACTAGAGTAAAGCGTGGTTTTGCAACTGTGGATTCACTGTGTTGTGGGCGATAATGAGAGATTCGATATCCTGATCTCAAGAAAACACATATTTTTCTCCATAAAAAATTGTTATCTGACCGTAAAACTTGTGCGCCATAATTTATAATTTGGCCATTTATGTGATGCACCCTTTCTAAAATAACGAAATCTGAAAATTGACATCAATGACATTCCCTATCATAGGAAGACCGCAAGAGTCATCTAGGACTGGCGGTCTTCCAGTGACAATAAAGAGTCACAGTTCATAGAATAAAACTTACCATTGATCTCAATTTTGCCAGTCAATTTTGCCAGTGCACGACTGGGAACAATGGCGATGTTTTAGAATATAAATTGCCGTATTATAAATTAGCTCAAGTGGTCAAGTGTTAGACTGATAATCCACAGGTGTGCGTTTTCCCTTTACATATTATAGAGGCCTTATTTATAGTTCTGCCCCTTTCAAAGGCACATAAGGGTATTTTTTAAAGAGTCATAATGCGTTAATTTTTTGCCCAGCTTACGTTACACGTAAGCTGGGGTATTCCTATCGGTATGCGGATGGCGTCCGTTAGTTTAGTTAGTTAGTTAGTTCGCTGTAAACTTTGTTTCAAAATGCATCTCCTCCTACAATTTTAATCCAATGTCATTTAGATTTGGTGTGAGGCATCCCCAAGGGGTCGTGCATACGGCTTGTGATTTTCTAGTCGATCGGGTGATTTTTGAATTTTTGGCGAATTTTTAAAGAAAAAATTAAAAATGTATCTCCTCCTACATTTTTGACCCGATGTCATTTATTTTTGGTATGAGGCACCCCTAAAGGGTCGTGCATACGGCTTGTGCTTTTTTAGTCGATCGGACAATTTTTGTATTTTTGGGGATTTTTTTAAGCAAAAATTTTGAAAAAAATGCATCTACTCCTACAATTTTGATTCGATGTCATTTATTTTTGGTGTGAGGATTTCCTAAGCGGTCGTGCATACGGCTTGTGCTTTTTTAGTCGATCTAGTGATTTTTGAATTTTTGGGGAATTTTTAAAGAAATTTTAAAATGTATCTCCTCTTTTACATTTTTGACCCGATGTCATTTATTTTTGGTATGAGGCACCCGTAAAGGGTCGTGCGTACGGCTTATACTTTTTTAAGTTTGTATTTTTGGGGAATTTTTTAAGCAAAAATTTCGAAAATAATTAAAAAAGCATCTTCCCCTACAGTTTTGATTTGATGTCATTTATTTTTGGTGTGAGTGCATACGGCTCGTGCTTTTTAGTCGATCGGGCAATTTTTGTATTTTTAGATAGTTTTTGAAGAAAAAAACTTTAAAATGCATTTCCCCCTGCAGTTTTGAACCTTTTTTATTTATTTTTTTTGGGGGGGGGGGGGGGAGGTTTGAGGCATTCCTAAGGGGCTGAGAATACTACTTGCGCTTTTTAGTCGATCCGACAATTTCTGTATTTTTTGGGAATTTTTGAAGAAAAACTTCAAAATGCATTTCCTCCTACAGTTTTTATCCGATTTCATTTATTTTTGCTATGAGGCATCCTTAGGTCTCGCATACGGCTTGTGCTATTTGACTCGACTTGGGAGTTTTTGATTTCGGGGGGAATTTTTGATGAAAATACCTCAAAATGCATTTTCTCCTGCAGTTTTGATCAAACATCATTTATTTTGGGACTGAGGCATGCTTAGGGTGTCGTGAATATGGCCTGTCTTTTTCAGTCGATGAGAGAATTTTTGAAGAAAAAAATTCAAAATGCATTTCCTCCTACAGTTTTTATCAGATTTCATTTATTTTCGATATGAGCCGTCTCTAGGGGGTCATGCATACGGCTTGTGCTTTTTGAGTGAATTGGAAAACTTTTGAATTTTTTTCGGAATTTTTGAAAAAAAAATTTAATGAATCTCCTCCTACAGCGCATAAACGCAAGTTAAAGAAACATTCGCAGTAGTCCAAATTAAGTACTCCGCATCGATGCAAGTTAAATAAACATGCGCATTGGTCCGAAATGTTATCTGCACATCGACAGAAGATAAATATAGATGCGAACTGGTCCAAAATAAGCACCGCGCATCAACGCAAGTTAAATAAACATGCGCACTGGTCCGAAAAAAAGAACTACGCTTCGACGTAAGTTGAAAAGACATGCGCAGTGGTCTGAAATGCGAACCGCGCATCAACGCAGCCTAAAGAAACATGCGCACTGGTCCGAAATGCGAACCGCACATCGAGGCAAATTAAATAAACATGCGCAGTGGTCCGAAATGCGAACCGTGCATCAACGCAAGTTAAATAAATATGCGCACTGGTCTGAACTGAGAACCACGCATCAACACAAGTTAAATAAACATGGGCAATGGCCTGAAATGCGAACCGCGCATCGACGGAAGTTAAATAAACATGCGATCCGGTCCAAAATAAGCACCGCACATCAACGCAAGTTAAACAAACATGCGCACTTGTCCGAAAAAAAGAACCATGCATCGACGCAAGTTGAATAGACATGCGCAGTGGTCTGAAATGAGAACCGCGCATCAACGCAAGTTAAATAAACATGCGCAGTGGTCCGAAGAAAGAACCATGAATCGACGCAAGTTGAATAGACATAAGAGTCGGGCATCGACGGGACTTAAATAAACATGCGTTCTGGTCCGAAACGCAAATCGCGCGTCAACGCAAGTTAAATGAACCTGCTCACTTGTCCCAAAATGCGAACTGCGCATCAACGCAACCTAAAGAAACAGGTATACTGGTCCGAAGCGCGAACCGGATATCAACGCAAATTAAATAAACATGCACACTGGTCCGAATTGCGAACCGCACATAAGCGTAAGTTAAATAAACATTTGCATCGGTCCAAAATAAGTACCGATCATCAACACAAGTTAAATAAATATGCGCAATGGTCCAAAATGCGAACCACGCATCAACACAAGTTAAAAAAAAACATGCGCGCTGGTCCGAAATGCGAACCGCACAGCAACACAAGCTAAATAAGCAAGCACACTGGACCAAAATAAGCACCTTGCATGAACGCAAGTTAAATAAACATGCGCATTATTTCGAAATGCGAACTGCCCATTAACGCAACTTAAATAACATGCGCACTATTCAAAATAAGAACTGCGCATCAACGCAACTTAAATAAATATGTGCATTGGTCCAGAATAAGAACCGCGCATCAACTCAAGTTAAAGAAATATGCGCATTGGCCTGAAATAAGAACCGCGCATCGACGCACGTTAAATAAACATGCGCACTTCTCCGAAATTCGAACCGCGGATCAATGCAAGTTAAATAAACATGCGCAGTGGTTCGAAATGCGAACCACGCTCCAACGCAAATTAAATAAACATTTGCACTGGTCCACAATAAGCACTGCGCATCAACGCAAGCTAAATAAACATGCGCACTGGTCCGAAATTCGAACTGCTCATCAACGCAAGTTAAATAAACATGCACACTGGTCCAAAATGCGAACCACGCGCCAACGTAAGCTAAATAAACATTTGCACTGGTCTAAAATAAACACCGCGCATCAACGCAAGTTAAATAAACATGCGCACTTCTCCGAAATTCGAACCGCGGATCAATGCAAGTTAAATAAACATGCGCAGTGGTTCGAAATGCGAACCACGCTCCAACGCAAGTTAAATAAACATTTGCACTGGTCCACAATAAGCACTGCGCATCAACGCAAGCTTAATAAACATGCGCACTGGTCCGAAATTCGAACTGCTCATCAACGCAAGTTAAATAAACATGCACACTGGTCCAAAATGCGAACCACGCGCCAACGTAAGCTAAATAAACATTTGCACTGGTCTAAAATAAGCACCGCGCATCAACGCAAGTTAAATAAACATGCGCACTTCTCCGAAATTCGAACCGCGGATCAACGCAAGTTAAATAAACATGCGCAGTTGTTCGAAATGCGAACCACGCTCCAACGCAAGTTAAATAAACATTTGCACTGGTCCACAATAAGCACTGCGCATCAACGCAAGTTAAATAAACATGCGCACTGGTCCGAAATTCGAACTGCTCATCAACGCAAGTTAAATAAACATGCACACTGTTCCAAAATGCAAACCGCGCACCAACGCAATTTAAATAAACATAGGCACGCGTCCAAAATAAACACCGTGCATCAACGCAAGTTAAATAAACATGCAAACTGGTTCGAAATCCGAACCGCGTATCAAGGCAACCTAAGAAAACTTGGGCTGTCCGAAATAAGTACCGCTCATCAACGCAAGTAACATAAACATGCGCATTGGTATGGAATAAGAACCGCGCATCAACACAAGGTAAATAAACATGCGCACTGATCCGAAATAAGAACCGCACATCAACACAAGGTAAATAAACATGCGTACTGATCCGAAATAAGAACCGCACATCAACACAATGTAAATAAAGATGCGCATTGATCCGAAATAAGAACCGCACATCAACACAAGGTAAATAAACATGCGCACTGATCCGAAATAAGAACCGCACATGCACAAAAGGTAAAAAAAACATGGGCGCTCGTCAGAAATGCGAACCGCACATCAACGCAAGTTAAATAAACATGTGCACTGTTCCAAAATGGTAACCGCGCATCTACGCAAAATAAAATAAACATGCGCACTTGTCTGAATAACAACCGCGCATCAAGGCAAGTTACATAAATATGCGCTCTGGTCCAAGATGCGAGCGTTGTTTGAAGGTATCTATGGCAGACTATCCAGTCTACCAGAGATACAAAAAATCTGTTTCCCATTTTTCTGGGTAAGAAATCTTTGTATGCGTTTATCGGTCTATGTTCTGGTCCGGTGCTAAATTAATTATTGGGCTAGCTCTTTGCCGTCTCATCTTTTGAAGCCCAATTTTTCAGGAAAATTCCCTTGCTCATGCACGCTAGAATTGGTTTTATTGCTTTTCGTAAGCTGGGACTTTGTCCTTGGACAAACTTGTTATTTCTTTTCGTCATTAACTCCCCGACCTCTCAAAGAAACGGATAGGTTTAAGAGCAAAACAAAAAATGATATTCGCCCTATAACTCCTTTTCGATTAGTTTTGAAAGCAGTGTTGCACATGAGGCTTTTAGCAAATCTAAGTTTTGTAAAAATGGGTTGTCTCTTTTTAACTTTGTAATCAACTTTTACTACTGAGCATGATGTCCACGGGCATTCTTATTGAAAATGCCCTACTGTAATGTAGTTTTGGTCAGACTGCTTGCATGTGTAGTCCAAGTTTAGGCCTCTCTTGAAAATTACTTTTTTTTTGGTTCCGTCGGAGTTAAGGAAAATGCCAGCTTTTGAAAAATTATCAGTAACCTGTTTTTAGTCCCAGCTTCTTGCAGAAGCATGGGCGATAGCAGTTGTTGAAAGTATGTGCGTATGTACGCTTTTAACTTGAAAATTCGCATCTCCTCCTAGGTTTTTAGCCTAAATGACTTGAGATTTTGATTGATGGTGTCGGACATAAAGTACCTACCTGCAGGGCTGGTAAAAATTTCGAAATTTTAAAAAATTTCATGAAATCTGAAATTTTTGAAATATTTCAGAAATATTGAAATTTTTGAAATCTTTCAAAGCACATTAGAAAAAACAAACATCTCCAGGCTATGCGTAATATCTGTTCGGGAAACACCGCTCAAGGGTGACTGTTTGTTTAGCTGACATTTTCTGACCTGTTGTGTACATATCCGACCTCTTTCCCCTGTGCCGTTAACAGTGAGCCCCCTTTCAGCAGTTACTTAAAACCTCCTGCCTCTCACCCTACCCCTTAAAAACACCCGCTCAGATACCCGGAGTAGATGTGTCAACGATGCTATAGGCCAGCAACTGCTAGCTCTATTACTCAAAAGTCATAAATCACGCAGGATTTCTGTGGCTGCCTTGTTTACTGGTAGAGTTGTGCCAGCGCAGTGTGTTAACTGACAACTTAAGATGAATGTCCGTGGATAGGTATCGATCAGTATTTGGTATTCTTGATATCCAGCTTATTTCGTATTTAAAAATTGCAAAACATGTGAAATTTTTGAAATTTTTACAAGAAGTATTTCATTCGAAATATTTCATACCAGCCCTGCCTACCTGGCTAGTAACTCTTGGCAGTTCGCCAAATATGGGCGGAAATATTGGCAGAAAAACCATATTTGTTTAAAACGTATCTCCTCCTACGGTTTTGGATTAAACGCTCTAAAATTTTGGTGAAAGTTAAGGTGAATAAGTGTCCAACTGACTTACCTTTTTTGGTGATTCGCCAAAAATTGACGAAAATATTGGCGAAAACCAAAAAATTTCAACAAAATCGGAAATAACAGCTGGAAAATGTCTTGAAATTTTAGCTGAAGGTTCCAGGCGTTACTACCTCTATTTCTCTTTTTTTGGTGATTGGTGAAAAATTGGCGGAAATTTTGGCGAAAAATAAAAAAAATTCAATAAAGCTTTAACTAACTGCTGCTGAAAAATAGTCTTAGTAACTTGAAATTTTAATTAAAGGTAGCAGGCATTCTTACCTTCCTGCTACTGCTACTTTTTTCTTTGTTGGCCAGAAAATTGGCGAAAAGTTTGGTGAAAAACCAAAACATTTTCAGTAAAATTTTAAATAACTCCAGAAAATAGTATTACTGTCTTGTAATTTTAAGGAAAGGTAGTGAGCTTTACTATCAACCTGGCTGTTACTTTTTTGTTGATTGGTCAAAACATTGGCGAAAATTTTGGCGAAAGAAAATTCATAAAATCTTAAAGAACTCCAAGAAAATATCTTAAGGTCTTGAAATTTTAAGAAAAGGTAGCATTTTTCCTACCTGTCTGGCTGGTAGAATTTTTGGTATTGCACAAAATTGTGGAATATTTTGGCGAAAAACTAAAAATAAAAATACGTAAAATCTTAACTAACTCTAGGAAAATAGTACCACTGTACCATTTTAACTAAGGGCAGCAGGCAGTGTTGACTAACTGCGTATTAATTTTTTTAATGATTGGCAAAAAAAATCAGCAAAATATGGGTGAAAACCAAAGAAATTTCAGTAAAAAGCTTAGCGAACTCCAGGAAAATAACCTCATTGCCTTCTAATTTTAAATAGCATTAGCACGTATTACTACCTAAGTGATTGGTCCTTTCTTTTTGAATTCGTCAAAAATTGGCAGAAATAACTCCAACTGTGTTTTATTGAATCCTAGTTAACTCCAGGAAAATACTCTTTTTTAAGTTTTTTGTTTTTATTTATTATCATTTTGAAATAACGCCACATTCTCTTTCTCTCTCAGTCCCACGCCGACATGCTCGCCTTTTACAGAGTAATACAGGTAAATAGTCTTACTGCCTTGAAGTTTTAGGTAAAGGTAGCAGGCATTACTACCTTTCTGAGTGTTATTCTTTTAGTAATTAGCCAAAAATTGACGAAAAACCAAAATCTTTTCAGTCAAACCTTAAATACTCCAGGAAAATAGTATTATTGAAATTTTGCGTAATTTTACGAAATTTTACGTAAAGTTAATAAGCATTACTACCCACCTGGCTATTACATTACTTTTTTTTTGGTGATTGGTAAAGGAATTATCGAAAATTTGACTGTCTTTAAATCTTAAGGGAAAGTAGCAAGCCTTCCTACCTTGCTGTTTGTTACAATTTTTGGGGATTGATAAAAAATCAGTGAAAATTTTTGCGAAAAACTAAAAAAAAAAAGCTGTGAAATCTTAATGAACTCTTTTGAAATAGTCTTACTCTCTCGAAATGTTAAAGAAAAGTAGCAGATCTTAATATCTAGCACGCTGTTGCAACATTTGGTGAGTGGCCAAAAATTCAGTAAAATCTGATCTCCAAGAAAATAGTATCACTGTCTTGAAATTTAACTAAAGGAATCAAGCGCTATTACCGTGCTGACTACTACTGCTTTTGGTGATTGGCCAAAAATCGGCGTAAATTTTGGCGGACAAAAAAAATCTGAGTAAAATGTATATGAACTATAGGAAAATAGTCTCATTGCTTTGTAATTTTAGTAAAAGTAGCAGACACCACTACCTAACTGGCTATTGCTGTCTTCGAATTTTAGGTAAAGATAGCCATCGTTGATACTTAACTGGCTATTACTGTTTTTTCGTAATTCGGAAAAATTGGCGGAAATATTGGCGAAAAACAATTTCTTACTAAAATCATAACGCCAGTTATGCAATCTTACCTTCTTATTATTTTGAATTAGGGAAGCGGATATTCGAGCCTACTTTGTTATTGTTTACGTTATTGTGAATTCCGTACCGTTATCGGATTGCAGTATAGCCAGAGCGACAAAATTTAGAAAAAACTTCCAAAAGATTAAAAGCTACATAGGCGGCTCGTTTGCTCGGCAAAGGTCGAAGCACACAAAATTTCGTCAAATGATCCTCGTATACCATTATAAATTTCATGTCATGAAGCATTGATTGCATGTCAGTGAGGTCTACCTGACCCCCCGAACAAAATTCCTTTGTAAGCATGGGTCGCACGACTGTCCCTTTTGTGGTAGGGCGTTTCTTTTTAAGCTCAAAACGTTGATGGTTCGAAAAAATATAAATAATTACATATTTTACATCGAGATTGGAGTTTTGTCAAGACAATGTTTCAGAAACTGTTAAGACCGAGGCTTTAAGAACTTCGCATAGTGGATATATATGTGTGTATATATATTGCTGATGTGCGACGTTCGTTGACTTATTATTTTTGAAATCGCCCAAAAAATTGACGGAGCGACGCTTTGTCAAATACTGATAAAAATTCACACATTTTGTATGGGGACTTGGGAGTTTGGTTCAGAGAAGTTCTCAGAAGCTGCAGGGCCAGTTTGAAAGTTTGTAAAAGTATACGGAAATGGGCACCGCCACTTGACAGTCTTGTTTTTTGTTCTTCAACCAACCGTGTCAGTTATTATATGTCTCCCCCTAAGGGATACATATATAGTATTTGGTGTATCCGTTCGTGTGTCCGTCCGTCTGTCCACAGTCGGTTTTTCTCAAAACATACATGCATACTGGGGTACATGTCTAGATGATGCCCGTGATATTTTTTTTTTTCGTTTCTTGAAAAATTCTATTTTCGGCAAATTTTTGAACATGGGGGGGGGAAGCTTCGTGCATTTTTTTCACTTTGGCAGGCTAAATCGCCAAAACAGTTCGTTGGATAAGGCTCAGACGTCGCAAGAAGAACACACATGTAGCGCAAATGTACACTGCAAAGTTTTCTTCATTTCCGTTGAAAATGTATTTTTAGCGATTTTTAAATTTCTGAGTTTTAAGTTTTTTTTGCCCATATTGTTGCGATATCTCGGAAACAGTTTGTTCGATTAGGCTGAAACGTAGCAAGAAGAACCCACATATAGTGCAATGTTTACTGCGAAGTTTTTCTTCATTTTCTGTAAATTTAAAATGTATTTTTGGCGATTTTTAATTTTTTTTGGCTCGCCAATGTTGTACTTTTAAACAAGGTATTTTTTCCCACGTGACTGATTGAGGGGCAGCAGCTTAGACATATCCGTTTTTCTTTTAACAAAAACACTGGCCAGTCTGGTTTTACTACGATTTATCAAAGGACCAGTTTTGCCAAGTGTAGCGTTGTGGGTCCACCACCATGTGAAAAATTGCGGTCTGATTCCAGTTACAAAAGAAGGTGCATTTTTTCAGCACACAATTGTCTTTTATCTTGTAACGAGTGCACCATAATTTAATTGACTCTCCCTGCCGCTAGGAGATAGATAGTCGTCTAGAACTAGAGTAAGGCTTTTTCAATTTTTTCTTATTTGTTTACGTGTACCAATAATGTATACCATACTTTGACCAAGAAAAGCAAACGTGTAATTTGAATGCTAAATTCAAAACCACGAATAATAATAAGAATAGTAATAATATTATAAATAATAATAATAATAAAATCCTATTTCTTAAAACTAAACCAAATTAGGATTCATTACCTTGACATTGATTTTTCTGTCAAGCTTACCCTGTGGGGACAGAAAGCTGCAGCTGTGTAAAAAAATGGAGATGTGGAATCTACTGAACCGTAATTCGTCCAAGGAAAGCCTTTTGATACCTGACCACTACCCCGACCCTGCAAAAAAACATATATATACCAGTATATCTTAATAATGAAGACGTTTCTTTCCATCGGTTTTTATGGAGTGCATACGCCGATGCTTTAACGCTTACATTGGATGCATTGCGGCCAACGCCGAAATCAGACATCAGTATGACTCTCACGCCTCGTGCTGTAGGATCACAGACATCAGTATGACTCTCACCCCTCGTGCTGTAGGATCACAGACATCAGTATGACTCGCCCCTCGTGCTGTAGGATCACAGGCATCAGCATGACTCTCACCCCTCGTGCTGTAGGATCACAGACATCAGTACGACTCTCACTCCTCGTGCTGTAGGATCACAGACATCAGTATGACTCTCACCCCACGTGCTGTAGGATCATAGACATCAGTATGACTCTCACTCCTCGTGCTGTGGGATCACAGACATCAGTATGACTCTCACCCCTCATGCTGTAGGATCACAGACATCAGTATGACTCTCACCCCTCATGCTGTAGGATCACAGACATCAGTATGACTCTCACTCCTCGTGCTGTAGGATCATAGACATCAGTATGACTCTCACTCCTCGTGCTGTGGGATCACAGACATCAGTATGACTCTCACTCCTCGTGCTGTGGGATCACAGACATCAGTATGACTCTCACCCCTCATGCTGTAGGATCACAGACATCAGTATGACTCTCACCCCTCATGCTGTAGGATCACAGACATCAGTATGACTCTCACCCCTCGTGCTGTAGGATCACAGACATCAGTATGACTCTCACTCCTCGTGCTGTGGGATCACAGACATCAGTATGACTCTCACTCCTCGTGCTGTAGGATCATAGACATCAGTATGACTCTCACCCCTCGTGCTGTAGGATCATAGACATCAGTATGACTCTCACTCCTCGTGCTGTGGGATCACAGACATCAGTATGACTCTCACCCCTCATGCTGTAGGATCACAGACATCAGTGTGACTCTCACCCCTCATGCTGTAGGATCACAGACATCAGTATGACTCTCACCCCTCATGCTGTAGGATCACAGACATCAGTATGACTCTCACCCCTCGTGCTGTAGGATCATAGACATCAGTATGACTCTCACTCCTCGTGCTGTGGGATCACAGACATCAGTATGACTCTCACCCCTCATGCTGTAGGATCACAGACATCAGTATGACTCTCACCCCTCGTGCTGTAGGATCACAGACATCAGTATGACTCTCACCCCTCGTGCTGTAGGATCATAGACATCAGTATGACTCTCACCCCTCATGCTGTAGGATCACAGACATCAGTATGACTCTCACCCCTCGTGCTGTAGGATCACAGACATCAGTATGACTCTCACCCCTCGTGCTGTAGGATCATAGACATCAGTATGACTCTCACCCCTCATGCTGTAGGATCACAGACATCAGTATGACTCTCACCCCTCGTGCTGTAGGATCACAGACATCAGTATGACTCTCACCCCTCGTGCTGTAGGATCATAGACATCAGTATGACTCTCACCCCTCATGCTGTAGGATCACAGACATCAGTATGACTCTCACCCCTCGTGCTGTAGGATCACAGACGGCTGTCCTATTTATTCCCACTGAATATTAGATCTATGCTTCCTGAGTTCTTCAGTTATCGCCCAGATTTTAGACAAAAGTTACCTTTCAATTTTTTTGAAAATGTCAAGTATCCATTGGAATGAACTTTTTTTGCATTTTGTGGTGTTTGAATCATTCAATTTCTAATAAAAATGTGCATGTGAAATATTTCGAAGAATTCCGATCGTACTTGATGAATTTTGCTTTAGTTGCCTTTCGTAGAAAAAAAAAAAAACATGCAAAGTAACCCCAGTGGACCAGATAATTTCGTTTGACAAAAATAATTTCTTTCTTTAGTTAGATCGCACGTGAAGATTAAAATTAGGGAACTGATATGACTTAATGCACGTTGTCAAAATACGCATAGATGAGATTATATCGAAAGTGTTATTTTTATATTTCTGTAACAATTAGGGTAATAAATGGCGGCAAATCGAAGTGGAATGAAGACCAAGCGAGGGCGGGTACCTTTTTCGTCCGGGGGATGGATAAAAACCAAAACCAAGTGGCTGATCCGACAAGTCCATCCACATCGGCTTCTCCAAGCTATGAGGCGGAAGTCGACAGTCTTGTAAGTGTAGATACATCAAAAGAGACACTTCGGTCGTTAACTGATGCTTAACAAAACATAATGAAGCTACTTCGGAAACAAAGTGGAGCTTTTCATGGGTGTTTCCTCGTAGTTAACAATGCCATAATCTGGTGTGAATCACTACCATTTTCTGTTAAAAAATGAGCAGGTGTTTGCTGAATTGCTTTTTGGACATTATGATCATTGCTTTGGTAGAGTCGGGACCCGCTGCCTTTCACATACTTCTCCTTGTTTGATGGACATGCTGGCACCGGGGCAGCCGTAATGGCGGCGAGTGTATTGCACAATTTTATTCAGGTGATATAGATTGGGGTTAAACTCCCGATCAATGCAGTCGGAGGTGTGAAATACCAAATTTATTTCTCAGTCGAAGAAAAAGTTTTGTCTTGAAATGAAAGTATTTAGTTGCTTCCTTTCACATCAAACAAACAGTATTTTGACTTTGATAAACATACCGAACTTTGTGGTCTGAACGCTTGGAAATTCATGTGAAAATACCTAGTTAAATAACCGATTTTCTCTCGATTTTGTGTGAAATTATATTGCCTTAATATACACTGCAGATGAATTAGTTAATTCCACAGCCGTGTTCAATATGTGTTGTTGTTTTTTTGTAATATTAGGAACGGTTAAACAATGTACGCAGCCAACTCATCACAAAACGCTACGCTTTGGACGAAAGTAGTGAAGAAATCGAAAAAAGCGCTTCCAGTCCGGTTACGGGCTTTGTTTTCCCGCCAAAAACGTTGAATAGAAAAGTGTCTGCTGATGAGTTAGTCATAGGCGCTTTAGAAGCATCCTTTATAGATATGGTAAATTCTTAGCTTTATATACGAAAAGTGGAACTCTTGTAACGCTTAATGTTTCACGAGTTAAAAGGCTGATTTGATGCGGTATCAGTCGGGCACTCTTACCTTGCTTGAATTCATGCTATAATTAATGCACTTAGACTACTGTAATGATTTCTGATGAAAATTTCTTGTATATGAAATACTAAGAGAAAACTGTTTTGCAGAGTTAGTGCTTCTAAAACTTTTTGTAACTAAATATGATATTTTTTGTGTAAATACTTTCAGTATTGTATTTCTTTGAGATTTCATTGTGTCATTGTGGCACTCCACAGTGCCGGAATTATGTGTGACTCTTCTCCGTCATCCGGTAATATATGTCAAAATGTATGTCACAATATATCTCGCAATGTATGTCACAGTATATGTCACAATATTTGAAAGTTGCGTTTATAACGTTTTTTTTTAGCCCAGCTTACGTTACGCATAAGCTGGGGTATTCCTATCGGTTTGCGCGTAGTTAGTTGGTCAGTTGTTTATTTAGTAAACTTTGGTTCAAAATGCATCTCCTCCTACAATTTTAATCCGATGCCATTTATTTTTGGTATGAGGCATCCCTAAGGGGTCATGCATACGGCTTGTGCTTTTTTAGTCGATCGGGTTATTTTTGAATTTTTGGCGAACTTTTGAAGAAAAAATTTTAAACTGTATCTCCTCCTACATTTTTGACCCGATGTCATTTATTTTTGGTATGAGGCACCACTAAAAGGTCGTGCATACGGCTTGTGCTTTTTTAGTCGATCGGACAATTTTTGTATTTTGGGGGAATTTTTGAAGCAAAAATTTCGAACATAATTCAAAATGCATCAACTCCAAAAATTTTGATTCGATGTCATTTATTTTTGGTGTGAGTCATCCCTAAGCGATCATACATGTGCCTGTGCTTTTTTAGTCGATCTAGTGATTTTTGAATTTTTGGGGAATTTTGTAAGAAAAATTTCTAAAGTGATCTCCTCCTACATTTTCGATCCGATATCATTTATTTTTGGTATGAGGCACCACTAAAGGATCGTGGATAGGTTTGTGCGTTTTCAGTCGATCGGACCATTTTTGAGTGAATTGGAAAACTTTTGATTTTTTTCGGAATTTTTGAAAAAAAAATTTGAAAAAAAAAGAATCTCCTCCTACAGCGAATAAACTAAGTTAAATGAACTTGCACAGTAGTCAGATTTAACAACCGCGCATCGACACAAGTTAAATAAACTTGCGTAATGGTCCAAAATTAGCACCACGCGTCGATGCAAGTTAAATAAACATGCGCATTGGTTCGAAATGTGAACCGCGCATCGAAGGAAGATAAATAAACATGCAAAATGGTCCAAAATAAGCACCGCGCATCAACGCAAGTTAAATAAACACGCGCACTGGTTCGAAAAAAGGACCATGCATCGACGCAAGTTGAATAGACATGCGCAGTGGTCCGAAATGCGAACCGCGCATCAACGCAACCTAAAGAAACATGCGCACTGGTCCGAAATGCGAACCGCACATCGAGGCAAGTTAAATAAACATGCACACTGGTCCGAAATGCGAACTATTCAAAATAAGAACTGCGCATCAGCACAACTTAAATAAACATGCGCACTGGTCCAGAATAAGAACCGTGCATCAACTCAAGTTAAAGAATTATGCGCATTGGCCTGAAATAAGAACCGCGCATCGACGCACGTTAAATAAACATGCACAGTGGTTGGGAATGCGAACCACGCGCCAACGCAAGTTAAATAAACATTTGCACTGGTCCAAATTAAGCACCACGCATGAACGCAAGTTAAATATGGCCACTGATCCGAAAAAAAGAACCGCGCATCAACTGAAACCAAAGAAACATGCGCACTGGTCTGAAATGAGAACCACGCATCAACACAAGTTAAATAAACATGCGCAATGGTCCGAAATGCGAACCGCGCATCGACGGAAGTTAAACAAACATGCGCACTAGTCCGAAAAAGAACCAGGCATCGACACAAGTTGGATAGACATGCGCAGTGGTCCGAAATGAGAACCGCACATCGACTCAAGTTGAATAGATATAGAAGTCGGACTCCGTCGGGACTTAAATAATATGCGTACCGGTCCGAAATGCAACGCAAGTTATATGAACCTGTGCACTGGTCCGAAATGCGAACCGCACATCAACGCAACCTCAAGAATCATGAGCACTGGTCAGAAATGTGAACCGGATATCAATGCAAGTTAAATAAACATGCACACTGGTCCGAAATGCGAACCACGCATCAACATAAGTTAAATAATCATGCGCACTGGTGGAAAATGCGAACCGCTCATCGACGCAAGCTAAATAAACAAACACACTGGTCAGAAATGGGAACCGAGCATTAACACAAGTTAAAAAAACATGCGCACTGGTCTTAAATACGGACCGCACATCGACACGAGCTAAATAAGCAAGCACACGGGACCAAAATTAGCACCGTACATCAACGAGTTAAATAAACATGCGCACCGGTTCGAAATGCGAACTGCACATTAACGCAACTAGAATAACATGCGCACTATTCAAAATAAGAACTGCGCATCAGCACAACTTAAATAAACATGCGCACTGGTCCAGAATAAGAACCGTGCATCAACTCAAGTTAAAGAATTATGCGCATTGGCCTGAAATAAGAACCGCGCATCGACGCACGTTAAATAAACATGCGCAGTGGTTCGAAATGCGAACCACGCGCCAACATAGGTTAAATAAACATTTGCACTGGTCCAAAATAAGCACCGCGCATGAACGCAAGCTAAATATGGCCACTGATCCGAAAAAAAGAATCGCGCATCAACTTAACCCAAAGAAACATGCGCACTGGTCTGAAATGAGAGCCACGCATCAACACAAGTTAAATAAACATGCGCAATGGTCCGAAATGCGCATCGACGGAAGTTAAATAAACATGCGAACTAGTCCAAATTAAGCACCGCACATCACCGCAAGTTAAACAAACATGCGCAGTGGTCCGAAAAAGAACCAGGCATCGACGCAAGTTGAATAGACATGCTCAGTGGTCCGAAATGAGAACCGCGCATCAACCCAAGTTGAATAAATATGCACACTGGTCAGAAATGGGAACCGAGCATTAACGAGCATTAACGCAAGTTAAAAAAAAACATGCGCATTGGTCCTAAATGCAAACCGCACATCGGCACAAGCTAAATAAGCAAGCACACTGGACCAAAATTAGCACTGTGCATCAACACAAGTTAAATATACATGCACACCGGTTCGAAATGCGAACTGCGCATTAACGCAACTATTCAAAAAAAGAACTACCGCGCATCAACTCAAGTTAAAGAAATATGCGCATTGGCCTGAAATAACAACCGCGCATCGACGCACGTTAAAATAATATGCAGAGTGGTTGGAAATGCGAACCACGCGCCAACGCAAGTTAAATAAACATTTGCACTGGTCCAAAATAAGCACCGCGCATCAACACAAGTTAAATAAACATGCGCACTGGTCCGAAATGCGAACCGCGCACCAACGCAAGTTAAATAAACATGCGCAATGGTCTGAAATTCGAACTGCTCAACAACGCAAGTTGAATAAACATGCGCACTGTTTTCAGAATTGCGAACCGCGCGTCAACGCAACCTAAGGAAACTTGTGCACTTGTCCAAAATAAGCACCGCTATCAACGCAAGTTAAATAAACATGCGCAGTGGTCTGAAATAAGAACCGCGCATCGACGCAAGTTAAATAAACATGCGCACTGATCCGAAATAAGAACCGCACATCAACACAAGGTAAATAAACATGCGCCCTGATCCGAAATAAGAACCGCAAATCAACACAATGTAAATAAACATGCGCACTGGTCTAAAATGCGAAAAGCGCATCAACGCAATTTAAACTAGAACCGTATTTCGCTAGCGAAATGTTATTATTATTTCTTGAATGATATAAAGTATTTTACAACATGCATACAGTGTCTTATACAACTATGTACAGAGCTTATGGCACAGCATGTATGCGGCTTATAATATTCTAAAAAATCGGACCACTGACAAGGAAAAAACTCCATAGGTCATAACTTAGTACCAGCTAAGTATATTAGCAAACAACACAGCTTGAATACGTCTTATAAGCCGAGTAGTGTTTGGTTTCTGTTGACTTAAGGTTTGATTAACTCATCACGCATACACTGTGATATCTGTTTACGCAGTGAGAGCTCGAACAAAGCTAAGCAACTGTGTGGTAATCTGTGCTATACGTTAAATGCTCCAGGGCGTTGTAACAAAGAAAACGAAATCGAAGACGAAAATAAAAAGTATCATGCACACGTTCAGATCAAGCTCTTCATAAGTCCCAAGTTTCATGGTCCTAGGGCCCATAGTGTCAGAGAAGAAGACACAAAAATCGGAAAACTGTCAAGAAGAGAAAAAAGGACGAACGGCTGCTCGCACAAATTCATATAACCCTTGCAAGCCAAAGGCTTGTCAAGTTTTAATAAACATGTACACTTTTCCAAAATGAGAGCCGCGCATCAACGCAAATTAAATAAACATGCGCACTTCTCTGAATAAGAATCGAAGCAAGTTACATAAATATGCGCACAGGTCCGAAATGCGAGCGTTGTTCGATGATATCTATGGCAGACTATGCAGTCTATCAGACCATTTTTCTGGGAAACAAATCTTTGTATGCATTTATCGGTCTATGTTCTGGTCCGGTGCTAAATTAATTATTCAGCTAGCTCTTCGCCATCTCATCTTTTGAAGCCCAATTTTTCAGGGAAATTCCCTTGCTCATGCACGCTGGAAGTGGCCTTATTGTTTTTCGTAAGCTGGGACTTTGTCCTTGGACAAACTGGTTTTTTTAATTTTTTGTACCTATTGGAAAGTTAAGAAAATGTCAACACTTTTTCAACATAACTGAGGAATTTGTGGTGGAAAATTTCGCAGAGGGCTGTCATTATCTGAAATTTAATTTATTTTAGGACACTGTTATTAAAGAAGAAAGTGCCAATTACCGAATCACAGGAGGTTGTACAGCAGTTGTGGCAATGTTTTTCATGGGCAAGTTGTACATAGCAAATGCAGGTGATAGCCGAGCAGTATTAATAAAAAGTGGTGACGTCACACCTCTCTCGACCGATTTCACTCCAGAGAGTGAACGCCAGCGGCTGCAGTTATTGGTGAGAATTGTTATCCCCTGTGGAACGGAGGGATATAGTTTTGAACTTTTCGGTCTGTCCGTCTGTCTGTCTGTCCGTCCGTCACGCTTCAGTCTCACGCGCCTACAGGTTACATTAATAGATGGATTCCTTTCAAATTAAGTACACGGCTTCTCTGGACCCTTCCGTAGTGCAGTGACCAAGAATTTTCGGGATCAGATACAAATTGACAAAATGGCGGATTTTTCAAAATCGGCGCTGTACTTAGCGTACCTACGGCAGTCTCACGCGCCTACTTGTTAATGGATTGATTCGTTTACATGTTAGACACTACGACTACCTACCTTCCACTTTTAAATTTTGCGTAGTCAACACACAACAGCCTTACACACACCATATCGCCACACCATAAATCTGAATATACGCCAATATTTCATTTTTTGAAATTTACTATTTCTGTGCAGAGGTAGGTCTTTCTCGACTCCCGAATCCGCAATAACTTCTCGGATACTTCTTAGGAACTTTGATGAACTACTCAATCATGTTGTGGTGAAAATGCACATGATGATACTGTTGTTTAAGACAAAGTGAGACAAACGAAAGCAAGGCAAAAGACACGCGGTCAAAGCTCAACAGCAAAAAGCTTGGTTTAGTGCAATTTTTAAACTTAAAATTTTAAATTTACTTAATGTAATTTAATTTACTTTAATTTGTAATTAAGGTAAGCCTGAGTTTCGAACGGATCCACTTGACCAGTTATCGCTTAAGCGTTGTTTTAAATTGCCACACTTTATCAAATAAACCATCATGTGTTTGTATTGTAGGCCAAATTAAAACCTGAACTGTTGCATGGGGAATTTACGCGGCTTCAGTTTTCTAAAAGAGTATCGAGAAAAGACATCGGGCAGCAGGTTCTGTACCGGGACGCACACATGAACGGCTGGTACAGTGCTCAGTCCCTATCCTCGCATAATACAGCCTTCTCGTTATCTCCAAGTGCCTTCATTGTTTGGATCCAGAGAAGCGGTTATCAAATCTGTGGGATTTTGTAGGGATTTGGAAAATTTTTCGCGGCAATTGAAATGTTGCGACATCAGAGTTGGAGATAAGAAGGGCGCGCTGTGTATGTTTGTTAGTCGTGCATTGTGTGCTGTGAAATGATGAAGCTTACTGTGGAGTAACTGTAATTGTCAGTTGCTTTATTCTGCTAGGCCAGTAACGCCACCATACTTGACTGACGTTGAGAAAAATGTGTAGAGTATCTACTTAAAATGGAGAATAGGGGGACTATAATGCGTAGTTTGCAGACAGCACTCGGACTTGTAGGTAGAAAAAACAGCATAGCATTGCGGTAGATAGGGATTGCTGTTGGAATGCTTTTGTATTTCATTGAAATAAATATTGAATAAAAGAGTAAAAAAAAACAAAAAACACTCAGATTATATATTTCAGGGCCTATAAAACAGTGGAAGAAAATGATTGTAGAATTCCTTTGATATACGGCGAAGGCAAGCGAGTAAGTGACACGTCTGTTGCTTCTGTTTCTGTCTGTGGATGCAGGTATTTTACATTTTATAAATGAGCTTTAAATCGAAGTGAAAAGGGTGAAAGTGTCTTCTGAGAAAATGGGGAAAAGAATTGTGTAGTTTTCACCGCATATTAGCACGTGGCCTTCATGCAATTTGTGGCACCTTTTTGTTTAACATAAACAGCATCAAGGAAATAAAAATCGGGAGGCTTTTGTCAGGTTATTTGCGAAATAAGGCACATTTTGTAGGAGTCAGCTGAGGACAGAGGAGCATGGATTAACGATAGTGCTGCGTCTAGGCCTCTCTATACATTTCAGCGAGACTGAGCATCTTGGTCTGTTCTGAAATAGGCCGACTTTGTCTATAGTGAGTTATTTTGCCCAGGCCAGAAAATATGTAAATTATTATTTAGCTTGATATATTCTTGTTGTATATAATAGGTTGTATTGCGTTGTTTCAGGCGAGGGTACTAGCCACTATTGGAGTAACGCGAGGTTTCGGGGACCACAATTTAACCGTCTTGGATACAGGCATTCGTATTAAACCATTCCTCACTCCTGCGCCTGAAGTATGAACATTTTGTTTCATCTCTAATATTTAAATACATGACCTAATTAGCCCCAGCTTCTTACAGAAGCAGCGGCTATAGCAATCGTTGAAAGTATATGCGTATTGAAGCTTTTATTTGAAAAACCCTCTTAGGTTTTTAAGTACCTACCCGGCTATTACTTTTTTGGCAATTCGACAAAAATTGGCGGAATTATTGGCCAAAACCCAAATTTCTGTAAAACGTATCTCCTCTCAGGGTTTTCTTGCAAACGTTCTAAAATTTTGGTGGACAGGAGGGTGCACAAGTGCCCACCTGGCTATTCCTTTTTTGCTGATTCGCCAAAAATGGGACCAACTATTTACGAAAAAAAAATTGTTTGCAAAATTTTAATTATCTCCAGGAAAATAGTCTTACTGTCTTGAAATTGTAAGTGAGAGTAGCAAGCGTTACTTCCTATCTGGCTATTACTTTTGTTTGTGACTCGCCAGAAATGGGCGAAAAACCAAAAAATTTCAGTAAACTCTTAACCAACGCTGGAAAATAGTCTTACTGTCTTGAAATTTTATGTGAAGGGAGGAGGCGTTACTATCTACGTGGCTATCACTTTTTTCTTGTGATTGGCCAAAAATTGGCGAAAAAAAAACAAACAAACAAAAATTATTAAAACCTTAACTGACTGCTGATAAATGGTCTTATTGATTTGAAATGTCAAGTAAAGGTAGCAGGCATTATTACCTACCTGGCTGTTACTTTTTGATGACAAAAAAACTGGCGAAAATTTTGGCGAGAAACCAAAACATTTTGACCAAAAACCAAAAAATTTCAGTAAAATCTTGAGGAACTCCAGGAAAATAGTCTTAATGTCTTTAGGTCTTAAGGAAAAGTAGCAAGCCTGCCTACCTACCTGGCTGTTACAATTTTTGGTGAGTGGCCGAAACTTGGCGGAAAGTTTCAGTAAAATCTTAAATCATTCCAGGAAAATAGTCTTACTGTCTTGAATTTTAAGTATCAGTAGCACACATTACGACCTAACGGGCTGTTTTTTTTTTTGCTTTTGCCAGTTCGAAATATTGGCGAAAACAATTTTCTTGAAAAAGTATCTCCTAGGATTTTTTTCATCGAAACGTTCTAAAATGTTGGCAGAAGTTAGCGTGCATAAGTGTCCATCTGGCTGTTTAACGTTTTGGCCTTTCACCAAAAATTGTCGGAAATTTTGGCGAAAAATCAAAACAAAACAATTCAATAAAATCTTAACGGACTCGAAGAAAATAACTTCATTGTTTGAACGTTTGAGTGTAAGTAACATTATCACTACTCAGCAAATATTACTTGTTTTTCGAGATTGGCCAAACTTGCCGGAAATATTAGCTAAAAACATAAAAATCGGTAAAATCTCAACTCATACTAGAGAACTATTCTTACTATCTTCAGATTTTAGGTAAGCACAGCCATCATTGGCACTTACCTGGCTTTTTCTCTTTTTCGTAATTCGGAAAATGGCGGAAATATTGGCGAAAAACTAGTTTCTTATTAAAATCTGAAGAAGCACCAGTTACGTAATCTTACCTTATTAAAATTTTGAATTAAGGAAGCGGATATTCGAATCTTCTTTGCCATTGTTTCTCTCTCTTTTTTGTGATTCGCCAAAAACTGGCCGAAATATTGGCGAAAAAGCGATTTTTTTCCGAAATATCTTAACTAACGCCAGGAAAACAACCTCATTTTCTTGTAATTTTATGTAATAGTGGCACTCATTACTACCTACCTGGCAATTATTTTTTTGGCAATTCGCCAAAAATTGGCGGAAATGTTAGTCAAAATGCAATTTTCTATGAAACGTTTATCTTACTATAGTCTTAAACTCTTGAAGTGTTAAGGAAAGGTAGTGGGGCTTCTTACCTACCTGGCATACCTGGCAAATTTTGCATAAATGTTTACTAGGTAGGTCTCGTGAAAATTGTTTTTTTTTGGCGATCAACCAAAACTCGACCAAAATGTCCCCGGCTATAAAGTAACCGGCTAAAAGGTTCCCGGTCATGAGGTCTCCGAATGAATTAAGTACCAAAACGTCTCGATGCGGAATTTGTCGCAGTTGAGTCCAGGACATAAACCTCCCCGGCCATTTAGGGCCAAAACGTCGCCAAAGCTGAAAAAAGTACGATAACCTAACTTAACGCTTTATTAAGCTTTACTCCGGCCATTATATTTAGTGAGCTGGTCATAATGTCCCCGGCAATAAGGTCCTCAAATGAATTCGGATCAAAACGTCCCCAAAGCAAAATTTCTGGAATCCAGGACAAAAAAACCCCCGGCCATAAGGTCTCCGACCATAATGTCCGAAGTCATAAGGTCCCAAATGAATTTAGGGCCAAACTTCCCCAAAGCAAAAAAAAGTATGCTAACCTAAATTAACGCTTTATTAAGCTTAACACCGACCATAAGGTCTCCAAAGAATTTAGGGCCAAAACGTTCTCAAAGCAAAAAGCAATCGTGTGATAACATAAATCAACGTTTTATTAAGCTGTACACCATCCATAATGTTCACGGCCATAAGGTTTCCAAATGGATTTGGGGCCAAAACCGCCCCAAAGCAAAAAACGTATGTGCACCTAAATTAACGCTTTATTAATCTTTACCCCGGCCGAAAGGTCTCCAAATAAATATAGAGCTAAAACGTCCCCATAACAAAATTTGTCATAGTGGAATCGAGGACAGAAAGTCATCGGCCATAAAGTCCCCGGCAATAATGTCCCCGTACATAAGGTCACCTATTGAATTTAGGGCCAAGACGCCCCGAGAGCATAAAAAAGTGTGATAACCTAAATTAACGCCATATAAACTTTACAATATTTTTTACATGCTTTGAAGTAAAACGCAACTAGAAAATGGCAAATTGTCAAAAATTGCCAAAAATTACGTTGTCCGCACCACTTCGCATCTTACCATTTTTCGTATAGATCTGCAACGTCACACAGTCAATATATATATATATATTGGAGATCTGCATCGTTATTTATGAAATCGTTGAAAAACTGATTAGCGGAATTTGGGACCGAGACAACTCGCCAATTATAGAAGGTGTTAACTATTGAGGGTGTTCAATAATGGAAGTTTTACTGTATATAATTTATCTTACTCGGGGGCTCTAATCTCACTGAGGCTCAAGCTTAATTTATTGGCGTCCAGTTTTCCAAATGCTTCTTTTTTGACAGTTTTGATCAGATTTTCTGTAAATTTTGTACGGATGTTCTGCATGTAGGCCTCTGTTAAAAAATTGCTTTCTTGGCCAAATGGGGGCATTTTTTAATTTACTGGCGTCCAATTGTCAAAATTTTTCATTTTCCACAGTTTTGATTGAATTCCTTGTATTGTAATTGTTGGTGATCCGCCCAAAATTTCCCAAATGGGGCGCGTCTATGAGTTTTTGGTAGCCAGCCTTCAAAATGGCTAAATGGTGGGAGAGGGGTGCTTTTTTTTGGTGGGCAGTTTTCAAAATGCTTCATCTCCTACAACTTTCATCGGAATGCCTTCAAATTTTCCATAAATGCTCACCAGGCTGTCCTCTTTTGAAAAGTTGGCTAAATAGGGGCATTTTAAAATGCGGATTAACCTAAAATTGTGTACGAATGTTCTGGATGTTTCTCTTTCGAAAATTATTACTTTTATTTTGGCGATTCTGTGAAATGTGGTCAATTATCGGAAGGTTAAAGCCTACTGATTCACTAGATCTCGGCTGGTTACTATGTCGCTAGACATTCCTGTTTTATTTGACATTTCAAAAATTGCAGTTATTCCGCTGATACCAACAATTCAAGCTCAATAAGTTACTCTTGGCTGTGCTGTGACCGTGGGGAATTGCAATTGTCCGTGTTACTTTTGTTTACTCGGTGTTGGGTTTCACATGTTTAATGCAGATTCTTTTAAATGCTCTGGACTGCGATTGTCTTAAGTTGGTCTTGCAGTTGGTAGTCCCCCGCCGAAGCGGGTTACTATTGAATTCGAGTCTGTCCGTCTGTCAACATTTCGGATAGGATTTCTTTTGTGCGATAGATCTCAGAAACTACTCAGGGGATTCCATTTAAACCTTGCACAGGGAAAGAACATAGTGTGTAGTTGTGCAGCTGGGTGTAGGTTTTGCCGGCCGCGGAAACACGCGCCCTACTTGTCGAAAATCCAGATATCTCCGCCGCGTAACTCGAAGCGGGATGTCTTTTGTGCGATCGATCTCAAAGACTACCCGAGCGATTCTATTTAAAAGTTGCGTAAGGAAAGAATATAGTTTGCAGTTGTGCACCTGGGTATAGGTTTTGGCGGCTGCCTAAAAATTTGCCCAAACTACTTTGTCGAATTCCTGGAGTTGCACTCCTGCGGGTGACTGAGTCAATTTCACTAACATACTTGTTATTATTTTTTCGTCCACGCCAGGGTCGGCTCATCAGTTGTTGTTCAGTGAATACTCCGGGTTGTGATGGTATTATTATGTCTCCCCGACCAAGGGGAAACATTTAGTGTTTGTACGTTCTGCAGGGTTCGTCCGAGGGCGCGTTTGCACGTTTCGAAAATACGCACAAAAATCAGGGGCGCTTTTGAAAAACGCACGCCTGACAGAAAAAAAACGCATGAAACTCAGGGGCGGGCGTTTGTAGATCTTTAATTTGCTTTAATTATATGCTTCTTTTACAGATTTTCAAGTGAACGACTAGCTCGTTGATCTTACTATACCATTCTTGATACAAAATGGTGTGCAAAATGACGCATCAATTTATCGAAGCTTTTCAATTCAAGAGAATTACGCATTGATCTTACTATCCCATTTTGTTTACTTGTTCAATAAACAGACTTATTTAGAAGTTGTTTTGCTTGTAACCATATATATATATATGGGCATACGCGCGGTAAGTAGAAAATACGCATCGAAAAAGGAGGCGCGCGTTTTAAACGCGCCGCGAAGCGGCCCAAGGACGAACTCTGCGTTCTGTGTGTGTGTGTGTGTACGCGTGTGTATCTGTGTGGGTGTGTCAGTGTTGTGAACAAAATGTTGTGTGCGAGATATCTCGAGAACGAAACGTCGGATCGACTTCAAACTTGATCGATTTATTCCTTGGTCAGGTCAGACGGTTCTCTCAACTTTTGACGCATGTCACATAAGTAGGGCAGGCGTATGACGTCATTACGTAAAGATCTTGTGTGCGAAATTTCTCAGCCGCTGAACATCGGAGAAACTTGAAACTTCCTGGGATTGTTGCTTGGTTGGGCCGAAATACTCTGTAGAATTTTTTTCGCGAGTGGAACGAACGAATGCGGCGTATGACGTCATCACGTAAAATATCAATATATTATAAACAAGATCTTGTGTTCAAAATATCTCGATAACGAAAAGTCCTGTCGACTTCAAATTTTATATGGGTAATCATTGGGTCAGTCGGACGGTTCTATAAACTTTTCACGCATGTCACGTATGAAGTCATTACGTAAAAATGTTGCTGCGGAACATCGGAGAAAGTTGAAACGTGGTGGGATTGTTGCTTGGTAGGTTCGAAAGAAACTTTAATTTTTTCGCGAGTAGAACGAACGAATGCGGCGTATGACGATATGTATATATTTTTAACCAGATCTTGTATGGATAATTTCTCGAAAACGGAAAGTCACTTCGACTTAAAATATTATATATGGATATTCCTTGGTTCAGTCAGATGACTGTTTCAATTTTTGACGGTTAAAAAATGTCTATTGTTAAGCAAAACGTCTCGACATCGGAAAGTCGGATCGACTTTAAATTTGGTGAAATTATTCCTCGGATAAGTCGCACGGTTTTGATTTAACACTATTAAACTCGTATAGAAAATCAAGAAAGGTGCAAAACGTCAACATCCCCCCCCCCCCCCCGCCTCCCCATTTTTTGGCTCTTTTGTTAATTAAGCATAGGGTTTAACTACGCTGTGGATTTCAGCGTTTTCCAGAAGATTCTCGACTGTCCCTGCATTCTTTAAAAAGTTTCAAAACAGTGACAGCATTGCTGTCGGTCTATTGCTATTTGCTATTGCCTGAAATTGAGCTTTTTGTGCGTTTCTTATCTACGGCCGTTACATAACATGCCACTCAGTCAAGGGCCAGTGTCAGTTGTGGCCATGATGGAGTCGTTATCTACGATGTCCTGGAATGCTATTGTCGTATTATAGGTCTAAGCAGGTCTAGCTGTTGATTATTTTCGCCGCATACTTGATTCGGTTGCCAAGGTGTTCTATATATATATAGGAGCTATTTTGTATCGATTAGCATTGTTTGCTGAAGCATTTTTCACTATTGAAGTGGGTCATCTGATATCTTGTGTTATGAGAAGCAGCTCACCATTTTGGCACCAAAATGCCTCCCCCTTCTCCCATCCTGTTGCGTCATGAAGAATGCCTTTCTAGTGCTTTTTGGCCGATGAGAATGTGCGAAGACAAAGTAGTATATCCTTAGCTATAACTAGACTTAGGGTACAGACTGTTACTGTTGTCTTGGGTAAAAGGGTAAGATTTGTCTGTATAGTCGGACCTACATTAAGTGGCGGGGGGGGGGGGGGGGAGGGGGGGGCGTGTGGAGGATGATGGTTAGCAAAAAAAAAAAATCCCGGCCACATGCAAGACCTGGATAAAAAGATATGAAGTAAGACCCGTTTGTCGTGACCCTTCCCTTCCAGATTCGGGTAAAAAGACGTACGGTAAAACCTACCTGTCTTGACGAACTTCCAGAAAATATAAAAATGTAACGTACAGTAAAACTGCTATAGTGACCAGCTTCAGATGTGGATAAGATAGGCCTTCAGTAAAATCTGTCTTAGCGACCACCTTCGAGACTCGGATGAAAAAAGACGACCATTTATATCTGTTTTAGTGGCCACCATCTATTTTGTTTATTTTGAATTTTTTAAAATGAATTATGGTTATGTTTGCAGAAATGAATATTTTATTTCAGTAATTAAAAAAAATGGATTTTTCTGGGGGAGGGGGTGGGGATCATGGGTTTAGTCGGGGAGACATTTGTTTTTGTTTACAAAAACGAGAAATTAAGTAGGTATCGATTGAAAGTGTATAATATAAGCCTGTACTCTTATGTTTTGTGTGCACTGGCCGTTCTAGTTTTTATCCGTTAAGAAATATACTCGCGTGTGTGATAAGATTATCGGAGTGCGGTGAAATTCAGTTTTGGATTTCTAGTCAACCGAATTGTGCACACTGAAAAAGACACGCGTCTTACTGGTGAATTGTTTCACAATATCCTGCATGGCGCGACGAAGTGAAAAGCAACCTGATTCCCAAATAAGATTGCTAAGTGTTGAAAAGCGAAATTGTTGAAGCAAAACAAAAAAGTTTATAATTGCAATTTCGAATGTAAAATTGCTATTATGAAAATACACAGTATCCCATTGACCCTGCATTGATTACAGAGGAATAACTATAGAAATTAATACCATCACATCCCGGAGTTCTCGAGTTGGACATGCTTTGACTACAGACACCGACAAAGAAATAATAATTGCATCAGTTACAAAAAACAACGGTTGCAGTTCTCCATTAAAACAACTACAAAAACCATAAGCAATTGCACAATATCAAAATCAAAACAACCTAACTCATTTCGAGAATCTGTCAAATTTTAAAGCCTTAACATTGGCGACTTTAAAAAGTCACACTTTTTTTAGTGACCTTACAATGTCACTGTTTTTTAGTGATTTTACAATGTTGCTGAAATTTCCAGTGACAATTCAAACTCAGTAAATGGGTTGTGTTCTGACTGAGGACTTTGCAGGTGTCCGTGTTGGTGTGGTTAAATATGTATTGGCATTTCACATGTTTAATGCAGGTTCAATGAAATACTCTGGACTACGGATGAATTAATGTGGTCTTGTAATTGTTGTTAATACTCTTGTGCCCATGGTTGGGTATTCCCTGAGTAATTGCTGTTCGCTGAAGTATTATTGGCTGTGATTGTGTAAGTTTATTTCGTTAAGAAATATACTCCAGTCTTTGACCCGATTGATGTTTATGTTTGCAAGTTTCAACGACAAAAATCATCACCTCAGTACATGATATCACATTGTCGCTGAATTGATTACAAAAATGTCACTATTGCTCTTATACAGAAGGATACGATCACAGCCCGGAGTAACTTATTACGCATAGAAATTTCTGAACTGATTTGACAGATTCACTGTTACATAAGCATATATGCATGTACATGAAGAGATACATATCTGATAATCGTTTTCGTATTGCAGGTTCGTGTCCTCGACCTGTTTAAACAAAATTTCACAGAGAATGACGTGGTTGTCATGGCGTCAGATGGCTTATGGGATGTCATTCCAAACGAAAAGGCGCTAGAGATTATAAATAAATCATTAGGTCAGTTTGAACCCGGCGATCCCCAAAGGTAATTTTCTTTCTTAAAAAAAAAAAACAAAAAGCTACGCACTACTGTTAAAAAGTCAATTTCACAGTCTTCGAACACCTGTCTATAGTTATTGTAAAAGAAAGTTCGTGACAAATCACAACTTTATTATTTGTTACCAAAATATAAAGAATTGAACAGATTAAAGGAAAGCGGGAAACAATGTTTTAGGAAGTAGCTCATGGCGCATCCGGTTTATGGTCATTATTTGATGTGAAAACAGATACACTTCAGCGGCTCAGGATCTCGTTGTGGCAGCTCGGGGCTTGATGAAGAAGGGCTGGAAAACTGTTGACAATCTGCCGGCGTCGTATGACGACATCTCTTGTTTCGTCATTCCCCTGAACAAATATAGCGGTCAAATTAGCTCAGCGGAATCTTCCATAGAGAATGTGGAAACAGGGGAATCTGCCATGGACAATGTGGAAACCATGGCGTCTTCCGTAGAAAGTGTTGAAACCACCGAGTCTTTCACAGATAATGTAGAAACAAGTTAGGTTGTTCATTACTTTAATACTGCACAGTAGGTGCATATATTGTTTAGTGTACAGGCTGTTGTTATTCAGTGGCCTGTAGTTAAAAGCCGCTTTAAGGTAGAATAAATTTAGATCGAAAAAAAAATTTAATGAATGAACTGTTTATTTCCAATTTAAGGTCTTAGACGTTGCATCGGAACAAAAAAAGAGAAAAGAAAGTATGACCGTTATTTTTGTTTTGAAAAATTGCCGTTTCTAATCGTTTGGGAAAGTTCTTTTGGTTTTCATAAGCACAAAAGTAAATAAATGAAATCAAGGGAATCTCTAATTTCTTAATGAAACTTGGTAATTCGTTGTTTATCTCAAGTCACGCTGTAGTTTTTTGTTTCGCTTTTACACTGTTTTTTTTTCTCTACCTTAAATGCGTAAGTTTGTGACAGTGGCGGTGTTAAATGCGTTAGTTTGTGACAGTGGCGGTGTTATTAAATGCGTTAGTTTGTGACAGTGGCGGTGTGAAATGCGTTAGTTTGTGACAGTGGCGGTGTTATTAAATGCGTTAGTTTGTGACAGTGGCGGTGTGAAATGCGTTAGTTTGTGACAGTGGCGGTGTGAAATGCGTTAGTTTGTGACAGTGGCGGTATTAAATGCGTTAGTTTGTGACAGTGGCGGTATTAAATGCGTTAGTTTGTGACAGTGGCGGTGTTGTTGCTTGTCACTTTCTGGTAGTGCAGTAGATGAGTGGTCTCTGTAAGAAACATAATCAAATCGGCACCAGTATGCCTGTAGCATACATGTGATAGGTTTATTTTAAATCTAGTCTTCCATAGGATTGGTTATAAAACACAGCGCTGGGTGAGGTTTGTTGTGGACAGTTTCGGTATCTAAAAGCCCTGCCACTAACTCTTTGAATGTGATGACTTAAATCATAAAACGCTTCATGGAAGAAGATACCAGAGAAGTAATACTACTTGATCTGTTTCAGAACAGGTATTATCGAAGGATTTTTACAGTGCATTATGAAACACGTCGTCTTCCACTTTTGCATTGCTTTGCTCTTCCGTTCATTTTTTACTTATACACAGTTTTCTCGTAGAAGCGGGTTTTGATGCTAATGTAGTGGTTGTTTGTCTCGAAATACTGTTGTCAAAATGTATACTTTTAAGCTCATCCTTGATAATAACTGGGTGCAAAAAGTTGTTTTCGACGTGTACTCCTCGGTTCTGCGGTTTGAACGGATATGGTTTATGTGGTTGTAATGTCACAGATTTGAGGCTGTTCGTTCTGCCCCTCAGCCGAAAACCTGCAGCACATCCTAATACAGTCAAATGCGCCCCGGTAAACGTTTTACCCATTGTTGTGTTATTGTCCCCCATGTAAACGAGGGATATAGTTATGGGCGTGTCCGTCTGCCCGTCTGTCTGTCTGTACGCTGGAAACACATGGTTTTGTACGCGCAAATTCTCAAACACTATGTAAGATACGGCTGTAGTTTTTTACACAGTGAAAATATATATACTGTAGATGTGCAACGTCGTATTATTTTTGAAATCGGTGAAAAATTGATAAAATAACAACTTGTCAAAAATTGCCAAAAATTACGTTGGACCCTGCATTGGTGCGATGTTTTGCCCGCACCACTTCGCATAAACCACGTGTCGTAGTGACCTACAACGTGATATTATCTTTGAAATCAGTGAAAAAAATTACAAAATGGCAACTGGTCAAAAATTGCCAAAAATTACGTTGTAGTTAGTAATTGTGCGATGTTTTGTCTGCACCACATCGCATATAACCATGAAAGTATATATATTGTAGATGAGTAACGTTTATTATTAGATCCCAACCGGGCGAACCCGGGGGGATCTATAGGATTGCCCTCTGTCCGTCCGTCTGTGTGTCCGTTCGTCTGTCCGTCCTTAAGTCCGTCCGTCCGTGTGTCACACTTTGGATGCTGTTTTGTTTCCACGCAAATTCTCCGAAACTATTTAGCATAGGCGTATACTACCTTGCACGGTGAAAATATATATATTGAAGCTGTGCAATGTTGTGTTATTTTTCAAATCGGCCAAAAATTGCCAAAATGGCGACTTGTCAAAACTTGCCAATTTCTTAGATAAATCTAATGTAAGACTCAGGGTGGTCTCCACGCCAGTTCTCCGAAACTATTTATTGTGAGCATATGCAACCTTGCACAGTGAAACTATATATATTGAAGTTGTGCAACGTCGTGTTATTTTTCAAATCGACCAAAAATTGTCACAATGGCGGCTTGTTGTGTCCGGTTGGGGTTTGCGCCTTCGACGATGGCTTGTGTTTGTTGAAATTCGTAAAAAAAAGGACAGTGACAACTTGTATCACTTGGTGTTCGCTGGAAAGTGATCATGCAAGAACAAAGGTTACTCTCTAAAATATATTAGCTAACTGCAGATTCATTAAAATGTCCAGGCTTATGTGAATGGGGCAGTTTGTGACCGATAGAATTCGTCCGTTATAGAAGGTGTTCACTATTGGGTGGTGTTCAGTAATGGAGGTTTTACTGTATATAATTTACCTTACTCTTGTCGTGTCTCGCTGAGGCTGTAATTAAAATTACCGGAATATGGCACCTGAATTTAGGGAGTTATTATGGTTATATTTGAACTTATTTGAAACATTTACGGCTTTTTGGCTACGTTATGCGTGGTAAACTTAAGTGCACATAATAAAGTCCAGCCTGGTTAAAATAGGCACTACTGGCACCGAGCAACTGTTCATTGTATAGAGGTGTTCACTAATGAGAGACGAATGCATAACAAAGAGTAGAAGTGTGTTCGGCTAGCAGAGATATTGTTCACCAGTTAGAGTGTTCGCTTTGTTTCTATTGCATTGTGGGTAAATGAGATCTAATATGGCCGCATAAGGCTTACCTGCACCGACGGTTACGTTAAATTGTTGTGGTAGAGAATTCTTTTTATGTTTTAAGTATTTATTTCATATATGCCTTGTAGGTGCGTTTTTTAGACCAGCCGACTTTATCGGGCTGGTCTTATCACCTCATTAGAAGGGAATATATCTGTATGAGCGTATGTACTTGTGCACATATGTAAACTTTTACTTAAAATGCTTCTGTTGTGATCGGATTCATTTCAAATTTTATACGAATGTTCTCTAGGTAGGCCCGTCTTGAAAATTTACTTTTTTGGCGATCCCCCAAAAATCGGTCGAATTGGGGGCATTTAAAATTTTTTGGTTTGCAGTTTTCAAAATGCTTCTTCTCCCACAATTTTGATCAGATTAAAAAATTTTTTTGCACGAATGTTCTGTGGGTAGAAGGGGGGGGGATTTAAATTTTTTTGGTTGCCAATTTTCAAAATGCTCCTTCTTCCACAATTTCAATCAGATTAAAAAAAAGTACCTTAATATTCTCTAGGTAGGTATCTCTTGAAAACTTACTTTTTTGCCGATCATCCAAAAATCAGCCAAATGGGAATTTTCTCTGAGTAGGTCTCTCTTGAAAAAGACTTTTTATGACGATACACGAAAAAATTCCAAATGGGGGCGTTTTGAAAAGTTATACAAAAGTTCTCTGGGTAGGTCCGTCTTGAAAAATTACTTTTTTTCGCGCTCTGCCAATTATTAGCCAAATGGTGATGGGGGGGGGGGGGGGGAGGATTGGGGGTATTTTTAACTTATTGGTGACCAGTTTTCAGAGCAGTTCTTCTCCTTTCCAATTTTGTAACAGTGTTCTCTAGGCAGACATCTCTTGAAAAATTACTTTGTTTTTGGCATTCCGCCAAAAACTGTCCAAATATTTAAAATGCTTCTTCTCCCACAATTTTAATCAGTTTGTCTTCCAATTTTGCACAAATAATGACTAGGAAGGCCTCTCGCGAAAGTAGTTTTTTTGACGATCTAGTAAAAATTGATCAAAGAGTGGACATTTTTTTTTTTTGGGGGGGGGGGGGTTTATCAGCCAATTTTCAAACTGCTTTCTCTCCCACAATGTGGATAGAACCTTTTAATTTTATTCCCTACACAGTTATCTCATAAAAGAATACTTTTTTGGGCAAAATTGGATAAATGGAGGGCATTTATAATTTTTTGGGAGCCAATTTTCAAAATACCTCTCGCACAATTTTGCTGGCATTACCTTCCATTCTTGTGTAATGTTCACAAGACTTACTTCTTTCGAAACGCTACTTTTTTGGCGATTCAAAAAATTGCTAAATGGGAGATATTTTAAATTTTTGAGGGACTAATTTTCAAAATGCTTCTACTCCCTCGATCTGGATCGCATTCATTTCAAATTTTTTGCGAGTTTTTGCTGGGTTAACCTCTCGTGAGATTTTTTCGCGAGCCACCAAAAATTGGCTAAATAGGTGGGATTTTAAAATTGTTTGATGGTCAATTTTATTCCCACTGCAACAATTTGATCAATTGTCTTCAAATTTTGGATAAATGTTAAGTAGGCGGTCGACTTTTGAAAAGTAGTTTTATTGGCGATCCACCAAAAATTGGCTAAATGGGGGGCATTTAAAAAATTTATTATCAAATTTTCAAAATGCTTTTTCTCCCGTAATTATGTCTCCCCTACCAAGGGGAGACATACAGTGTTTGTACGTTCTGTGTGTGTGGGTGTGTGTGTGTGTGTCCGTCTGTTGTGAACAATATGTGTGCAAGATGTCTCTAGAACGAAAAGTCGGATCAACTTCAAACTTGGTCTGTTTAATCCTTGGGTAGGTCAACTTTTTACGCACGTTACGTTATTGGGGAAGGCGTCTGACGTCATTACGTGAAAATCTTGTGTGCGAAAGTTCTCAGCCGTTCAACATCCGAGAAAGTTGAAACTTTTTCGCGAGTACAACGACCTAGTGCGGCGTATGACGTCATCACTCACATATTTGTATGTCTTGAACAAGATCTTGTGTGCAAAATATCTCGGTGATGGAAAGTCGTATCGCACTACAATTTTATCTGGATATTCCTTGGGTCAGTCGGACTGTTCTGTCAACTTTTGACGCACGTTACATTTTTTAGGGAAAGCGTATGACGTCATTACGTAAAAGGTTATATGTAAGATTTCTGAGCGGCTGAACATCGGAGAAAGTTGGAACTTGGTGGGTTTTTGACTTTGTAAAACCGAAAGATTCTGTCATATTTTGTCGTGAGTATAACGAACGAGTGCATAAAATATCCATATAATTTGCACAAGATCTTGTGTACACAATATATCGATAACGGTAAGTCGTATCAACTTCAAATTTTGTATGTTTTTTTTTTTTTTTGGATCAGTGGCGCGGTTCTGTCAACCTATGACGGAAGTAGCGAAAATTAAGAAAGGCGCATGACGTCATGTACATTTCTCAGCCCCTGAACGTCGGAGAAATTCGAAACTTGGTGAGAATGTTGCTTGTCAGGTCCGAAGGATTCTGTGAAATGACCGGATGTCGATAGCGGAAAATGGGATCGAATTTCCGTTCAGGCGCCGCGCATTCCCCCCCCCCCCCCCCCCCCGCTTTCCCCTTTTGTCGGCCCTTTTGTTAACTAAGGATGGTTAGAAACTGATTTCAGCATTTTCCAGAAGATTCTCCAGTGTTCCTGCATTCTTTAGACATACTTGAAAACATCGGCAGATCGATGCATTTCGTGTGATGGATCTTTTTGAGCGTTTCTCACACACATCTAGATCCTAAATCCTCTTTTTTATACAAGTTTAGGCTTAAGTGTTTTATCTGGGTCTAGGAGGTGGTCACTAAAGAGGTTTTACTGTACGTCTTTTTGTCCGGTTTGTCTGGAACCTCTTTGGTGACCACCTCCTAGACCCAGATAAAACACTTAAGCCTAAACTTGTATAAAAAAAGAGGATTTGCAAAAGCTACAAATCAAGTTACATACCCTTCCCCCTTCAAAAATTGGATAAAGGTGATACACAACCCGACTACTGGTCGCATGCAATATGGGATTCATTGATATAAGGTAAAATTTCTTATTATTCTGAAAATATTACACAGTTGTACAAAAAAACTTTGTGATGGTGGCATTAGTGAATTATGGCTTTAGTCGGTGAGACATTGGTTTTTGTGAACAAAACAAAAGAAAAAAATGATAGGTGTCGATTGAAAGTGTGTGATATAAGCCTGTACTCTTATATTTTGTGTGAACTGGCCGCTCTAGTTTTGATCGAATTTCTTTTCGTTTTGAACGGTTGTTCCCTAGATGGTTCTGCCTTAAAATGTATCTATTTTAGTCGGTTAGCAACAAAATTGGCGAAATGGGGGACATTTAAAAAAAATTTTCGTAACCATTTTTTCAAAGGTTTTTTTTTTCTTCCACAATTTTGATCGGATTACCTTCAAATTTTGCACAAATGTTAACTAGCCTTTTGTCTCTTGACAAGTTGCCTTTTTTTATGCTCAACCGAAAATTGGCCAAATCGGCGGGGGGGCATTTAAAAAGACTCAGTAGGGAATTTTCAGATTACTTCTTCTCTCGAAATTTTGACTAGATTCCGTTAAAATTTTGTGATAATTTTCAATTTCCAACAACCGGATTCAGCAGTATGACTACCACTTTTTGGCGACCATACAGGCCTATTAATACGTCATTCCATAGATCTCGGCTGGTCACAATGTATGGGCATTCTTGTTTAATTATTTATTTACTTTTTACAAATTTTATTGTCATATATCAGTAAACTTAGCCGCATTTGTCTGCACAAATGGGAAATTTCTTTTGTGTATGTAATCCAAGACGTTTTCGTAACGTGTTCAGCTAAAAAAAAAACCAGCAAGAAATGTTTGGAAATATAGTATAATCTGTGAATATCAAGCTGTGTGTGTGAAAGGTGTGTTCTGACATTGTGACATTGTAACATGTGATTGTTTAAATCCTGTGTGCGAACATTATGTTTTGACAACTCAGTTATTACATGGGTGCATCTTTTGCTCGAGATTTATATTGATGTGATAAACTTGTAGTTCGGCCAGTGACGCCCTCAGTTGTTTTTGCTCTTGGGTTGTTCAAGTTTCCTGACTTCTGGTCAGTTAGCCGGTGGAGAAAAGGTGGGGTAAAACGAATTCGCATGTGTTGTATGTTTCTAAATAAACGCATTATTTATTCATTACTTTAACCCGATGTAGTTGTAATAAACTATACTGTAACTTAATAACTGAGGATTATAATTTGGTACTTTATGCAGCATAATAGGCTTGTGTAGGAGCAGCAATACATGTGCAGGTGCCTCGCCGTTATTGATTTAAAATAGACTTTACAATCACAAGATAAAGTACACAAATGCATGTTTGTTTTATTTTCTTGAGATTTCATTAATACAATGAGGGTTGCTGGAGGAGGGGAGGGATGGGGGAAGGGGTCGTTTGAATGGTTCGTAAAATTCAAAGGGGTGGGAGTAAAAACATGACAAAGTAAAACTTTATAGTGAACGCTCCTTCAAACCAGGCAAATACTCAGTAACGAGATATCAAAACGTCGAGAAGTTTGATGTTTGTAGTTTTTCTCGAAATTTCTGCCCTTTTTTTTTTTTTCCTTTTTTTTCCTCTTTTTTTTCCGTCAAGGAGGTTTCCAGAAAACTCCTCCTACGCTATTTGACGTAGGACGATGAAATTTGGCACGAATTCGCACGTGTTGTATGTTTCTAAATTCCCACTTGCAAACATAGTTTGCAAATGGGTATGCTTTGCAAAGAATTCTGGCCGTTTATTCCTTCCTTTTTTTTTTTTTATAGTTTTTTTTTCCGTCACGGAGGTTTCCAGAAAACTCCTCCTACGCTATTTGACGTAGGACGATGAAATTTGGCACAGAGATAGAGGGTGATGAGATGTCGTGAAATCCGCAATTTTTTTTTGACCTTGACCTTCAAAGTTTTTTTACCTCAAATTGGTTTCCAGAAAACTCCTCCTACACGGTTTGTAGTAGAAAGACGGCATGTGGCCGAAACATAGAGGGTAATGAGTTGTCGTGAAATCCGCAAAATTTTTTGACCTTGACCTTCAAGGTCAAGGTCAAACTGAGGTCAAAATATTGTTTCAAAAACCTATTCAATCACGAAAACTTGCTGGAAATAGCGCTCAAATCCTTGTTTCAACACGTGTACAGTGTCAGTAGGCAGTAACATCATTGATGTAATCTCGACATTCAGTGTCAAGGTCAAGGTCATGTGCTTTTGTATATTGAAATCCCTTAGAGACAAATTGTCCATTATCTCGAATACGGTTAGAGATAGAGCGATTTTGAGCTTATTTTCGACCCTTAAGGCCAAAAGACGTTATATAAGAGGTACCTCGGTGACCGTGACCTCCTCCGTCATGGTCAAGGTCAAAAACCGGAAGTTGACCATTATCTCGAAAACGGTTAGAGATAGAGCGATTTTGAGCTTATTTTCGACCCTTTGGGCCTGAAAGACGTTATATAAGAGGTACCTCGGTGACCTTGACCTCCTCCGTCATGGTCAAGGTCAAAAACCCGGAAGTTGACCATTATCTCGAAAACGGTTAGAGATAGGGCGATTTTGAGCTTATTTTGAGCCTTTGGGCCTAAAAGACGTTATATAAGAGGTACCTCGGTGACCTTGACATCCTCCGTCATGGTCAATGTAAAAAAACCGGAAGTTGACCATTATCTCGAAAACGGTTAGGGATGGAGCGATTTTGAGCTTATTTTCGACCCTTTGGGCCTAAAAGACGTTATATAAGAGGTACCCCGATCACCTTGACCTCCTTCGTCATGGTCAAGGTCAAAACCCGGAAGTTGACCATTATCTCGAAAACGGTTAGAGATAGAGCGATTTTGAGCTTATTTTCGACCCTTTGGGCCTGTAAGACGTTATATAAGAGGTACCTCGGTGACCTTGACCTCCTCCGTCAGGGTCAAGGTCAAAAACCGGAAGTTGACCACTATCTCGAAAACGGTTAGAGATAGAGCGATTTTGAACTTATTTTCGACCCTTTGGGCCTAAAAGACGTTATATAAGAGGTACCTCGGTGACCTTGACCTCCTCCGTCATGGTCAAGGTCAAAAACCGGAAGTTGACCATTATATCGAAAACGGTTAGAGATAGAGCGATTTTGAGCTTATTTTGAGCCTTTGGGCCTAAAAGACGTTATATAAGAGGTACCCCGATCATCTTGACCTCCGTCATGGTCAAGGTCAAAAACCGGAAGTTGACCATTATCTCGAAAATGGTTAGAGATAGAGCGATTTTGAGCTTATTTTCGACCCTTTGTTCCTGAAAGACGTTATATAGGATTTACCTCGGTGAGCTTGACCTCCTCCATCATGGTCAAGGTCAAAAACCGGAAGTTGACCATTATCTCGAAAACGGTTAGAGATAGAGCGATTTTGAGCTTATTTTCGACCCTTTGGGCCTGAAAGACGTTACATAAGAGGTACCTCGGTGACCTTGACCTCCTTCGTCATGGTCAAGGTCAAAACCCGGAAGTTGACCATTATCTCGAAAACGGTTAGAGATAGAGCGATTTTGAGCTTATTTTCGACCCTTTGGGCCTGAAAGACGTTATATAAGAGGTACCTCGGTGACCTTGACCTCCTCCGTCATGGTCAAGGTCAAAAACCGGAAGTTGACCATTATATCGAAAACGGTTAGAGATAGGGCGATTTTGAGCTTATTTTGAGCCTTTGGGCCTAAAAAGACGTTATATAAGAGGTACCTCGGTGACCTTGACATCCTCCGTCATGGTCAATGTCAAAAAACCGGAAGTTGACCATTATCTCGAAAACGGTTAGAGATGGAGGGATTTTGAGCTTATTTTCGACCCTTTGGGCCTTAAAGACGTTATATAAGAGGTACCCCGATCACCTTGACCTCCTTCGTCATGGTCAAGGTCAAAAACCGGAAGTTGACCATTATCTCGAAAACGGTTAGAGATTGAGCGATTTTGAGCTTCTTTTGAGCCTTTGGGCCTAAAAGACGTTATATAAGAGGTACCCCGATCACCTTGACCTCCGTCATGGTCAAGGTCAAAAACCGGAAGTTGACCATTATCTCGAAAATGGTTAGAGATAGAGCGATTTTGAGCTTATTTTCGACCCTTTGTTCCTGAAAGACGTTATATAGGATTTACCTCGGTGACCTTGACCTCCTCCGTCATGGTCAAGGTCAAAAACCGGAAGTTGACCATTATCTCGAAAACGGTTAGAGATAGAGCGATTTTGAGCTTATTTTCGACCCTTTGGGCCTAAAAGACGTTATATAAGAGGTACCTCGGTGACCTTGACCTCCTCCGTCATGGTCAAGGTCAAAAACCGGAAGTTGACCATTATCTCGAAAACGGTTAGAGATAGAGCGTTTTTGAGCTTATTTTCGACCCTTTGGACCTAAAAGACGTTATATAAGGGGTACCTCGGTGACCTTGACCTCCTCCGTCATGGTCGAGGTCAAAAACCGGAAGTTGACCATTATCTCGAAAACGGTTAGAGATAGAGCGATTTTGAGCTTATTTTCGACCCTTTGGGCCTGAAAGACGTTATATAAGAGGTACCTCGGTGACCTTGACCTCCTCCGTCATGGTCAAGGTCAAAAACCGGAAGTTGACCACTGTCTCGAAAACGGTTAGAGATAGAGCGATTTTGAACTTATTTTCGACCCTTTGGTCCTAAACAACGTTACATAAGAGGTACCTCGGTGATCTTGACCTCCTCCATCATGGTCAAGGTCAAAAACTGCAAGTTGACCAGTATCTCAAAAACGGTTAGAAAACTGAATTTGACTTTTTGTGCCCAAGTGAGGTTACATGATATTCACTTCAATGGCCTCGTTCAAGATTATAATCCGGAAGCTGACAATTATGTTGAAACACTGAAAAATGTGTCTTTGACCAAATATGTTGTGTCTCTGCCCTTGCAAGTGGGTACTATTTCGCTACGTGTAGCGAAATTCGGTCTAGTTTGCCATTGTTTTTTTTTTTTTTTTCGTTTTCAACATTTTATTTTTTACGTTTACCATATCTCCGTTTACCGTTATTTGAATATACTCTCAATCTACAAAGAATTCACTGGCTGCAGAATGTGCGGTCTGCGGAGAATGTGCTTTGACTGCATTGTCGGACTGAAGAGAATATCCTGTCATTCTGTAGAAAATGTATACCAGGACTGCCTAGAATATACTGCCTTACTCTACAGAATATACATGGAAACGGCAGAGAATACACTCACAATGCAGTGTCACACTTTGATGTTATCTGGCTGGAGAAAATACACTGTGACTGTAGAGAAAACACTGTCATACCGCAAGGAAATCACTGTGAGACTGGAGAGAATATGGTTAAAATGCGAAGAATATGCTGTCGGACAGCAGACAATATGCTGTCCGAATGCGGAAAATACAGTGTCTGGCTACAGGTAGCATACTGTTATTGCAGAGCATACATCTGTTGCGTGCTTTTGTTGTGTCTTGCTTTTGCTGTTCCGTGTAACGGGCCTGTTGCACGGAACAAGAAAAGCACGCCCTCAGTTGCGTGCCAACAGCCTGTCCGTGCTTTTGTAATTCCGTGCCGTTTCTGTATTTTCCAATCAATACCATAACGTGTCTTCTCCCATAAAAAAGTGGAACAACACTATTTCTACTATTGATTAATCATTCACTTCAAACAGTAATCGCCGCCACAACCATTTCAACATTTGATTAGAAGCACTGAAAATGTGCAATGTAGAAGGCATATATTTATGAATATTTTGGACAAAGAAATTAGGTGTCCTTTTGTTTTCGTTTTAAATATCAGATGAAGCCATTTTAGTCAAAATAAAAATTTATAACAATGATAATAAGCATTTCCTTCGGTACTGAGGATCCCAATGTGGCAGTGAGAACCCGGCTTTTTTCCTTTCAATGTTAGATTAAGTCATTCTTTGCTCAATACCTAATTCATGACATACTTCGATCAAACAACTTGACAAAAAATTATGACTAGGAAAGAGGCTATAAAACTTATAAAATAGGCTGACAGGGTATTGGCACGGCATTCAGCATGCAAAAACCATCATAGAAAATTCATATCTTAAAAAATTCTAATTATTACCTAAAGGCCAAACAAAGGCTATTTGCACGACAAACTGCGTGCAAACACCCTGCCAAAAATTTCCTGACTAGGAAAGAGGCTATAAAACTTAAAAAATAGGCAGACAGGGTATTGGCACGGCACTCAGCAGGCAAAAAGCATCACGCAAAGTGGATGTGTTTAAAAAATTTACATTGACTAATATGTTGTCTTATGGAATGTTACCTTGAGAGTATGTTTTCTGCAACCGGTTTGAAGTAGCGATTTTTCTGACGCAAATTTAAACCCATGGCTTTTATATAAATAAATTGAAATGGCGATTGAAGAATTGCAGTAGCTGGTTTTCCTAATACAGATGCCTTCTATCTGCCGTTTGATCGATCTGATGTCTTTTTAAGAATAAGTCATTTTAGTAGAAATAAATCCTACTGACGATACAAACAGGTATATTTGTTAAAATAGAAATGATAATAGCTGTACTGATGTTAGATTACTGGCCGTTCTCTGGTGGCACTCTTATTAACCTTTTTTACGATCAAAACCTGTAAATATTTTTAATTTGGTTTTTAAAGGGCACAGGCTTTTTATCACAGCCGTTCAAGTGGATCATGCTACAAGTTAGGAAACTGAAAAAATAAAAAACTGTGTGATCTCCTTTATGTTAGACACTTGGATAACAAACACGCCCAATCGGTAGTGGACCGATAGGTTGGAGAATTTACCTGAAAGTGAAAATGGGAAATACGTTTTTACTTGTGAAAGCTGATTTTACGAAATGAAACGTCAGGGTTAATTTGCAAAAGCTTCGAAATCGCTTATCTGCGTTTTAGATAGGATAGAAAGACGGTCAGGGCGCTTGCCATTCTGTAATGCATGAAAAGAAAACTCCAAGAACGATGAAATTTGTCATAAAATTGAAGAGAACTGTTGTTAAATTAAATAATGGAGCACTAAACTAGATTCCACTTTTTCTAATTTTTGAAAAGAAGTGATATGTCTTGGAAGAAGAAAATTTCAGAAGCGTGTAGAAGATAATAGTAGCATACGCATTTGTTTATCAAACTGAGGGCAAAATATAAAAAACGCCTATTTATCACGTTAAAACTTAAGCGGCTGCTTCCATTCAGCCACGATATGTGAAAAAATTTAATCGCGCCTACAGACGGAATCAGGAAAAATACTGTCAATTGAAGTCGAATAAAAGTGGGCAGACTCTGCGATAAATGCAAATGCAGCATATCTGTCTGTACGTGGTGTCATTTGCGGTGACTCATCTCTTCTTATGGGGCTGTTGGATTGCTTCCCCCTCAAAAGCATTCTGCGAAACCCTGCCTAATCAGCTCTGTGTCCTCATTCCTAGCCCCGAGGAACGAGCCACAGCAGTCCCGAAGAGAGGTTTATGTTTTTATGGCGTTTACCTTGTTCGCCATCGTTCTTCGATGAGAACTGGCTTCTCATTCCGGCACTCCATAAATGCTGCCATTTGTCAATGCGTTGTAAGTTTTCTAGTGCCACGGGGGACTTAAGCACACGTTTCAAATGGTCACATAAGAGGTCACATAACTAATATACAACCACCGATAGTGCGGTGCCACTGGATGCTAAGAAAAATTCGCTTATCGCAGTGTCTGCCTCAGTCCGTTCTCGCAATAATTTGCGAATCCGAAGTGGAATTTCGACGGCAATTCGTACCACACATACATGGTCAACACGCACCTCCCATTTCAGACTTCCCTTATGACAGACGCAATGGACTGCGGCCTATCAATCCAGCAGAGCAAGCTTGCAACGATCAGCATGCTTTGCAGTTCCTTCAACGTGTACGTGCAACTTTGTGGATGGAAAAAGCCATGTGCGAACTTGCTCTGCACATTGCTACGGTCGCAAGCCCAAAAGTCACGGGCACCTCGCTCACCTCAAAGAGATAAGCAAACGACTGGCTATACTGTTACTGGTCAGTGGATATGCCTCGCTTATCCAAGGAGCACATTAACATTAAAGAACTGTTTTTCTTGCCATAAAGCGATGGTCACCTCGGATATTCTGGTGCTGTATGTTTCATGTAACATTGGGCGGACCACTTTGTATATCAGCGGCTGTGTGAACAAGCTCAGCCTCCTTCACCTTTGTGCTTTTGTGCTTTCGGCAGTGGTCAGACACTCGGCGACACTAGACCCCGAGACAGTCGGACCGAGAAAGCAGCCACTGGATGCTAAGAAAAATATCCTCTTTTGCCAGCATCACCCCAGCCACTTAGTGTTTAGTTATTCAAATCTACGGAACTGCATAGTTTTGAGTAGATTTTGAAATTTTGGCCTCTGCTTTGCGTTATTTGCATCTTCAAAATTGTTCAATCGAAAAAGGTAGCAGCGAAAATACAGCTCATTCAAAACGTTCCTACTTTTATTCGACTTCAATTGACAGTATTTTTCCTGATTCCGTCTGTAGACGCGATTAAATTTTTTCACATATCGTGGCTGAATGGAAGCAGCCGCTTAAGTTTTAACGTGATCAATAGGCGTTTTTTTATATTTTGCCCTCAGTTTGATAAACAATTGCGTATGCTACCAGACTTTATTATCTTCTACACGGTTCTGAAATTTTCTTCTTCCAAGACATATCATTTCTTTTCAAAAATTAGAGAAAGTGGAACCTAGTTTAGTGCACCATTATTTAATTTAACAACAGTTCTCTTCAATTTTATGACAAATTTCATCGTTCTTGGTGTTTTCTTTTCATGCATTACAGAATGGCAAGCGCCCTGATCGTCTTTCTATCCTATCTAAAACGCAGATAAGCGATTTCGAAGCTTTTGCAAATTAACCCTGACGTTTCATTTCGTAAAATCAGCTTTCACAAGTAAAAACGTATTTCCCATTTTCACTTTCAGGTAAATTCTCCAACCTATCGGTCCACTACCGATTGGGCGTGTTTGTTATCCAAGTGTCTTACATAAAGGAGATCACACAGTTTTTTATTTTTTCAGTTTCCTAACTTGTAGCATGATCCACTTGAACGGCTGTGATAAAAAGCCTGTGCCCTTTAAAAACCAAATTAAAAATATTTACAGGTTTTGATCGTAAAAAAGGTTAATAAGAGTGCCACCAGAGAACGGTCAGTAATCTAACCTCAATACAGCTATTATCATTTCTATTTCAACAAATATAACTGTTTGTATCGTCAGTAGGATTTATTTCTACTAAAATGACTTATTCTTTAAAAGACATCAGATCGATCAAACGGCAGATAGAAGGCATCTGTATTAGGAAAACCAGCTACTGCATTTCTTCAATCGCCATTTCAATTTATTTATATAGAAGCCATGGGTTTAACTTTGCGTCAGAAAAATCGCTACTTCAAACCGGTTGCAGAAAACATACTCTCAAGGTAACATTCCATAAGACAACATATTAGTCAACGTAAATTTTTTAAACACATCCACTTTGCGTGATGCTTTTTGCCTGCTGAGTGCCGTGCCAATACCCTGTCAACCTATTTTATAAGTTTTATAGCCTCTTTCCTAGTCAGGAAATTTTTGGCAGGGTGTTTGCACGCAGTTTGTCGTGCAAATAGCATTTATTTGGCCTTTAGGTAATAATTAGAATTTTTTAAGATATCAACTTTGTATGATACTTGTGGCATGCTGAATGCCGTGCCAATACCCTGTCAGCCTATTTTATACGTTTTATAGCCTCTTTCCTAGTCAGGAAGATTAATCGGGAAAGTAGAAACAAAGTTTGTTCAAACAGACTAAAAGCACGCAACATCCGTGCTTTTGTTTTGTCATGTTGATTGACGTTTTATACAGAAATAATGTTTGCACGGACATATTAATATCGCGCAACATCCGTGCCGCTGTTGTGTCGTTTTGATTAATATTAAACACATAAACAACGGTTGCACGGACAGGCTTAAAGCACGCAACTGGCGTGCAGATATTGTGTCGTGTTGATAATATTTTATCTAGAAACAACGTTCGCACTGGCAAGCGTGTTGTATTGATTAATATTAAACACAGAAACAACGGTTGCACGGACAGGCTTAAAGCACGCAACTGGCGTGCAGATATTGTGTCGTGTTGATAATATTTTATCTAGAAACAACGTTCGCACTGGCAAGCTAAAAGCACGCAACATCCATGCCGATGTTGTGTTGTATTGATTAATATTAAACACAGAAACAACGGTTGCACGGACAGGCTTAAAGCACGCAACTGGCGTGCAGATATTGTGTCGTGTTGATAATATTTTATCTAGAAATAACGTTCGCACGGGCAGGCTAAAAGCACGCAACATCCGTGCCGCTGTTGTGTCGGATTGGTTATCTTTTACATAGAAACAACGTTTGCAAGCTTAAACAGGCTTAAAGCACCGACAGGCTAAAAGCACGCAGCATCCGTGCCGCTGTTGTGTCGTGTTCAACAGATATAACAAAAATGTCCGAGTTTCTATAGGGAGATACTTAATAAGTATAAAATAAAATGAATTGGCAGGCCAAAAGCACGGACAGGCACTTTATTTCCTGAAAAATTAAGCTCTGCGGAAATTGTGTCTGTATGGAGAGGGTGAAAGCACGGCCGTTTGAAAAACAGGGTGTCTGCACGCATGTACCCGTGCAACAGGCCTGTTGCGCCTGTTGCCTGTGCAGAGATTGTTTCTGCACGGACAGACTAAAAGCATGCAACAACATCGTCTGGCTGCAAAGAATACACGTATTACTGAAAATACACTGTCAAACTGCAGAGAATGTACTTACTGCGGAGAACAGACTACTGCAGAGAATGTACTTACTGTGGAGAACAGACTATAATGTATGATTGCAGAAAATACACTGACTGAAGAGAACACCGTATTACTGCTGACAAAAACACTTCGTACTGCATAGAATCATCTCTCTTGGTGACGAGAAAACACTGTGGGACTGAAAAGAATATACTATTATCTCTAGGAAATGTATATTCAGATTCTCTATATCACACTGCCTTACTGCACAGAATATACAGATCACACGTTATCGTAATTCAAAGAATGTCAAATTGCAGAGAATGTACTGTCAGGCTGAAAAATGACCTACTGACTGCAGAAAATGCACATCGTCAGACTGCGGAGAATACGCTGTCTGAATGTAGAAAATACACACCGCCAAACTGCGGAGAATACGCTGTCTGAATGCAGAAAATACACACCGCCAAACTGCGGAGAATACGCTGTCTGACTGCAGAGAATACATTCTGAATGTGGAGAGGACACCCTCACACTTCAAAGAATACATTATTTATTCCAATCTTTTTACTCAGTCATTCAATATGAGCTTTGTTATATATACCGTACTCGACCGCCATAACGCCCAGGGCGCTTAAAATGAAATTTAAAAAGATGGGTTCTGGGTATGTAGCGGAGCAGGTGAGCGTTTAATGCCCACTCCCATCCAACACACGAAAAATGACAAGAAATACCAGTAGGTGGGCGTTTAAGCCAAATTTTTCCAGAGTAGAGGATGGGCGTTTAACCGGGCATGGGCGTGCCGGCGGTTGAATACGGTATATATATATATATATATATATATATATATATATATATATATATATATATATATATATATATATATATATATATATATATATATATATATATATATATATATATATATATATATATATATATATATATATATATGAAGAAGCGGAGTTTTCATGTTTTCATGCATGATTATGATTTTATTAAACTTTCCAAACATTTATGCATGTTTAAAGATCATTGGTACATATGTAACAAATAAAGCGCCTGTCACCATTTTACGAATACTTTTGCATCAAGCTTACACCACGTTACTATCACACCACTATTGTCCATCATTTCAGTATCAAAAACATGGTTATGCGTTTTTAGGGACCTAACCCTGGCATTTTGTTTCCAGCAGTATGCACACTAATACGCTCTGACAATGACAATTATCACAGGACTGGATAATTCACTCGGTCTATTCAGAAAGACGTAGAAAAAACCTCGATTATAGTCGATTCTTAACCGTCATTTTTCATAAAATGTGACTGTTTTGTGTGCAGTATAAAAAAGGAGTAGTATCAATAGTTCATGCAAGACATGTCTTCAAAGTACTCCGTTCGGCCAATATCGATGTCCACAGCAACGCTCTCTCAAAAATGGTTTCATTTAAACATAAAAAGCACATCCTTATCGAGCACTTAAAGGACACTGTAGCCCATCCGGAACTTAAATGCAGTGCAATTTTATTTGAATACTTTTTTATGACCAAAAAGTCAGCAGAAAGTGGCTGTCACAAGTTTTCTATTCTATCTGAATTCTCGTCAGTAGTGATTGAATGCTGTTTTGACATTTATTCAGTATATGGAGATATTTCATATACTTAGATACATACAACGTAATCAGTATTTATTGTAGTGATATAACTATTTATGATAAAAATTACTAAATAATTTTAAAAATCTATAATTGATATAGATATCTTTAAGTAAATATAGACATATCTTTTATTGTCTTGACATCTTTAGCAAATATTAAGTCTACGTATGAAATCCAAATATGAAAACATGGCTTAATTGAATATTTCAGTAAAAAATATTCAATATGTCACCCCTGTGAGTACTTTCAGTGCACTTGGAAGCTTATGCTTTTAAAATGTACTCTGGAATCCTATGAGGCTTTGTTAATCAACAACTCTCGCCATTACTTATTTACGGCATTACGATTTTTCTGACTTATTCATCTATGATCCCAAACTAGGACTGAAGCTCTGGTTAACCCCTCGCCTTTGTTGTCACTTCTATATATTATACAGTGGGACTATCCTCGGAAAATCTGGGGTCCTTTCCTGCACAAAGGGGGAATTTTCTCTGTGTTTTTTCAGGTGGGGGGGGGGGTGTGATTTTGTCTGGAATTCCCGCCGGTTAGGCAAATAAAAGTAACAGGAAACTCCGTATAAACATACTCTTTAGTTTTTATTTCTGAAACAAGTACGAAAACCTGAGACCAGCCTGATCCAAGATGGCTCGCCCTGTTTGGACGATTTGGCTGTTTCTTGCAGAAGTAAGAGCTGAATCTAATTACAAGGCCATCTTCAACAAAATATACCCTTCACACTTGGCGTGGCTTTAAATTTTATCAAAGTAAATGTTGCAATGCCTGTTTTATTCCGCGCATCAAAGAGTTATAAATAAAACACGACATGTGTTAAATTTACCAGCGTAATTTCAGCACATGATGGTATACGAGATGTGGGTAATAATATCTTCACTACTTAGTGGATAAGATGGATCATAATATATGATGATTCTTGATCCTTTACAAAGCCATAGTAAACACTTATTGTTAAATGATTTAGATTATCACGTAGAAGTAACTTCATTAATAAAAAAAGTAAACAAGAAACAACAGACAGGTCTACTTTTGCTTTTGGATTTCGAAAAAGCATTCGATAGTATCGAGTGGGTATTCATGCATAAAGTATTGGAATATTTTAATTTTGGTGTTTCGTTTCGGAGATGGGTAACTACATGTTATAATAATATCTCTAGCACTGATATAAACAATGGTTATTCGTGTGGCTGGTTCGAAGTACAACGTGGTGTTAGACAAATGTGTCCATTGTCGACAACGCTGTTTATTTTATGTGTTGAGCCTCTGACCCAATCAGTTAGAAGTGAAGAGAACATCACAGGCCTAAAACTCGCTAATTCAGAGTATAAGATCTCTCTTTTTGCAGATGACGCAACGTGTTTATTAAAAGACGTGTGCTCTCTCGGTTATGTGTTAGAACTTACGGAGCGTTTCTCGAGATATTCCGGTTTGAAAGTTAACATAGAAAAATCTCTGTTGGTGTATATAGGTCCATGGCGAACAAAACCGGAGCCTGTTTTTAATTTAAAGGTTGCTTCGGGTAGCTTAAATATGCTGGGTATCGAAGTAGGTCATGCAACGGAAAAGTGTAACAAAGTAAACATTTTGGATAAGATAACAAAACTTGCAACACGTTTGAATTTATGGTGTCAAAGGGGTCTTACACTGCTGGGGGAAGTTAACATATCTAAAACTATGTGAATATCAAATTTAATATACAGCTTGAGTAACGTCTCTTATGCACACGCAGATCTGAAACCTATCTTTGGGCCCTGCAATTGAAACTCATTCATGATGTAATACCAACTAACAAGAAGAAAAAGGACTGGAAAATTTCAGAATCCGATGCATGTAAGTACTGTAACACTCCGGATATGATAATACACTTCTTTTGGGACTGTCAAAAAGCCAGAGAAATTATAAGAAGATGCTTAAGCATATTGAAGCTTAATTCTTTTAATTTTGAGAAATGGGACTTTTTAGTTGAAAAAGATAATATTACAGAGGATAACCTCTCTATGTTAATAAAATACCATATACATCAGTTTAGAGTTAATGAGGAAAATTTTCACGAGAGCGTGTTTATTAGAAACGCAAAATTACGATATTACGCAGACATGCAAACATTATCTGAAGATAAATTAAAATTTCAATGGACCTATTTTGACGAAGTGTTTTCAAACTTAGAAGCACATTTGATATATTGATAGATGGTCGTGACTCATTTATAAGTTGTTATCTTTGTTTGTTTTCCTCATAATCGTGATTTTTGATAAGCAAAGTTATTGTTAGAAAACGCCGCGTTTGTGAAAGATGCATATGTATATTGTACTGTAAGTGCTCCTTACAGTTTATGCCCACGCAGCGCATACTCGAATATGGCTGTTCACAATAAAATTCCCTTAAAAAAAAAACTTGGCCAACCCCTCAGTGTTCAAAGATAAAAAAGTGACATGCAATATGTAGAAAAGAACTATGTGGGAACAAAGCAATGAAACCCGTGAGGCTGTGTTATCTACATTTTCTACAGTTTATTGGCATAAACTTTAATGCTAAACTTCTCATCTCGCCAAAGAAACAACCTGTATATTTCAAACAAAGACCGATCAAATTTGATAAAGCAATAATTTATGTTGTGACAGGGAACAATATCCTAAAAAAGAAGCTTTTGGAAGTCAGTTGCCATTCAGATCGTCAGTCAGCGATACAACTGGTTCACAAAGGATGTAGATCTTCAGCAGTTCTATCAGCTAGCTAAAAAAAGCAGCATTTTTTTTGTTTGGCCCATTACGTCGACCATTTTTTCTTGAATGTTTTAAAAACTTGGAACGCTTTTGCTTATAAATTACAAAAAAATACAATCATTTCTTGTTTAAATAAATAATTATTAAATCTTTTATCCTTTTGACTCGGAAGATCTGCGATCATTTGATCTTCTAGCTTGAAAATTTCTTTTTCCATATTGTGTCATGTTTTATACAAAGTACAATTTCCCAACTCTCAACCCCGATCTAGCACGCTTGCACTTACTCTTTACGAAAATTATCCAATACATGTTTCATTGTCAAGTACATTTAATTCAGTTTGTCATCACCTATCTTGCTTTCTGCAAACTTTGAGGGTTAATCAACATAGTCATATACCGTTTTCTCAAAAGTAACTTGCGGATGACTGTCGCACACATGAGCAGTCATATTCTGAAACTTATCTTTGCATTCAGCAGCTAACTTAGATACTAATTTTTGCAAGGATGTTCCCATGAATTGGTAGGAGTCGATGAATTTAAGATTACCCATGGTAATCGCTATGTACTTTTCCACAGTGTTGGGAATGACTGAAGCCTCACATTTTCTTATTTTCCTGTACTCTCCATAAGAAAATGACTGTCATGTCCTTATGTTGTGGAAAAGGACAGGGATGATGATTGAATCTCTCTTTCCTTCTTGATCCTTTCTTAAGCGTAACTCTGTGATGCATTCACTATGGGCTGCTCCACGGTATTTCCACTGATGTGATCACGATCTCGCGCATGATCCACTCCCATCAAGTTATGGTAAAAGTCGCAATGAGTAGCTTGGACAAACTGTTTCTTATCCTCAGTATTTCATTTGAATGGTTTTTGGGTTGCTCAATCGATTCGTGTGATCACGTTCTTCCACCATATACTTTATGTATTTCTGGAGAGCATTGTCTGCACGATAACGCACAGGACCACGCTTCTCATATTCGCTGCCGACAACATAGGTAAAACTATTAGCCTTGTGATGTTGATACTTATCCTGTGTGTCACATTTCTGTACAGCATTTGAAGTCAGCATTAATGACAAAATGTGCCTTTTGTTGTTTTGCAATGCCCCTTGAGTCGAATGATTGTATCCTGTGGAAATGGCATGTTCCCAACAAACTTCACGATGTTTGTCCAAAAGTCTTGTTGCATAAACCCACGCAAACACTTGAAGCAGTAAAATGTTTTGCCATGATGTTTTGTACGATACTTCATGAGTCGACTTAAGTTCTTAATCAGGCAATAATGTCTCTTTTCATTGTCACTGATGAGTAGTAAGTTGATTTCAGTGTCACTCTCATGTTGACTCACGCGACTTATGTGGATAGGCACCACAAATTGTTTTTCCCAACCAAAAATATTGATGGAAATGTTGTTCTCAAATTTAGGAATTCGAGAATTGGTGTTGGAAATGTTATATCTTCCACATTCAGCTCATGTTCAGACTGTTGATACTTCTATCGCTCATTTACGTGGTCATCCATTGGATGTAAATGAACTAACATAGACCATACGAAGCACTTGTTGTCTGTGTTCTTCATGTTGACAACACTCCTAGTATTCTTTATCTTCTTTGCCAACCCAGTGTAGCTGGAGGCCTGCAAGGGTTCTAATGTAGCTGTATGAACTTCAGTCTGAAGAATCTTATCCAGCACCATCCAGATGCTTGACCTTCATCCTCATTAAACTTGCTGAACAAATCCTTGAATGCATTTGACAAATCGTTATCGATATCTATTTCATTGAATGCTCTAAAAGTCTGAGTGCTCAGAGGACTGTTATCCACACCTTCTACCAACACTCCCTCTTCGTTTGTTGTTATTTTCTTGAATCGATCTAAAACGATAATGTACCTTTTTATTCCATTGTCTAATTTTCTTCTTTCAAATGTCGTGTGATGATTTTTTCTTGCTGTCGCATTTCCAGCAGCAAGTCTGATTCATTTTCAGGTTCAAACACTTTTTGCAGTGCATGTCCACCAAGACCTGTTCTTATAACTTTAAGCACTTGCATTACATTCTTCTTAGCTTGTTTCTTCGTTTGTGTCTTAGTTTGTTTCTTCTTTTGAATGATCAAAGGAAGGATGACCTGCACGATGTTCAGCATTGTTGAAGGTATCGTAGCAAATGCGACAAGTAATAAGTCCTCTTTCTTTACCAAAGCCATAAGTTTTCACATAAATGTCTCTCAGATTTATTATGTCTCTCCGACCAAGGACAGACATATAGTGTTTCTACGTTCTGTGGTGTATGTGTGTACGTGTGTGTATGTGGATGTGTGTGTGTGTGTGTGTCGATCTGTTGCGAACAAAATGTTGTATGCAAGATATCTCGAGAACGAAACGTCAGATCGACTTCAAATCTCATCGATTTATTCTTTGGTTAGGTCGGACGGTTCTTCAACTTTTGACGCATGTCACATGATTAGGGCAGGTGTATAACGTCATTACGTAAAATCTTGTGTGCGAAATTTCTCAGCCGTTGAAGATCGGAGAAAGTTGACACTTGGTGGGATTGTTGCTTGCGGCGTATGAGGTAAAATATGTATATATTATGAACAAGTTCCGTGCAAAATATCTCGATAACAGAAAGTCCTATCAACTTCAAATTTTATTTGGGTATTATTCGGGTCAGTCGGACGGTTTTGTAAACTTTTCACGCATGTCACATGATTAAAGCAGACGTGTGACGTCATAGCGTAAAAATTTTGGGCGAAATTTTTCAGCCGCTTAACATCGAAGAAAGTTGGAACTTGGTGAGAATGATGCTTGGTAGGTCCGAAAGATTCTGTTTTTCGAGAGTAGAACGAATATATGGATATTCCTTGGTTCAGTCGACTGTTTCAACTGTTGACGCGTATAGTGAAACTAAGAAAACATCATTATGTCAAAAATTATCTGTTGTTTAGCAAAATATTTCGATAGCGGAAAGTCAGTTCGAATTTGGATAAGGCGCACAGTTTTGGTTAAAATGATTAAACTGCTATAGAAAATCAAGAAAGGTGCATAACGCCAACACCCTTCACCCTAGCTCCCCTCACCCGCCTCCCCATTTTTTTGGCTTCTTTGTTAACTAAGCATAGTTGTTAACTACGCTGGGGATTTCAGCGTTTTTTGCAGAAGATTCTGAATGTTCCTGCATTCTTTAGAATGTTTCAAAACAGCAACAGCATTACTGTTGGTCCATTACTATTTGTTATTACCTGAAATTGAGCTTTTTGTGCGTTTTTGATCTACGGCTATTACGTAACATCCAACCCAGTCAGGGGCCAGTGTCAGCTGTGATGCGTGATAAAGTCGTTATCTACGAGATCATGTAATACTATTGTCGTTTCAGCAGGTCTAGCTTTTGAATTTTTTCGCCGCATACTTAATTGGGTAGGACGTACGGTAAAATCTTCCTGTCTTGACCAACTTTGAGACCTGGATGAAAATGTAACCTACACTAAAACTACTGTAGTGACTAAGTAGGTATCGATTGAACGTGTGTAATATAAGTCTGTACTCTTATGTTTTGTGTGTACTGGCCGCTCTAGTCTAAGATAGGCAACACTACATGACATCAGCCACATTTCATTTATGCATTTGGGATATCCATTTTTTATGTTATCACTTCACTGTATTGATTGCAAATGATAGAAATTACAATAGTGTTGAAGTTATGCGCGTTTGAAATTTTGCTAAATTACGCCATCAAAGATCCGGGGGTGATTTTCGCCTCTCCGGGAGGAAGTTCCGAAATAAAATATGATCAGAATTGTCTGAAACGTAAAACTATGCCACGATTTGATTTTCGCCGCTAAGGAGGAGTGGGGGGGGGGGGGGGTGGGGGGGGGGGGTCAGGCGTCAGCCGGTCAGTCAGAGGGGAGGGGTGGTCGATCAGTCACCAGGGGGAGGGGTGACCGGCCAGAAGTCTCGTTTCCCACCTACTCCTAACTCCTACACCGGTTTAGGTTTGTTGATATAAATGCTACTTTTTGAAGTGGTAGAGGTGAAAGCAAATGCACATATATACCATAACATTAAAATATTATAAAATCAAATGATTTCTGCAAACATATAGGAAAGAAAATCCTCCAAATGAACCCCATTTTGTGTTTCGTTACGCCAACTACAGTAAGCCCGTGTGTATGACTTGGATATGTGTATAACTAGAGACAAACGCTGCGTCATTTTCAGTGGCGACATTGTGGATGGGCCTTGTAGCAACTAGCTATAATGTGGTAAAAGAAAATATTGTCTGCTGTTGTGTTTTTTTGGTTTGTTATTTGTTTCTGATTGCCCTCGGGGCTTTACTCGCATTTTCTTTATATTTTATTTATTCAAGTATCTCCACTCTTAACCAGTTGCATTCAACAGTATGCGTTGTTTTAACCGACACAAATCTGATATAACAGAACATTCGAACTGTCCGCGGTGACACCAACCGAAACGAATTGAATCGACGTAAAATGGGATAATCTTCTTATTAGAATAACAAAGATTGCAGATAAATATGTAGATTCGTTCAAAATATACAAAAAGCTGTCCTGCCTCCCGATGCTCTGGTGCCATCCCGGTCCAATACTTTGCGATTTTGCCTTGTTTTCTGCCCCTAGATGTTTAAATTAACGAAGAATGTGATTTTCTTTTTATCTGAGGTTCGAAGAAATCTCTGGGATGCAGAAATGCGTTTTATAAAGCAAAAAGCTCCCCTGCCACCCCGCAGACCTCTGATGCCACCCCGAGGCTCTGATGTCACCCGAACCCAATACTCTCCCATTTTGCTTGTTTATGTGTCTGTAAGTGTTTCACTTGGCGAAGAATGTGAATTATCTTCCTATTTTAGGTCAAAGAAAAACCTTGAAAAGCAGAAATCCGTGTAAAAAAATATAAAAAGCTCTCCTGCCACCCCGAGGCTCTGATACCACACCGAGGCTCTCACGCAACCCCGATGGTCGTCGCTCGCAAAGAAACGTGAAGACAATGGGATATAAACATTAGAAGTTGACATGAATGATGTTGTATTGAAACAGCCCATCCGTAGGATGGGCCCATCCAATAACAGCGAGGTATTGATTCACCCCATCTTCGTTGTTTTGCGCTTCTATAGTTTCAGCCCATATTTGGCTATAGGAATAGCTCATATTATCTTCTCCCCTTTAAAATGGGAACAAACTGCCCTTGTGTTGTGAACAAGATGGGCTGTTTTAATGGTTGATGGGTGTAAAATGGGCCCATCCTATTGCTGTAAGCCACAGAAATAGCACATGCAGAATCAGTATGTGCCAAATCTACAGACAGATGCATAGGAATACCCCATCCATAGAAACAACACATGCATCTGATCAAGAACATGTACCAAATCTACAAACAGTTGCATAGGAATACCCCATCCATAGAAACAACACATCTGATCAAGAATATGGGCCAAATCTACAGAGAGTTGCATAGGAATACCCCATCCATGGAAACAGCACATACAAGGCCGGCAAAATTGTACCTAATATTTGAGGCGGGGTCACCGTCTGCTCGGGACCTCAGTACCACCAGTGGTACTGAATGCTTCAAATGCTATATTAGGGGTTTTAAGCTGAAAGAAATGCTCAAAACCAAAACAATGCTGCTCATATTGCTGCTTTGATCAAGCCGCTTCAAGGCTTTAATTACAAAGCCGATGGGAAAGGCAAAAAAAAAAAAAAAAACGCAATTGGTCTTTGCTGCGTAGGAAGGGTGGGGTGGGGGGGGGGGGGAGGGGGCTATATATAAATATATTATACCACTAGTGGTACTGAGGTCCCGAGCAGGCGGCAACCCTAACTGTAATATATATCACGCTGAACCCCCCCCCCCCTTCCTCCCGCGGGAGGGTTGGGGGCACTTCCCAGTTAGCACAAGATTTTCTCCCACGTATAGCCGACGTTGGCATTATGTTGGCTTTACGTGGGATGTGGGACGTGGGGCGTCCTACATCGTATACACGTTGGCTATATGTGGGATGTCCCAGTTGCACTTTGTCCCACCTAATGCCCACGTATAGCCGACATGGGACAGCCCACGTATAGCCTAAGTGGTACAGCCAACGTCGGCTATACGTCGGCATCAAGAGGAATGTCCCACGGTGGGGCGTGCCCTCTTTCTCCCACGTATACCCTACGTGGGACAACCCACGTGTAGCCAACGCCGGCTGTCCAACGTCGGCTGTACGTGGGCTTTATGTGGGATGTCCCACTGTCGGACGTCCCCTCTTACTCCCACGTATAACCTTCGTGGGACAGCCCATGTGTAGCCCACGTGGGCTGTCATACGTCTGCTCCAAGTGGGCATTATGTGGGATGTCCCACTGTCGGACGTCCCCTCTTACTCCCACGTATAACCTTCGTGGGACAGCCCATGTGTAGCCCACGTCGGCTGTCATACGTCGGCTCCAAGTGGGCATTATGTGGGATGTCCCACTGTCGGACGTCCCCTCTTACTCCCGCGTATAACCTTCGTGGGACAGCCCACGTGTATCCCACGTCGACTGTCCAACGTCGGCTTCAAGTGGGCATTATGTGAGATGTCCCACCGTCGGATGACCCCTCTTACTCCCACGTATACCCAACGTTTTGCACTGGAGCATTATGAAAAATCAATATTATTGGATGTTGTGTTTTGGACCGTCATGGAAAACCATATAAACTAAAAACCATTTTTTGACAAATTTCAGATACTATTTATGATTTTAATATATAACTGCAAAATCAAATGTTGAATTTAGGCATCATTCATTTGATTTTGAATATTTTTATTATATTATGATATCTAGATGATATTCCATATAAGCAAATACCAAGTATAAAAGCGAACACAACGATTTTTGTTAAACAAATAATTATAAAATTAAAGAGTAAACAGTTAACAAAATGGACAATGTAAAAAATAAACTGCTGAGGACGAGAAGCTTTTGGGGGAAGAATAACATTGATTATCACATGGATCCGCCGTGGCGTAGGGGTAAGATCGACGCGTAGGATGCTAGAGGTTCCCGGTTCAAACCCAGGTAAGTACGATTCGTCAGTTGCTAAACAAAATCAGAATGGCGGGTTGTAGTGTAGTTTGAAAGATTAGTGGTCAGGTCAATGGTTAAAGTAATGGTCAGGCGAGATGTTAAATGGGATGTTACGAATTGTTTCAAATTCATTTTGGAAAGTTGGCTGTTCCAAGCATAGCCAACGTGGGACAGCCCACGTCGGCTATACGTCGGAACGTGTTTTAAAATCGCCAAACGCCCACGTAAGTTCGTGGGACATCCCACCTAAAACCCACGTTGCCTATACGTAGGCTATTCAATGTATTGCCAACGTGGGACAGCCTATGCATAGCCAACGTGGGACAGCCCACGTGGGGTATACGTCGGAACGTGTTTCAAAATCGCCAAGCGCCCACGTAATTACACGGGACAACCCACGAAAAGCACACGTATTGCCGATGTGGGAACACGGGATGTCCCACGTATAGCCGACGTGGGCTTTTTGTGGGGGTGCTAACTGGGTTGTATCAAATATGGCAACAATGCGCGTACAAACCAACGCGGAAAAGCTTAAAACAAAAAATAGAGTGGGTAAAATTGTCGAATTTTCCGCGCTTTTCCTAAAATAGGGGTCGGGGGAAGATTATTATTCTGTTGAAAACAAAAATTATATTGTAATTAATTGAAGACCTGCATCCCTTTCAGGGTAATTGATCGAACATATCCCAAATCCCCCATCATATCCGATCAAAAGTGAAGGAGAAGAAGTATTTTAAATAAAAGTTTACACGGGTACATACAGACGACGGATGCTCCTCGATTGATGTGATACGACCAGCCCGACGCAGTCGGCTAGTTTAAAAAATCCGTTTATTCCTACGAAAATTCACTCCTTCGTCGGCCTAAGAGGAGATAGGTCTAACGGATACCTAAAAATCTCGCGTAGTCCTAACGGACGACAAGACTAACGGTGAGGAACCTGGGCATGTATTCCATGACTAAAAATGTTACATGTTATTGCATATTTTTAGCATTTTACGGTCATTCCTGTGAATTATGTGCTTTCTTTTATTTTTTCTTATGAACTGATGTTTAGTGTGTACTTACCGCTTTAGTTGGTTCTAACAGTTTTGAATGAATTGCTGTTCACCACCTGAATGCCAGGGAGTGCTTCAGACAATATTATATTCTGAAGTGTAAAATTTCATTTTCCGGCTCCGTTTTGACCATGAAACATTGCATAAAACCTAAGAAAATCTGTTCATTTTTGTGACTTTAACTTAAAAAATCAGTTTATTATTGTTTACAAAGGCAAAAAATTAGATGTTTGAAGATGTCAACAAAATGTAGCTCCTGGCCAGCTCACTACTAAACCCCCAAAGCATGTTTATGTGAAGCTTACACTGGTATTATTGCTTAAGACGTTTAGCATTTAAAACTACAAATAAAAACATAGACATCGGAGATGCAGAGCCCTCAGCCAAAAGCGGTTACATCACTGTGGTCCAGTTCTTTTTTGAAATATCGCCCGGAAAAAAAATATACAAGGTGCAACGGATGGAGCGACGGACGGGTCCTTGCACATCTACACTATATATACTTTCTTCCTGCAAGGTTTGGTTAACATCCGATGAATAGTTGAGATATCGCCCGGACAAGAAAAAGTGCGGGCGGACAGACGAAGGAACATGATACAAATTGAACCCACCGTTGCACATCTGCACCATATATACTTTCTTCCTATAAGGTTTTGAGAAGATCCGACGAATAGTTTTTGTGATATCAACCGGACAAGAAAAAATTAAAGTGCGACGGACACGGGACAAATTGAACCCCCCATTTCACACCTACACTATATATACTTCCTTCCTGCAAGGTTTGGTGATGATCCGATGAAAAGTTTCTGAGATATCGCCCGGGACAAGAACAAAGTTTAAGTGCGACGGACGGACAGACGGACTGACAAGAGATAAATTGAACCCCCCGTTGCATACCTACACTATATATACTTTCTTCCTGTAAGGTTTTGTGAAGCTCCGATAAATAGAGATATCTCGGTGCAAAAAGTTTACATAAAAATATACATGTTTGACAATTTTTGATTTCAAAAATAATACTACTTTCCACATCTACAATATATGTATATTCACTGAATTAAATTTTAGAACGCTCGATCGAACAGTTTCGGAGAATTCGTCTGGACAAAATCAATCTCGGTGCAAACAAGTTTACATAAAAGATAGATTTTTGACAAGTCCTATTTTTGACAATTTGTGGCCGATTTCAAAAATAATGCGACGTTGCACATGAACAATATATATTTTCGCTGCATAAAATTTCAGAACGCTGGATCGAATAGTTTTAGAGCACTCTCCGTGCTAACAAATTTTCTGAAAAAGCCATTTTTGACAAGTCGTATTTTTGACAATTTTTGGCCGATTTAAAAAATAATACATTGCACATGTTCAATATACGTTATAACCGTATGCCACAGAAAAAAAATTACGCGATAAATACTTTCGGAGATATAGCCCGGACACGAAGGCGCACGAAAGCAGACAGAAAGATGGACAAGCTGAAACCCTATATTCATTCGTTACACGGGGGATAATAACAGAAAATCATTAGACATGCATTCGTTGCAGAACACACAATTTATTGCAATCATTATCCAGCACACTATAATACAATACAATACAATACAATACAATACAACCCAATCAATGATTCAGACAAATTGTCATCAAAACTATTCCATTACGTCGTGAAGCACGTTTGTACATGAATAGCCTTTCACTTGGATCAAGAAAATAATTATTACCGGTTCAGCTTCCGTTGTGGTGCCTATGACCTTTTGAGCAGCTATTACTGCGGGCTGCCTTACAAACAACGTTGTGGAAAAACTGTTTATTTTTATTTCAACCTTTACGTGCCTTGCTCCTCGAGGAGAAAAGATTATTTTTTTCTAAAGTGCCTCATTTCCTTTACCTAGGGTTGAATGAGATAAAATACTGAATGCAGTTTTCCTTTGTCTCCTCATGAACTCCATCAACCGCAACGTTACGATCCGATGTTGACATATTCTGACGCAAATTCTCTTCTGACAATGCTGACCTAATGATTGAACCCTGAAGCTATATACACACACAGTGCCACCATCGTTTCTACAAAGCGCTGATGATCATTTATTGTTTCGTGGACACTGACCAGATAACTCGCTATTTTTTCCATCCTTATCAATGTCTCTACGATGGTCACTGTTAGCAATGACTTACACTCCTAAAAGGCAGTGTTGCCACGGAGTAATCAAGAAAAAAAGCATAAAAAAGGATAACAAGAATGTCCAGGAGCATTGTGACCAGCCGAGATCTTGTGAATCTATGAATAAGTTTGTCTGGTTGCCAAAGGTGGTAGTCACATTGTACAAGAACAAGTTTGTACAAGGACAAAGTACCAGCTTACGAAAAGTGGTAAGACCAAATCCAGCGTGCATGAAAAAGGGAAAATGAGCACTGTTTTTAAAAGAGGCCTAAATAGGGAATATTCGTGCAAAATGTGAAGAAAACCTGATCAAAACTGTGGAAGAAGCATTTTGAAAATTGGCAATCTAAAAATTTCAAATGCCCCCCATTTAGCCAATTTTTGGCGGATCGCCAAAAAAAAAATTTTTTTAAAGAGAGGCCTGCCTAGAGAACATTCATAAAAAATTTGAGAGGAATCCCATCAAAACTGAAGGAGAAGAAGCATTTTAAGTAAAAAATTTTTCACGTACATACCTACATACGTACATACAGACAACGGATAGCCCTCTATTGATGGGATAAGACCAACCCGACAGTCGGCTGGTCTAAAAAGGAAAAAATTGGGGAAAAAGGTATGAAAAAAAGATAATTTATATTTTGCTGAAAATCGAGAAAACATTAATGTTATTCATAGTGTATTATTTTTTTTTTTGGTATTTTTTACTTATTGAAAAGCTCGTTTTGACAGCGATTAAAAATATTTGTACACGTGATTGTACTTCTACATTGTCCTGAATATTACCAAAATGATTGTATCACTTTTTTCCGTTATTTTCCTCATGAACCCTTGAAAACATTAAAACAGCTTCGTTGTGTTTCCAAGTTTTTTTTTTCAATTTATTAGACAAACATTAAAAAAAGTATCAAGATAAAAAAGGATGAAAAGCGAAAAAAAGTATAAACAAGAATGTCCAGGGACATTGCGCCCAGCCTGTTCTTAAACTATAAAATTCGATCTTTAAAGCAAGTATGTCCAGGGACATTGCGGTCAGGGACGATGCTGCCCAACAGGTAAGGCTAAGCTAAAATCTGGCATTATAAGTCTGAAATGTTTAAGTAAAAGCACTGACGTTACGACGTTACGAATATGGTATGATCACAGCAAGAGTGTGGTGTTATGACCAAACACAACACATAATTTCTTCACTTGCGTTGTTGTAAGTGGTAAAAGCAAGATTCAACATGGTTTGATGATTTGTTTGAGTTGTTGTGGGGAAAGTCTGTTTCGTAAATTTCACAAACATGTGGTTTTGATCTTCTGAGATGTAATCACCAAAAATCAATACATTTTGAAGCAATGATAAATTAGACACCTGTTGATTATATGCACTCCGCGGGCGCAGTGTTAAAACCAGAACGTCCAAGGGCATTGCAGCCAGCCGAGCCCAACGCAAGGAGAGTGAACCACTTTACCATTTCATTGTTGCTTATAAAATCATACATTCAGCTGTTGTATAAATGAAATATGACTGCACCAAAGATATTTTTCGGTAAGACGGAACCCTGTCTGAATATATTACCCTCCCTCCCATCTCACAACAACAAAATCGGTCAAAAATTAGTTAATTTAATCACTAGGCTCGATTTTTTTAATTTATTTATTTATTATTTTTTGAAATATAGATACTTGTGTTAATGGTCACTTGTCGTTCTATTTTATTGCAAAACCAAAATGACAGGAATTCACCACGACTAACGCACCGCTAAAACAACTGTCATATTTTTATAGATCAAATTTACTAAATACAAGAGCACAGGAACGCTGCAAATCCCCCCGCCCATCGCACGCTTTGTAACATAAACACAGTATGACATATTTAACAAGATCAGTTTATATGCATGCATTACTTTCAAATGAAATGGCTAAGTTTCGACCTCAATTTGGGCTAAATAAATGAGAAGTCGGACAAACTGAATACGAGGTTCACAACTACAATATATGAGGAGAAAATCTGTATAGGATTTGAAATGTGTGTGCTTACCCGTTCGTCGGAGTTGTGCATACAAGACCACTACCCAAAAGCGTGACGGACAGACTAACCAAATCCTATTCCCCTTCGCAAACCAAGTTGGGCGAGGGGATAGTGAAGGGAGACACAGCTTTCTCTCTCCTTACGGCTTTTTATTGTGACCCGTCACTCAAACACAACTGACTTTAAGGATCAGGCCGGATCCAACTTTTCGTGCAGGGGAGGGGGGCGGGCGGGCGGGGGAAGGTTTCAACTTCTGACGGCTTGAGTTTAACAGTCTCAGAAAATCCAAAGCTTTACAGTTTTTTTCTAATTTATTGGGGGGGGGGGGGAAGGGGTCTTCTGTTAACACTGCATTAAGACATTTATATGCAACAAGACTTTTCTGCAGATTCCGTCCGATCAAAAGCAACTCTGCTCGTGTGTGTCGGGATGAAGGGGGGGGGGGGGGTGGGGGGCAGGAGGGGCGACAAAGAGATGTTAGATTCAACTACTGCCCCCCCCCCCCAGATATTGTAGATAGATGTGAAAAATATATACCAAAATGTACAAATTTCTGACAATTTTTAAAGTCCCGTCATGGCTCTTTTCGGCCGATCGCGAAAAAAAGTAATTTTCCGGTAGAGGACCACCGCAGATTCATTTTGAATAAAAAAGTTCACCAAGTCCCTTCCTTTCGGCTATTTTTGGCCGATCGCGAAAAAAAAGTAATTTTCCGGTAGAGGACCACCTGGAGATTGAACACGTGTAATTTCAAGAAGATCCGATCAAAGCTATAGGAGGAGATGCATTTTGAAACATTGTCCGACACACACACATACCGCCGACGGCGAAAAGTGATGGATAAAGCACTTCTTCGACAAAGTCGAAGCCGGGCTAAAAAGGATGATGTGGCAACACTGAAAAGGAGGACATTTTGGAGCCTACAAAGTTCTAATTCTCGCTAATTTCTCCTCAACATTTTGCAGCATAAAAAGTAAGACATGTGAGTCATTTCTCTGCGAGCGGTACGGCTAGGTTCTGGCACAGTTCCTTGCTGTTTTCCTTGTTTTGTAGAGCAGTTCGTTTGTGTGGCGAAGCTTTCAGATTTCGCAGCCTCGCCTCATAGAACTCGACTTTCGTTCTCAGCTTGGCATTATCCTATAAGAAAAAAAGAAACGTGTCTTACTGAGTGAATGAAGAAATATGTCAGTTTTTATCAAGTATGTCCAGTGCCTTTGCGGCCAACGGTAGCAATACAAGATCTCTAATGATGAGGCTTCCTCGAGTTCCCATCACAACAACCGGGATTACGTGTCTTTCTGAGTTCTCTGCCTCATCTTCTACATATTGTCGTCTATATTCTGGCCTATAGCCAATATAAAATGGAACTTTAAAACCCTGTTTTCTCGATCTCACCCTAAAATCTGACTGGCGATGGGTATGCCAACTCCCCACCCTCCCCTCACACACTCCTCAAAATGTAACGCTCCAAAGGACACGAAGATTCAAAAGATTCGTTTCAATATATTGATACGTACCTCTTCCAACTGAATATTTTTTTCTTTGACGGACGAGAAGTGGTGTATTTTCTGGTTGGGGTTGCTGTGGCCCACCAGTCTCACGTTCTCCTCAGTCAGACTTCTCACTCTTTCTTCATCCTGATGTCCAGCACACCACTATGTCTTAATGCTTCACATTTCGTTGATATGTAAAGTTATATCTACAGCTTTCCAAAATTTAAAGTTTTATCAAAGTTTCATACAGAATATGCTTGCAGTCTACCACTTTTAAAACATGGTGATACAGGTTCCTTTATATACTTATAAATGGTTTAAATCTGTTAACTTATTTTCAATTGATCTCAACTTTAGAACGTTTATTTTTCTTGAAAAAAAAAAAAACAGCGTTTTAATAATAAATATTTCGTGAATATGCATTAAGTTGAACTGCCAAAACAGACATTTTTTTGTAGATTCATCAGACTCATCTAATTTTAAAACAAGACCATCGTATGATGGTGCCCAGGTGCCATCACGGAAACAAGACAAGACCGTCTAGTGACGGTGCCCAGGTGCCGTCAGAGTATCCAGACGAGGCATTGTACTGCTATTGTATCAAAATAGGGAGGACAGTTAGTGAAAATTTTAATTCTTATTATTAAATATTTTATGTATCCTCAAAGTTGCTTTCCTTCTGGGCTGCAAATTCTAGTTTACGTCCATACCGACGACAGTGTAACTGAACGAAAACCTGTTTCTCAAAGGAGAAATATTAAACACTTGGCCAAAAAAAAAAATTAAACCACTTTCTCTTTTCGAGTAGAATTTTTTTTCCCTTAAAGACAAGCCGATGTTTTTTTTTTTCAGATCGTGAAACCTCTTTGTCAGTTTGAAAGCTGTACAGAAACTAGAAATGTGTCCGTTGGAGCACCCATTTGTCACAGCCTTGAGAGAAGGTTTTTTATGCACATTCTTGACAGAAGTTAATGACATAACGGCCCCAACGGGAGCTGCACAATTACAACCCATAGGCTTTCAATCCAAATAGGTTTCAAGTTGATTGAAGCCAAACCCTAGGGCGAGTTCGGTCCATAAATCTTAAAAACTGCGCTAATAGCCGTTCTGTGCCTAAGTACACGCATGTACGAAGGCACAACGGAGCCCCAACTTTTTTTTCACCATATTAGGCTTATTTTAGCATAGAAACATGTTTCTAGGCCTAATATGAAAATTTTGCCTTGGGTCACGCACGCACACACACACACACACACACACACAAACGCACACACAAGTCAAAAACATAATAGCCCTTCCGACTATCGTCGGGCGGGCTATAAAAACATAGCTTTTACTACTTACTCTATGAAACGGAATCCCTTCCCTACCTTCACCAAGAACTGGACGTAATTGCAGCGGATAACATTCGGTGTATTTGACTAGGTACGATTTTGCAACCGCGTCTTTCTTATAAAACCAACACAAGCATTACATGGCGTTGGATTAATAACTTCAAAACCTAGGTCAAACATTTGTGATACTGGTGATCAGAGGCTGTTGTAATTTCTTATTTTAATGGCAGACTAAGAGCTTTTTGTCTTTTGAGAAGTGCTGAAGAAAAAGTATACCTGCATGACTTTCCTTTCTCTGAATAAGGGAAAGGTCTATAAAACACATAACCGACATGACCAGCAAATCGGACGGTACCCAGCTTCTCCAGCACGTACATTGATGTTTATCCACATCTTTGCCAAATAGATGTACAGCTTATTGTAAGCTGGTTTATTCATAGGTGTTGCAAGTCTGCAACAGCGACTTTATATGCACACAAGACGTTTTAAAGACGTACCGTTACACCATAATTCTTGTTCTAGTTAGGTATTTGTGTAATGGAACATTAAACACACAATGGACATGATTAACAAATGTCACGGGGTTTAGAATCAGTTTGCTCACCACGTACATTTCTGTTTATCCACATCATTACCCAACAGATGTACAAGTTATCGTAAATTTGTTTATTCACATGTGTTGTAAGTCTGCAGGTGCGACTTAATACATAAACAAGACGTTTTTAAAGTTGATATAGAAGCCACACACAAGTTTGATTGAAATCCACCCAGGAGTTCTTGAGAGATGATGTTCACAAGGTACATTTTCTTGGTTTATATACCTAAACTTTCTAAGTTCCCATGGTGACCTGCAAAGTGGGGTTAAGGTCACCAAAACCTCATCAGGTTGAGAACATTTCATATAGAAGCCAAACACCAAGTTTGATTCAATAAAATCAAGATCAAATTTGAATCAAATCCACCCAGGACTTCGTGCTCAATGAATGGCAGAAAAGTGTGTAAGTGTCATGCAGCACTTACCGATGGTCTGACCCACACTGGCACTGTCCCCATGCCTCAAGAATAGACGCATGATCTATCTGTAAAGCGCTGTGATTCCCAGTGTAGTAAAAAGACAGTTTTACTTACAGCATTTTTAACTACAGAGCATACGGAGGGAGGGGGAGGGGGGAGGCAGGGGTCAGCGAAATAAAACTAGACCGGCTACTGTACAACATGTCACACTTTTTTATAAGCCAGACACTGCCGCTTTATTTTTGTCAATACTCTCCCACTATTTCAGAATATAAGACTTTTTTACATTACAACAATATGCATAAATGTATATCTGATGTGCCGGGAAGAGGGGCTACACCTTTATGTTACTTATTATATGCCTAGAGTTCCGCGTACAAAGACATGATAGAAAAAAAACGGACATGCAGCCCTAAAAGCATATTAATTATGCTTTTAAATATTTATTTACTTAAGTGCAAAAACCGAGTCAAATATCAATGCTCGCTGACCGCAGTACCGATTACGCGTCACCCTATCTGAGCATACTGAGTGCAAAAATAGTGCGTGGCAAAATTTTGAAGAACGACATAAAAATAGCAAAAGTAGGCATATAATAAAAGTAATACATCATTCTGAGTGCGTACGATAGTTTTTTTTGCCTTCAGCCCACGGGGTCGGTCCGTACAGCCCTACGGCTGGTTCAGACAAAAAACAATATCGTACGCACTCAGAAAGAAGTATTATTATTTTATGACATGGCGAGGTACGAAACGAGTTGTGACTATCTTAATCCCCAATTTCTCTATATATACAGATGCAGATGCAGCAATGTGGAAAGTAGTAACTCTTAACTGGGCTTATGCTCTACATCTTTATCAACCTGGGTCTAGAATGCGGACCCTGCAAACACGTTTTACTGTACATTTTTGTCCGGGAGTCTGAGGTGGTCACGGACAGGCAGGTTTCACTGTCGTCTCTTTACACGCCGCTAAATCGCCAATTCCCTACTTCACTGGTGATTTGTTTAGCTTACTGTCATCCGATCCAACCTTAATCCCGATATGGACCTGTACCCAAATCGCACTTATATCTGTTATACCTTGTCTTCGTGCATTCTCCTCAGAAAAAAGCGCTGCAAACGCAGCTTCATAACTGGACAACAGATGACTCCACTTGGTGGAGGCGGGGGATCGGTTAGGGCCCTTTTGGTGGCAAAATGGTGAGCCGCTTCTCATAGGACAAGAAAGCAGGTAACCCATGTAAAGGTGAAATATACTTCCAGGTACCACACAACTGTGCTGACATATGGAGCAGCTTATCAAATGAAAACAACGGGAAGGGCGTGGGGGGGTGGAGTAGCAATGTGGTATTGACTTGTCGATTAACAACAACAAGCATCTCTCTAGAAGTGGGTCAAATAACTGAAGTGAACAATAAGTAAGCGCACAGAAAATGCTTTGTCATGCTGCATCCAGCCAGCCGCGATAACTAGTGGACTGATTAACAAACGTACCGCCTACCCTCTCCCTCCGCATCTCTTGTCAAATCCCAAACCCCACTCACTCAGCTTGGAACGGCTCCGCATCGGTAACCCCTCTCCGCGCTCACAAATCTCGGTGCTACCGAACCTCCCTCCCCAAAAATTCATAGGGGAGGCGGAGTCTGCAATCACGTTTTCACGCCAAGTAACGTCAGGCTGTGTCAAATACGCATCAACACAATGACAAACGACCAAGTCTGAAGTTGATCCGACTTGTCGTTCGAAAGTTTTGCTACTAACAAAGTCAAGTGTCCAAAGCACATTCTAACGTCATATGACGTCATGCGTCGTGATGTATATGCCAAATATATGAACCATCGGACACATCCAAACATTATACTTTCAAGTTTAAGCTGATCTGACATTTCATTCTGCAATTAGTGATGAGGCTTTTTGCGTTATGATGTCATGTAACGTTTCGCGTTTCCAATATGCATAAAAAACAACAGCAACCCACGGACCCACTCAAAGCGCAATCCCATCAAATTTAAAACTGATCCAACCTGTTGGTCGACTTATCCTGTTAATCAAGTCTAGTGCTCAAAATACGCAATGACGTCATATGACGCCAGGCCTCGCGTTATGTGACCGAATACATGAACCGTCGGACCTGCCCAAGGCATTATCCTACCAAGCTTGAAGCTAATCCAACGCTTCGTTCTACACCTACAAAACTGTCACTCGTTGATGTCTGATGACGTCACGCGTTGTCCAATTTACGTCAAGTACAATCCCAACCGGCGGACCAACTCAAGGGATATTCCCATCATATGTCGCTAACACATTTGTACACAATGACTTCATACGCTACACGCTACACGCGACACGCGTCACGCGACACGCTACACGCGACACGCTACACGCGTTGATACAGCCGACCGATAGACGTCCAGGAACATGCATATAAAGTTGGCAGTCGATATGACGTTTTGTTAGCGACATATTTTGCACACAAAATCTTGTTCACAATATTTTCATGTTTTACGTAATGACGTCATATGCTGTCTTCGTTTTTTATACTCCGGACACAATCTGACGATCTCTCGGGTTTACCAAACAAGAATCCCACTAAGTTTAAACTTTTTCTGATGTTCAGGGACTGAGAAATCTGAGACACAAGATTTTTTACGTATTGACGTCATGCGCCTTCGTAAATTTTGCCATACGCGTTATAAGTTGAGAGAGCCATCGGATTGAGTCAAAAACAAAATACACATGCAACGTTTTAAGTCCAGACTACTTTCCGTTGTCGAGATATTTTGCACAGAAGGTCTTATTCAAAATATATCCATATTTTACGGAATGACGTCAAATGCTATCTTCGTTCCTTACTCCGAACAAAATTTGACAGAATCTTTCGGACATCCGTGGGTTTGAACTTTCTCCGATGTTCAGCGGCTGAGAAATTTTGCACATAAGATTTGGTCCCGTACACCTTCAATGTACTCCTTGCAAGTCTTCCACTTACCAAGCGTTAATAATTATGAAATCTTGAAGAGTACATTTATCGCTCTGGTGCAGCTTTCTGTGAAGTTTGTGATCAATCAAGCAGTTTTTTTTTTGTTCTGCGGGAAGGACGGACAGAGGACAGAGGCCCCATACGATGGGTAGCCAATTGCCAGTCGTGCCAATAACGAAATATATAGAAGACGACTTACCCTTTTGTGTTGTTCAAGTATTTCGTTATTTCTGGATTTCAAATCAGCGATTTCTTCGTGCTTTGTTTCCAGAATCGCCTGTAATCTAAAGTCATTCAACGCTTTACGTACACCAATTCTAAAGTCCTTTTGGCGCAAAACGCACTGTTGCCCCAAACATCTTTCCACAGACTCGGCTATCCCCGCGTATATTTAAGAAAAACTGTGATGGTACTGAAGTTTTAACTGTTTAAAATATCGGTTTATTTGCCCAAATGGAACAAAATTTTTAACTTGGTTGTGTCAAACTAAGGAAGGTCTACTGAAGTATATAATGTTTATTCTTGACTGAACATTTTTTCAATCATCTATCAAGTGGGCATTTTGAGAAAGGGTTTCAGACAAAACATTCCTACTAAAAGGGGAAAATACTTCAGAAAAAATACAGTTACTAAACTAAGTTATTTACAGTTACCGTATGCTAAAACCTCAATATGGGTTACATATTCTTTAAATGACATCTCTTTATGAATTTTAATATCTGTGGTTACAGCATTTAAGTGTGGTAATGAAAGCTTTTCTTAGGACGAGTTGATTACACAAAACTTCGAAGGTCTCCACAAATGTTCTAAAATACGCTAAGCTCCGATTCACCTCACGGACAAACGGATGCACGTACGTCAGTCAAACGGGGAGGTGCAAACCTTCACACCATATATATTGATTCCATACAGGTTTCAGGTTGCCAGGCCTAAAACCCTAGGACGAGTTCATTACACAAAACTTCGAAGCAACCCATAAATGTACTAAAAATTTGCTAGGTTCCGAACCACCTCATGGACAGATGGAGGGATAAACGTCGGTCAAAAGAGGAGGTGCACACCTTCATGCTATATATATTCACTCATATAGGTTTCAGGTTGAAAAGACTAAACCCTAGGACGAGTTCATTACACAAAACTCGAAGCTACCCGTAAATGTACTAAAAATATGCTAAGTTCTGAACCATCCGAGTTACAGACGGGCGGACGGACAAGGCAAAAACTATATGACCCTCCGACTACCATCGGGCGGGTCATAAAAAGCTTAGAAATGCAGGGCTTCACTGAAATAATGCCACTACGAGAGATGCACGACCAAATAATTGAAAACAAACACACAAAATAAATAAATTAAAATAATAACTAAATAAATAAACTTGACTATCCGCATCTATCTTTATTTGATTTTTGCTATCTTTATTTTATTTTATGCAAACGAGGCTTCGTTTCCTTACATTGACGAACACTGGTGAATCACCTAAGTGAAATATACGGAAGCGCATAGTTGACATACTACTCACCAAGTGGAATGCTTAGAATTAACCATGGTAGTATTTCGTATTCACCTATTGAGTATACAATTACAACATACCACGTTGTACATGAGTACATTATGGTTTGAATGACACTTGTTTTATATACTTGCACTTTAAGTTTTTACAAACTCAAAACTTATTTTGTGCGCTCGTTTCTGATATTTTTTTCCAGAAAGATATTTTTACGCTACAGTGTTGAAATGGCTATTTCCTGAGTAACACCGAGAAATAAGTGTCATTCAAACCATAATGTACTCATGTACAGCGTGGTACTCTGTAATTGTATACTCAACAGGTAAATACGAAATACTATCATGGTTAATTCTATGTATTCAACCTGGTGAGTAGTATGTCAACTATACGCTTCCGTACAAATAACATCCTACACCAACATACCTGATTCAGTCATATATACATAAAAATTTTATTGCGAGCTAATGAAAATTGTAGAAGCAGCACAATTTAATGAAATTATATAGGCGGGTGCAGAGATATGAAAGTGATCGATACGAACAGCCTTCTCTGTGCGTTTTTTTAACGCTTGAAAAGTAAGTTTTTCAAACGTATTTGTTTTTACTCGGTGTGGAAAGTGTGGGCTTAAAGTACTTAAAGTATCTCTTTTTCCCCTTTTTTATGTTTTTTTCATTTCTTTTTTTTCAGCCGAAATTTTTGCGTCGGTTTCCACACAGCTCCTCCGAAACGCTTTGGCTAGGCGAATGAATTTTTAAAGTCGACTATGTGAACTGGTGCCAAATATTTTTTTTATTGACCTATGAAGTCATCAACGTCTTGTGACGTCACGGGTACTTCAAAGTTGAATATCTCGAAAACGGCTGAACCTAGAGATTTCGAGCAAAATACATTACGAGACTACTTTTTGACAAAGATCATCGTTGTAGCGTTATTTTTTCCCGCATGACGTCATAACGACGTTATTTTCCGTTTCGTTTTCCTTGTCGGTTTTAAAGCGGAATTTTGATACACAATATGCAGACAGCTTAGTTGTATACGAATTTTTGAGGCCAAACAGGAAGTTGCACTGTATCTCGAAAACGGTAAGAGATAAAGCAGTTTTGACCTCATATTCGACCTCCACACCCTTTTCGACGTTCGTAAGGTATAACTTTCAGTGACTTTGATCTCAAGGCCACGTTCTAGTGAAAAACCGGAATTTTAGAGTGTTTTCAAGCGTTTATTCCGTCATTCGGTGGCGAAAGCGGTCTCGTTTTTTTTTTGTTTTTTTTTTTTTGCAATGTGCGCTGACCCCTGGATACCACTTTGGGGATGGCAGCGTTCGCCAAATGATTATCGACCCATGCCTTCCATTATTGAGGCTTCAAAAAATATAAGTTGTCGATCAATGCTGCATGACCCACACTGATTTCCAACGGTGGTTTCGTCCGCGGCTCACTGATTAATATTCCGTAATGAATTGCTCGGCCAGGGGTCAATTCCCGTTGTACTGCATTACGTGAGCCACCGTAAACGGTAAGCCTATGCTAAGAATGATAATTCACCTTGCCGTTATCCTCTGTTCCCATTTCGGACCACTGTGCATGTTTTTTGCTTTCGTTGATGTGCGGTTCGCAAAGTGAAGCAGTGCGCATGTTTATATAATATGCCTTGGTGCGCATGTTTACTTAACTTCTGTTGATGAGCCGTTCGCATTTCGGACCAGTGCGCATATTTGTTTAGTGTATGTTGATGCGCGTTTGACTTTTAGGACCAGCGCGCAAGTTTATTTAATTTGCATTGATGCGCGGTTTTATTTTAGACCATTGCGCATGTTTTCCTGTGGGACAAGAAGCATTTTAAAAATTAAAGGCCAATAAATTTAAAAAATGACTCCTATTTATCCAATTTGTGGCGGATCGCCAAAACAGTAAGATTTAAAGAGATCCCTACCTACAGAACATTCGTGGAAAACTTAAAGAAAATATGATCAAAATTGTTCGAGAAGAAGCAGTCTGAAAATTGGCAACTAAAAAATTATTAATGCCCTCATTTGGCCAATTTTGGCGGATCACCAAAAAGATAAATGTTTCAAGAGACGCCTAACTAGAAAACGATTGTACAAAATTTTAAAGGAATCCGATCAAAATTGTGGGAGAAGAAGCATTTTGAAAACTTGACACCAAACAATTAAAAAAATGGACCCCATTTGGCCAATTTTTGACGGATCGCCAAAAAAAGTATATTTTCTAGGGAGGACTATGTTAAGAGAATTCGTACAAAATTTTAAGAACATCTAATCAAAATTGTGTGAAAAGAAGCCTTTTGAAAATCGCCGAAAAAGTTACACTGCCAGGGCGGCCTACCTAAAGAACATCGTACAAAATTTAAAGAAAATCTGACCAAAATTGTGGGAGAAGAAGCATTTTGAAAATTTCCAACAAAAAATTTAAAAATGTCAACCATTTGGCCAATTTTAGGCGGATCGCCAAAAAAGAAGTAATACATTACTACAAACAGGCCTACCTACAGAACATTCGTACAAAATTTAAAGAAAATCTGATCAAAATTGTGTGAAAAGAAGCATTTTGAAAATTGGTAACCATAAAATTATAAATGCCCCCCATTTGGCCAATTTTTGCCCGATCGCCAAAAAGAGCAACTTTCTAGAAAGACCTACATAAAGAACAATTGTATAAAATTGGAAAGAAATCCGATCAAAAATGTGGGAGAAGAAGTATTTTCAAAATTAGACACCAAAAAATTAAAAGATGCCCGACATTTGGTCAATTTTGGCAGATCGCCAATAAAAGTAAATTTTCAAGGGAGGACTATATCAAGAACATTCCTTCAAAATTTGAAGAAAATCTGATCAAAGTTGTTCGAGAAGAAGAATTTTGAAAACTGGCAACAAAAAAACTAAATGTCCCCCATAGCTAATTTTTAGTGGATCGCCAAAAAAGTAATTTTTCAAGAGAGGCCTACCTAGAGAACAACTGTTTAAAATTGGAACAGAATCCGACCAAAATTGTGGGAGAAGAAGCATTTTGAAAATTAACCATAAAAAAATTTTAAAAAAAATGCCCCCCCCCCCATTTGGCCAAAATAGGTAATTTTCAAAAGGCCTACCTGGAGAACCTTCGTACAAAATTTGAAGAAAATCTGATCAAAATTGTGGTAGAACAAGAAGTCGAAAATTGGCAACCGAAAAATTTCAAATGCCCCCCGTTTAGCCAATTTTTGGTGGACCGCAATTTTTTTAAGAGGCCTACCTAGAGAACATTCGTGTAAAATTCGAGAGGGATCCGATCAAAACTGAAGGAGAAGAAGCATTTTAAGTAAAAGTTTACACACGTACATACAGACGACGGATGCCCCTCTATTGCCGTGATAAAACCAGCCCAACAAAGTCGGCTGGTCTGAAAAACTATGAAGCATTACCAAGGCAACATTCTTGCCAAATTTCAAAACGATCGGACCAGAAATGTAAGAACAGTAACACTTTGCAAATTGTATGGACACAGTCATAACGGACGTGATGAGTAAAGCCCACCGACCATGGTCGCCTGGGCTTAAAAGTAGCACACCAAAAATTCTATGCGAAAAAATAGTTCCATAATATCTCTTACTCAAGGGGTGCAACTTCAACCGTTCGCGAGAATAAGTTTCAAAAACTTCATGACGTCATAAGGCGGTCGTGATGATGTCAGAGGTAAAAATCTTATCTATAAAACCAAGTCAACTACAAGTGTGATAAATTTCATTTTCCTAGCTCTTGCCGTTTCGGCGAAGTTGTGTATAAGAAAAAAGAAACTTTCATAATTCCCCTCCCAATCAAGGATCACGCATTGACCGTTGGGAGGGAGGGGTACGCCTGAGAAGAAGCATTGGGAGGGAGGGGGCACGCCTGAGAAGAAGCATTGGGAGGGAGGGGCACGCCTGAGAAGAAGCATTGGGAGGGAGGGGGCACGCCTGAGAAGAAGCATTGGGAGGGAGGGGTACGCCTGAGAAAAAGCATTGGGAGGGAGGGGCACGCCTGAGAAGAAGCATTGGGAGGGAGGAGCACGCCTGAGAAGAAGCATTGGGAGGGAGGAGCACGCCTGAGAAGAAGCATTGGGAGGGAGGGGCACGCCTGAGAAGAAGCATTGGGAGGGAGGGGCACGCCTGAGAAGAAGCATTGGGAGGGAGGGGGCACGCCTGAGAAGAAGCATTGGGAGGGAGGGGGCACGCCTGAGAAGAAGCATTGGGAGGGAGGGGTACGCCTGAGAAAAAGCATTGGGAGGGAGGAGCACGCCTGAGAAGAAGCATTGGGAGGGAGGAGCACGCCTGAGAAGAAGCATTGGGAGGGAGGAGCACGCCTGAGAAGAAGCATTGGGAGGGAGGGGCACGCCTGAGAAGAAGCATTGGGAGGGAGGGGCACGCCTGAGAAGAAGCATTGGGAGGGAGGGGGCACGCCTGAGAAGAAGCATTGGGAGGGAGGGGGCACACCTGAGAAGAAGCATTGGGAGGGAGAGGGCACGCCTGACCTACCTCGACACTTCTTCTCCTAACCGCAGCTGGTCTTGAGAACTACAAGCAAGTCAACAACGAAATTGTAAATTAATTGTTCCATCTGAAGAATAGACAGCGTAATTATGCCCTTAATCATTTTTGCGGGACTGAAAAAGAGTTCAGCACAACTTCAACAAAGTATTGTTCACCCTATGTATGGTCGATTTCGAAAATAATACGGCGGTGCATATCTGCACAAACACACACACACGCGTAGAGAAAACGGACGAACCACACTTTAAATCTCTCACACCGGGAATGAACACAGTAATATTTAACTTATCTGGCTTGTGAGACAGATAACCATTCTCTGTCTTCTGCAATACCAAGCGAATTTTTGAGGCAGGTGGCAAAATGTGTGCGTGCTTTTTTAATATATCAAACTTATAGCTTTTAAAATAGTGAATGAAATAAAGCTTAAAAAAATCTACTGTAATAAAATAGAGACATAAGAATTCAATAAATACTTCTATAATTAAATTTATGACCTTTTTAATATAATTTTTGAAATGACAATTGCACGATTCGCCGTCAATAATATAACTGACGTAAGTGCATACTGCTGTATCTCTCTCGCTTAGATATACCTCGTCTGTAGCGTCTTCTGCAGTAAAGGCAAGTCCTTTACTTGTTTCTGCAAGCAAACATTGTCCCTCGTTTTTTCCGCCACCCTATTCAACATAATACACATCGGCAACATTCGTAAAAGTCGCTAAATAAACATTTATCCAGTGAGTCTACCTTCCCCTGCTCATTTGGGTCATGCGAAAAACCACGTAAAATAAACAATGAAACAAGCAAAGACCATTTTAATGAATTACCTTTGCGATATCAGGTAAATATATTTTTATAAAAAGTTGTTGAACGACTATTTCAAAAAATCAGTTGTAGCCTGCAACCTGGAAAATACGAGTGAGACACAAGAAGTCGACAAACTGAGTGAGACAGTAATACACAAGAAGTCGACAAACTGAGTGAGACAGTAACACACAAGGAGTCGACAAACTGAGTGAGACAGTAATACACAAGAAGTCGACAAACTGAGTGAGACAGTAATACACAAGAAGTCGACAAACTGAGTGAGACAGTAACACACAAGGAGTCGACAAACTGAGTGAGACAGTAATACACAAGGAGTCGACAAACTGAGTGAGACAGTAATACACAAGGAGTCGACAAACTGAGTGAGACAGTAATACACAAGAAGTCGACAAACTGAGTGAGACAGTAATACACAAGAAGTCGACAAACTGAGTGAGACAGTAATACACAAGAAGTCGACAAACTGTGAGTGATACAAGAAGTAGATAAACTAGATTGCCCAGTACAGTAATTATAGGAAAAGAAACGTTTTTAATATGTGACATCAGCGGCATTAGATAAAAGAATTATTGCCAAATAACTTACTGAAATTCGCATAAAAATTAAAATTCCTGACCTTTGCTCACTAGTCTCTAGTTTCATAGCAGTTTCGTTATACAAAGTTTCTTTTTCCTCGCAAAGTATTTTAAGATGAGTCAACTCAGATTCTTGGTCTTTACTAGAATTCTGTAAAAACAAATAATAAATGATGAAACAATAGCGACAACAACATTTACAAAGTGACACATATGCACGCGTTACAGGGAGAAGCGATGGCACGCCTGTTTCATTCAATGACTGCCCCTTAAAAATCTCGTAGATATTGGATTTTAAAGCTTTATTCGCATATAAAAATCGAATTTTATTTAGTTTGATAGATTAAGATTAAATATCTATCAATTTACAGATAAGATTAAATATAAAACTTTACCTATTTGGCCATGTTTTATCTCATTATCACCGACCAATGGGTTAGTGCCCAAGACGAGTTGTCACCTGAGGCCACATGCAGTATCGTACCTTAAGGTCTTCATTCTGCTGGCATATCAGCAAATAATCCTCCGAGCTCTTCGACAGCTGAGCCTGGAGCTTGCCGATGTTCTCACGATAACAGCATATTCTGTTGTTTAATTCTTCAAGCTGAAAGAGCAACGCTCATTTATTTTTCCACTTGCCACTGTCAGCGAGGGCAAAAAGAACAAGGGTCATTTGTTTCTTCATTCGCCGCTATCTCGAGTGGATGTGAGATTTTTTTCATTTATTGAGCGAAAATGTTTGTGACGAAAATAATAATAATAATAATAATAATAATAATAATAATAATAACAATAATAATAATAATAATAAGAAGAAGAAAAAGAAGAAGAAGAAGAAGAAGAAGAACAAGTTTGTCCAAGGACAAAGTCCCAGCTTACGAAAAGCAATAAGACCCATTCCAGCGTGCATGAGCGAAGGAATTTCCCTGAAATATCAAGCTTCAAAAGATGAGACGGCAAAGAGCTAGCTCAATAATTAATTTAGCACTGGACCAGAACATAGACCGATAAATGCATACAAAGATTTCTTTCCGAGAAAAATGGGGAACAGATTTTTTGTATATCTGGTAGAATGGATAGTTTGCCATAGATACCTTCAAACAACGCTCGCATTTCGGACCAGTGCGCATATTTATGTAACTTGCCTCGATGCGCGGTTCTAATTCAGACAAGTGCGCATGTTTATTTAATTTGCGTTGATGCGCGGCTCTCATTTTGGAACAGTGCACATGTTTATTTAACTTAATAAAGATAAATGCGCGGTTCTTATTCCAGACCAATGCGCATGTTTATTTTACTTTCGTACTTATTTTGGACAAGTGCACAAGTTTCCTTAGGTTGACTTGATGCGCGGGTCACAACTTTCGTACATTATCGCCCAATGTTCCCTATTATCGCCCACCCGAAAAATATTATATTTATCATATTTTCGGGTCCTAGAATTGTTTCCTGCACTTTTAAAGCGAAAATTACAACTTTCTTGCATTATCGCCCAATATTCCCTATTATCGCCCACCCGAAAAATATCACATATCATATTTTCGGGTCATAGAATTGATTCCTGCACTTTTAAAGCGAAAATTACAACTTTCTTGCACTATCGCCCAATGTTCCCTATTATCGCCCACCCGAAAAATATCACATTTATCATATTTTCGGGTCATAGAATTGATTCCTGCACTTTTAAAGCGAAAATTACAACTTTCTTGTATTATCGCCCAATATTCCCTATTATCGCCCATCCGAAAAAATTTCACATTTATCATAATTTCGGGTCATAGAATTGATTCCTGCTCTTTTAAAGCGTAAATTACAACTTTCTTGCTTTATCGCCCAATATTCCCTGTCATCGCCCACCCGTAAAATATCACATTGATCATATTTTCGGGTCACAGAATTGATTCCTGCACTTTTAAAGCGAAAATTACAACTTTCTTGCATTATCGCCCAATATTCCCTATTATCGCCCACACGAAAAATATCACATTTATCATATTTTCGGGTCACAGAATTGATTCCTGCACTTTTAAAGCGAAAATTACAACTTTCTTGCATTATCGCCCAATGTTCCCTATTATCGCCCATCCAAAAAATATCATATTCATCATATTTTCGGGACATAGAATTGATCCCTGCACATTTAAAGCGAAAATTACAACTTTCTTGCATTATCGCCCAATATTCCCTATTATCGCCCATCCGAAAACTATCATATTTATCATATTTTCGGGATATAGAATTGATTCCTGCTCTTTTAAAGCGAAAATTACAACTTTCTTACATTATCGCCCAATACCCAGTAAGCACAGAAAATTTTCCCATGTGGGATACGTATGGGTTTTAATTGGGATTTGCATGGGAAGGTGGGAAAGGGGAAAACCCATATTCATCCCGTGGAGAAAGGAGCCATTTCTGGGTGGGAAATGCCTGGGTTTTCCCACCCTGGGAAACCCCCTGTAAAATACACATGAAATATGAATGGGAATACCCACGTAAATCCCACCCGGGTAAACCCAGGTGGGTCCCAACTGGGAAATGCATGGGCAACTCCATGTCAGATTTTTCCCATCTTCACCATTATCTGGGAGTTCCATAGGAAGGCCCAGGATGGGAATTATCTGGGAAACACATGGGTTTTACTTGGGAAAAGCATAGCCCAGTAAGCACAGAAAATTTTCCCATGTTGGATACGTATGGGTTTTATATATTATACATTTGAATTCCCACTTAAAATTTCATTAGAAGTCATTTGTATATTACAGGTATATTTTACGTGGGATTTCCCATATGGGCATTCCCATGTAAAATACACGTATATTACACGTATATTTTACGTGGGATTTCCCATATGGGCATTCCCATGTAAAATACACGTATATTATGCGCAGTCTGGCAATGTGGGCTTATTATCGCAGACCGGAAACAGCCGCCATTGAGCGATAATATATTTAAATTTTGCTACATTCTGCATATTTTGGTGGAGGGCTGCATTTTTTCTAAGTATAATAGAAAGTTAGACATGGAAATACCAATTTCACTAAAATTTTTATGCTTAAAATTCTTTTAAGGAGTACTTTATAACTACACTATAGTTATAAAGGTTCATGTCTGTGTATTCGATGGAGTTATCGTGTATGCCCAGAGTGGGTCGTCCCATGTAAAACCCGTGGAGACACCATTTTTTTGGACCAAAATCTGCCCGGGAATGCCCATGTATTTCCCGTATGGATTATGCGTGGGAATTCCGACCATGGATTTTACCTCGATTTTTGTCTCATTCCCATGCCAATCCCATGCATGGGATTCACGTGGGAAGGACCAAAAATAACCCTGGGTTTTACATGGGTTTTACTTGGGTGTGCTTACCGGGTATTCCCTATTATCGCCCACACGAAAAATATTATATTTATCATATTTTCGGGTCCTAGAATTGTTTCCTGCACTTTTAAAGCGAAAATTACAACTTTCTTGCTTTATCGCCCAATATTCCCTGTTATCGCCCACCCGTAAAATATCACATTGATCATATTTTCGGGTCACAGAATTGATTCCTGCACTTTTAAAGCGAAAATTACAACTTTTTTGCATTATCGCCCAATGTTCCCTACTATCGCCCACACGAAAAATATCACATTTATCATATTTTCGGGTCATAGAATTGATTCCTGCACTTTTAAAGCGAAAATTACAACTTTTTTGCATTATCGCCCAATGTTCCCTATTATCGCCCACCCGAAAAATATCACATTTATCATATTTTCGGGTCATAGAATTGATTCCTGCACTTTTAAAGCGAAAATTACAACTTTCTTGTATTATCGCCCAATATTCCCTATTATCGCCCACCCGAAAAATATCACATTTATCATATTTTCGGGTCATAGAATTGATTCCTGCACTTTTAAAGCGAAAATTACAACTTTCTTGCATTATCGCCCAATATTCCCTATTATCGCCCACACGAAAAATATCACATTTATCATATTTTCGGGTCACAGAATTGATTCCTGCACTTTTAAAGCGAAAATTACAACTTTCTTGCATTATCGCCCAATGTTCCCTATTATCGCCCATCCAAAAAATATCATATTCATCATATTTTCGGGACATAGAATTGATCCCTGCACATTTAAAGCGAAAATTACAACTTTCTTGCATTATCGCCCAATATTCCCTATTATCGCCCATCCGAAAACTATCATATTTATCATATTTTCGGGATATAGAATTGATTCCTGCTCTTTTAAAGCGAAAATTACAACTTTCTTACATTATCGCCCAATATTCCCTATTATCGCCCACCCGAAAAATATTATATTTATCATATTTTCGGGTCCTAGAATTGTTTCCTGCACTTTTAAAGCGAAAATTACAACTTTCTTGCTTTATCGCCCAATATTCCCTGTTAACGCCCACCCGTAAAATATCACATTGATCATATTTTCGGGTCACAGAATTGATTCCTGCACTTTTAAAGCGAAAATTACAACTTTTTTGCATTATCGCCCAATGTTCCCTATTATCGCCCACACGAAAAATATCACATTTATCATATTTTCGGGTCATAGAATTGATTCCTGCACTTTTAAAGCGAAAATTACAACTTTCTTGTATTATCGCCCAATATTCCCTATTATCGCCCATCCGAAAAATATCACATTTATCATATTTTCGGGTCATAGAATTGATTCCTGCTCTTTTAAAGCGTAAATTACAACTTTCTTGCTTTATCGCCCAATATTCCCTGTCATCGCCCACCCGTAAAATATCACATTGATAATATTTTCGGGTCACAGAATTGATTCCTGCACTTTTAAAGCGAAAATTACAACTTTCTTGCATTATCGCCCAATATTCCCTATTATCGCCCACACGAAAAATATCACATTTATCATATTTTCGGGTCATAGAATTGATTCCTGCACTTTTAAAGCGAAAATTACAACTTTCTTGCATTATCGCCCAATGTTCCCTATTATCGCCCATCCAAAAAATATCATATTCATCATATTTTCGGGACATAGAATTGATCCCTGCACATTTAAAGCGAAAATTACAACTTTCTTGCATTATCGCCCAATATTCCCTATTATCGCCCATCCGAAAACTATCATATTTATCATATTTTCGGGATATAGAATTGATTCCTGCTCTTTTAAAGCGAAAATTACAACTTCTTTACATTATCGCCCAATATTCCCTATTATCGCCCACACGAAAAATATTATATTTATCATATTTTCGGGTCCTAGAATTGTTTCCTGCACTTTTAAAGCGAAAATTACAACTTTCTTGCTTTATCGCCCAATATTCCCTGTTATCGCCCACCCGTAAAATATCACATTGATCATATTTTCGGGTCACAGAATTGATTCCTGCACTTTTAAAGCGAAAATTACAACTTTTTTGCATTATCGCCCAATGTTCCCTATTATCGCCCACACGAAAAAATATCACATTTATCATATTTTCGGGTCACAGAATTGATTCCTGCACTTTTAAAGCGAAAATTACAACTTTCTTGCATTATCGCCCAATATTCCCTATTATCGCCCATCCAAAAAATATCATATTCATCATATTTTCGGGACATAGAATTGATCCCTGCACATTTAAAGCGAAAATTACAACTTTCTTGCATTATCGCCCAATATTCCCTATTATCGCCCATCCGAAAACTATCATATTTATCATATTTTCGGGATATAGAATTGATTCCTGCTCTTTTAAAGCGAAAATTACAACTTTCTTACATTATCGCCCAATATTCCCTATTATCGCCCACACGAAAAATATTATATTTATCATATTTTCGGGTCCTAGAATTGTTTCCTGCACTTTTAAAGCGAAAATTACAACTTTCTTGCTTTATCGCCCAATATTCCCTGTTATCGCCCACCCGTAAAATATCACATTGATCATATTTTCGGGTCATAGAATTGATTCCTGCACTTTTAAAGCGAAAATTACAACTTTTTTGCATTATCGCCCAATGTTCCCTACTATCGCCCACACGAAAAATATCACATTTATCATATTTTCGGGTCATAGAATTGATTCCTGCACTTTTAAAGCGAAAATTACAACTTTTTTGCATTATCGCCCAATGTTCCCTATTATCGCCCACCCGAAAAATATCACATTTATCATATTTTCGGGTCATAGAATTGATTCCTGCACTTTTAAAGCGAAAATTACAACTTTCTTGTATTATCGCCCAATATTCCCTATTATCGCCCACCCGAAAAATATCACATTTATCATATTTTCGGGTCATAGAATTGATTCCTGCACTTTTAAAGCGAAAATTACAACTTTCTTGTATTATCGCCCAATATTCCCTATTATCGCCCATCCGAAAAAATTTCACATTTATCATAATTTCGGGTCACAGAATTGATTCCTGCTCTTTTAAAGCGTAAATTACAACTTTCTTGCTTTATCGCCCAATATTCCCTGTCATCGCCCACCCGTAAAATATCACATTGATCATATTTTCGGGTCACAGAATTGATTCCTGCACTTTTAAAGCGAAAATTACAACTTTCTTGCATTATCGCCCAATATTCCCTATTATCGCCCACACGAAAAATATCACATTTATCATATTTTCGGGTCACAGAATTGATTCCTGCACTTTTAAAGCGAAAATTACAACTTTCTTGCATTATCGCCCAATGTTCCCTATTATCGCCCATCCAAAAAATATCATATTCATCATATTTTCGGGACATAGAATTGATCCCTGCACATTTAAAGCGAAAATTACAACTTTCTTGCATTATCGCCCAATATTCCCTATTATCGCCCATCCGAAAACTATCATATTTATCATATTTTCGGGATATAGAATTGATTCCTGCTCTTTTAAAGCGAAAATTACAACTTTCTTACATTATCGCCCGATATTCCCTATTATCGCCCATACGAAAAATATTATATTTATCATATTTTCGGGTCCTAGAATTGTTTCCTGCACTTTTAAAGCGAAAATTACAACTTTCTTGCTTTATCGCCCAATATTCCCTGTTATCGCCCACCCGTAAAATATCACATTGATCATATTTTCGGGTCACAGAATTGATTCCTGCACTTTTAAAGCGAAAATTACAACTTTTTTGCATTATCGCCCAATGTTCCCTATTATCGCCCACACGAAAAATATCACATTTATCATATTTTCGGGTCATAGAATTGATTCCTGCACTTTTAAAGCGAAAATTACAACTTTCTTGTATTATCGCCCAATATTCCCTATTATCGCCCATCCGTAAAATATCACATTTATCATATTTTCGGGTCATAGAATTGATTCCCGCTCTTTTAAAGCGTAAATTACAACTTTCTTGCTTTATCGCCCAATATTCCCTGTCATCGCCCACCCGTAAAATATCACATTGATAATATTTTCGGGTCACAGAATTGATTCCTGCACTTTTAAAGCGAAAATTACAACTTTCTTGCATTATCGCCCAATATTCCCTATTATCGCCCACACGAAAAATATCACATTTATCATATTTTCGGGTCATAGAATTGATTCCTGCACTTTTAAAGCGAAAATTACAACTTTCTTGCATTATCGCCCAATGTTCCCTATTATCGCCCATCCAAAAAATATCATATTCATCATATTTTCGGGACATAGAATTGATCCCTGCACATTTAAAGCGAAAATTACAACTTTCTTGCATTATCGCCCAATATTCCCTATTATCGCCCATCCGAAAACTATCATATTTATCATATTTTCGGGATATAGAATTGATTCCTGCTCTTTTAAAGCGAAAATTACAACTTCTTTACATTATCGCCCAATATTCCCTATTATCGCCCACACGAAAAATATTATATTTATCATATTTTCGGGTCCTAGAATTGTTTCCTGCACTTTTAAAGCGAAAATTACAACTTTCTTGCTTTATCGCCCAATATTCCCTGTTATCGCCCACCCGTAAAATATCACATTGATCATATTTTCGGGTCACAGAATTGATTCCTGCACTTTTAAAGCGAAAATTACAACTTTTTTGCATTATCGCCCAATGTTCCCTATTATCGCCCACACGAAAAAATATCACATTTATCATATTTTCGGGTCACAGAATTGATTCCTGCTCTTTTAAAGCGAAAATTACAACTTTCGTACATTATCGCCCAATGTTCCCTATTATCGCCCACACGAAAAATATTATATGTATCATATTTTCGGGTCACAGAATTGATTCCTGCACTTTTAAAGCGAAAAATACAACTTTCTTGCATTATCGCACAAGGTTCCCTATTATCGCCCACACGAAAAATATCACATTTATCATATTTTCGGGTCATAGAATTGATTCCTGCACTTTTAAAGCAAAAATTACAATTTTCTTACATTATCGCCCAATGCTCCCTATTATCGCCCACCCGAAAAATATCACATTTATCATATTTTAGGGTCATAGAATTGATCCCTGCACTTTTAAAGCGAAAATTACAACTTTCTTGCATTATCGCCCAATGCTCCCTATTATCGCCCACACGAAAAATATCATATTTATCATATTTTCGGGTCATAGAATTGATTCCTGCTCTTTTAAAGCGAAAATTACAACTTTCTTGCATAATCGCAAAATGTTCCCTATTATCGCCCACCCGAAAAATATTATATTTATCATATTTTCGGGTCCTAGAATTGTTTCCTGCACATTTAAAGCGAAAATTACAACTTTCTTGCAGTATCGACCAATATTCCCTATTATCGCCCATCCAAAAAATATCATATTTATCATATTTTCGGGACATAGAATTGATCCCTGCACTTTTAAAGCGAAAATTACAACTTTCTTGCTTTATCGCCCAATGTTCCCTATTATCGCCCACTTGAAAATATCATAGAAATGACCTACTGACAACAAAATTACTGAAAATTCCAGCCAAAAGTACTTGCATGTAACATATTGTGCCCCTCTGCAAATTGAAACTTTGCTTTTTTAAGAAGAAAAATGGAAATTTCCAATTTTTTAAAAGCTGCAAACTTCGAAGCTCAGTAGATTCAAAAATAAGGCGAAATTCAAAAATCGAAAAATGTACTTTTTTCACCCCTTAGTTCTAGTTTCTTCATAACAAATTTCGGAATCTTCCGATGAAAAATGAGGGACTAGATAGATTTTTTCGTATTTTGCCCAAATTGGCAATAAAATCGCTAAAAATGGTTTAAACCAAAAAATAAAAAAAAATTCGTAATGCAGTAGAAGGTTAAAAACTCGCGTTTAAAATTTGGTACGAATCGGATGAAAAATAAAAAAGATATTCCACTTTAACTACTTTGTTAAGAAAAAAAAATGGAAATTTGCCAATTTTTAGAAGTTGCAAACTTTGAAGCTCAGTAGTTTCAAAAATAAGGCGAAATTCAAAAATCGAAAAAAGTACTTTTTTCACCCCTTAGTTCTAGTTTCTTCATGAAAAATTTCGATATCTTCCGATGAAAAATGAGGGACTAGATAGGTTTTTTCGTATTCTGCCCAAATTGGCAATAAAATCGCCAAAAATGGTATAAACCAAAAAATAAAAAAATTCCTAATGCAGTAGAAGGTTAAAAACTCGTGTTAAAAATTTGGTACGAATCAGAAAAAAAATAAAAAAGATATTCCACTTTAACTACTTTGTTAAGAAAAAAAAAATTGGAAATTTGCCAATTTTTAGAAGTTGCAAACTTTGAAGCTCAGTAGATTCAAAAATAAGGCGAAATTCAAAAATCGAAAAAAGTACTTTTTTTACCCCTTAGTCCTAGTTTCTTCATAAAAAATTTCGGAATCTTCCGATGAAAAATGAGGGACTAGATAGGTTTTTTCGTATTTTGCCCAAATTGGCAATAAAATCGCCAAAAATGATTTAAACCGCAAAAATAAAAATATTTCCTAATGCAGTAAAGGGTTAGGAACTCGTGTTTAAAATTTGGTAAGAATCGGATAAAAAATAAAAAAGTTATTCCACTTTTCACGGTCGCGGGACGGACAGACGGACGGACGGACGACACTTGCCCCCATCTGTATAGCCCTGTTGGCTAAAAAGCCAACTGGGCTAAAAAAAAAGACATCGGATCAAAAATGTAGGACGAGATACATTTTTAATTTTTTTCTTCAAAAATTCCCCAAAAATAAAAAAATCACCCGATCGACTAGAAAAGCACAAGCCGTATGCACGACACTTTAGGGGTGCCTCATACCAAAAATAAATCACATCGGGTCAAAAATGTAGGAGGAGACACATTTTAAATTTTTTTCTTTAAAAATTCCCCTAAAATTCAAAAATCACCCGATCGACTAAAAAAGCACAAGCCGTATGCACGACTCCTTAGGGATGCCTCACACCAAAAATAAATGACATCGAATCAAAATTGTAGGAGTAGATGCATTTTGAATTATTTTCGAAAATTTTGCTTTAAAAATTCCCCAAAAATACAAAAATTGCGCGATCGACTAAAAAAGCACAAGCCGTATGCACGACCCTTTAGGGGTGCCTCATACCAAAAATAAATGACATCGGGTCAAAAATGTAGGAGGAGATACATTTTAAAATTTTTTCTTTAAAAATTCGCCAAAAATTCAAAAATCACCCGATCGACTAGAAAAGCACAAGCCGTATGCACGACCCCTTAGGGATGCCTCACACCAAAAATAAATGACATCGGATCAAAATTGTAGGAGGAGTTGCATTTTGAACCAAAGTTTACTAAATAAACAACTAACTAACTAACTAACTAACTAACTAACTAACTAACGGACACCGCCCGCAAACCGATAGGAATACCCCAGCTTACGTGTAACGTAAGCTGGGCTAAAAAGAAGAAGAAGAAGAAGAAGAAGAAAAGCTTAATTCTTTAACCACCCCCAGTCATAACCCACCTCCCTGGGGTACATACAAACTCGCCACCGGTCAATTCGCCACCGCCTTATCCGAAAAAAGGTCACATTCGTCACCAAACTAAAGTGTACTTTAAATAACCACAAAAACCAGTGTATTCCAACATCAGAACTACTAGAGCGGCCAGTGCACACAAAACATAAGAGTAAAGGCCTATATCATACACTTTCAATCGATACCTATTTAGTTTCTTGTTTTTGAAAACAAAAATAAATGTCTCTCCAACTAAACCCATAATCCCCCACCAACCCCCCCCCCCCCCACCCAAAAAAATCCTTTCTTTTAATTACTGAAATAAAATATTCATTTCTGCAAACATAACCATCATTTACTGCAAAAAAGTATAAATAAACAAAACAGATGGTGGTCACTAAAACAGATATAAACAGACGTCTTTTTTCCTCTTGAAGGTGGTCGCTAAAACGGGTTTTACTGTAGGCCCTTCTTATCCAGATCTGAAGTTGGTCACTACAGTAGTTTTACTGTACGTTAGATTTTTCAGATGACGCAAGATATCAGATGACGCACTTTAATAGCGAAAAATGCTTCTGCAACAATGCTAATCGATACACAATAGCTCCTATATATAACACCTTGGCAACCGAATCAATTATGCGGCGAAAAAAAATCAATAGCTCGACCTGCTTAGATATACATACGACAATAGCATTCCAAGACCTCGTAGATAACGACTTCATCACGCATCACAACTGACACTGACCCCTGACTGAGTGGCATGTTATGTAACAGCCGTAGATGAGAAACGCACAAAAAGCAATAACAAATAGCAGTGTATCGACTGTAATGCTGTTACTGTTTTCAAGCTATCTAAAGAATGCTGGAACACTTGAGAATCTTCTGGAAAACGCTGAAATCCACAGCGTAGTTAACACCTATGCTTGGTTAACAAAGGAGCCAAAAAATGGGGAGACGGGGGGGGGGGGGGGGGGGTGTTGACGTTATGCACCTTTCTTGATTTTCTATACGAGTTTAATAATGCTTAATCAAAAACCGTGCGACTTATCCTAGGAATAACTACACCTAATTTAAAGTCGATCCGACTTTCCGATGTCGAGATATTTTGCTTAATAACAGATAATTTTTTACGCGTCAAAAGTTGAAACAGTCGTCTGGCTGAACCAAGGAATACCCATATACAATTTGAAGTCGATATGACTTTCCGTTATCGAGATATTATGCATACAAGATCTTGTTCAAAATATATTCATATTTTGCGCGATGACGTCATACGCCGCATTCGTTCGCTTTGCTCGCAAAAAAGATTTGTAGATTCTTTCGGACCTACCAAGCAACACAATTTCAGCTTTCTCCGATGTTCAGCGGCTGAGAAATTTCGCACACAAGATTTTTACGTAATGACGTCATACACCTGCCGTATTCATGTGATATGCGTCAAAAGTTGATAGAACCGCCCGACCTAACCAAGGAATATATCGATCAAGTTTGAAGTCGATCTGACGTTTCGTTTTCGAGATATCTTGCACACAACAAGACTGATACACACACGTACACACATAGAGAACGTACAAACACTATATGTCTCCCCTTGGTCGGGGAGACATAATAGCAGAGTATACTAAACTGTATTTATTTCACTAACAATAAACTTTTAATTGCTCCTTAAACTAAAAAAAATCTGAAATATCACTGTACTTGTACCCAGTTTCTGTACCGCTTATAAAATCACTGCAACACAATAATACACTAAATTATATCCATGTTTTGAATCTTTCTCACAAATAAATCTGAAATATATCCACTCAAACCGTATTCAGTTGTTGATATCAATACTTTGAGCAACGCCGATTTGTACGTATTCACGCACTTAAAAGCGTATGCAATTAGATCGAGAAATTCTTCCAGATTTTTTTCCTTCTACAAAATCTGTGCACAAATCTTTGATCAACAACAAATAAGATATGCATCTGTTCTAAGCTTTGAAAAGTTAGAAAAAACTTAGGTAAAAATATAGCTTGGTGGCGAGTACGACCTTTCTAAATTAAGGCGGTGGCGAACTGACCTACTCCACCTCCCTTACACCCCACCCCGACTCCTGCCCCCAAAAAGCGTTTTTCCCTCGATTGTTTTCTTTTTTTTGAAGTGGTCCATAAATGAACCCGAAACAGTTCCAGAAGACAGGATATGTGTTTTAAAAGAGAAAAAAATTTGTAGCAATTTCGGACTTTGTAGCAGGATGTGACGAGAGTTCCACAACACCTGTCAATCATCGTGACGTCATCAATCACGTGATCCGACCCCCCTTCCTAGGCGGCGTAACCCTAACCCCTCTAACCCTAACTCCCTCCAACTATCATGAGACTTCTGGCCCACCTGTGACGTCATTATGCCCCCGAGAAGTGGCGCAGAACACCCATGCCGCCTGGGGGGGGGGGGGGGGGGTCCTCACTTCTTCACCATGGCTATATGCCGTCACATAGTATGGTTCAGGGTTAAACACAGAGTTCAAATTATTTACAGTTTTCTAAAAAAAAATGAAAAATAAAGAAAATTGCTCAATTTTCCTTATGAAATGAAAGCCGTTTTGTGACTCATACCCTTAATACTTCATTTACGTTACCTGCAAAAGTTTTATAACGTAGTATAACGTTTTCGTATTATGTAGGCAACATCTCTGCAAATGTTTAATTGATTTAAAGCTACAAATGCTTTTCAAAATTTATCTCATATTCTTGTACCTTTTATATCAGTATTATGGTGTTGTCTATCTACAATGTTTTTTTCAACGTTATTAAACGTTTTAAAAACCAATTACTACATTTTACACATTGCAGGTATATATAAAAGCTATACTATATCACTGGGTCATACTCCAATCCAATCTCTGTTGTGTGTGCGGCTTAGTAAATAACTATAAACGGCTTAGGGCGATGCCATGGTGTTTTGTAAGAGGGCTACTAAATACACAAAGATTGCGGCATAGATAACTATAATGGCACAGTAAACCCCCTTTGAAGTGATGGGAAGGGGGTTAACAAAAATGCATTGTTAACCTTTTTGTTTTTTTGGTCGACCAGGGGTGCCCTTTACATACCGGAATAAAGTGTTAATTACGTGGTAGGTGTCGATTGCACTTACATCGCAATGCCTGTAATCTAGCATACACATGTGTAGAATGTTTAATTGTATTTCAGTCCTTCAAAACATTTAATCAGTTTATCAAAAAAAAAAAAAAACGAGCACCGGCATTTGTACGTAATCCATCAAAAGTGGACCGAAAAATTCAATTGCACTTAACAATGGCTATTTATCCAAGAGTGTTTCTTAACTCGCACAATGCTGTTTTATACAAAATTTAAACATTATATAAAGTAATTTTTGTGTCCTGCTTTTTGTGGACAGCAGGACACAAAAAGGGAAATATTTTAAAATTGATCACGGCTCATACTCCGGAGAACCGCACATCTGATATGTACGACTCCGGAACCGTGTATAAATGTTAGGCCCGATCTGCCGATCCGTCCCATCTGCAGGTGGGCCTGTCCCGTTTACGGATCGCCAAACGGGAGGCCGATCTGCAGGCGGGACAGTCAAGTTTGTGGATTTTTAGTTGCTTCCCATCTGCAGATCGGACAGGCACATCGGCGGATATTTTGGTAACTACTAAAACAGCAATTTTAAAATGTTTTAAATATATCTATTGTATAAAATATTATTTCTTTTACTTTCAGCCGTCTTTCTTTTCGATAAAACGGATGTTTTCTTTTAGAATAAATTACTTTCTTGCTCTACTACTCAAAATCAAAGAAATATTCAATATTTAACAGGTCGATGCCATGAATGCAAGATCGTCTCTGAAAAGAAGGGCCATCGACAGAGATCAAAAATGATAAACGCTACACGGGCTGAAGTCAGCGACGATGCGCGTCCGCTCCTTGGGTCGGATAATGCAATGAAAAGGATGATACGCCGCACATAACCATCTACCCGTTCCGGATACGCTTGACGAATTAGTGATCAGTGACGAGTGGGCGGAGACCTTGAATGACAACGCTGAGAGATTTCTCTTTTACGATAACGGCATAGATTCGGAATCACGAATATTACTCTTTGGATCACAAGATGCGTTGCGCAAACTGGCTTTCGCTGCTCTCTGGTTCATGGATGGTAACTTCGCCATGGCTCCAAGAGGATTTTTGCTGATGTACGTCATCCGGGTCCCTCTTGGAAATACAGCCATAACGACAGTGTATGCACTGCTTCAAAACAAGACACAGGATACATACGACGAGATGTTTCCGTTTACGGTTTTATGTGAGTTTGAACTGGCCGTTATTCGCTTTGTGAATGACATGCTCGGAGGCAACGCCAATATTCAAGCCTGCTTTTACCATTTCACCCAAGCTACATGGAGGAAAATCCAGGAGCTTGGACTAGCAGAAAGGTACAAGACGGATGATGAATTTAAAATGTTTTGCGCCAAGCTTGACGCATTGGAATATTTGCCGCTCGATGACTTTACCGCAGGGTTTGAGCTGTTACGCGCAAACGCGCCGCCGGGGGCCGAACCACTAGTAGATTACTTCGCACAAACGTACGTTATCGGAAGGTATCGCAGAGCCCAAGCTCCACGCACAGATAATGAGCCGGCTCGCATTCGCATGCATCGTATACCGCCGAGATTTCCATCAGCAATTTGGAATGTGCATGACGTCACACTGAATGACGAGCCCCGAACTAATAGAAAGATTCAACAATCGCTTTTTCAATTTAGTTGGACACAACCATCCAACCATCTGGAAATTCGTCACTGTGATAAAGCGCGAAGACTGCGCTGTCCGAGCAGCAAAACGAACCCGAAAGGCGTATGTGGCACTACAGAAACGACTGAAAACTCTCTGCAAAGACCGTGAAGAAGGCCGCAAGGCCACAGCAGAACTTCTCCAGGGCATTGCGCACAATCTACGTTGGAGACCTGTAAATCGGGAGAATCAAGAGGGGGATGAGTGATTTCTTGTTTCTGGGAAATGGAAAAGACTTAAGCCAATGATCATATGAATTCTTTAACTTATGTGCACTCTATGAATGATTCTGTATTAATCAGATGGTGCCTTTTTGGGCAGTGGCATTTTGCCCCCCTTACACTTTTGGCGGGCCATTTTTGACCGGGCCATTCTGACCCCTCTTGCACTTTTTCGGGCAATTTTGACCGGGCCAGTTTGGACCGGGCCATTTTGACCGGATACCATTCAATACATTTCGATCCCGGTCACCCATTTCTACTCAAAATCGAAGCAATATTCCATACATTTCCATCTCTGTCATCCATTTCTACTTAAAATCAAAAGAAAATCCAATTAGCACCTAATACCCTAACCAATTTCGACAAAGTGTACACAACAATTAATCCCTATTGTCTCGAGATGTCACCCGAACTGCATATTAAGCTACTGATCGCATGGAAAAAGTTATATTATTTCATGGTAATAAAAAGGATAGCCAAATAATAACCTTTTAAAATGGAAGACTCCGAAAGTAACCGGTCTATAGTCATATACAGAAAATTTTAGAAAGCAAGCGTCCGGTGTCCTTTCCCATCGGCTATAGTCGTACGATCGCCTCGCATCCTCGGGAAATATTGATCAAGTTATGTCATTAGTGACTTTCGTAGTCGTAGTATGTATTTTGCACCACCATTCCCCTCGGCCGTAGTCGTACGATCGCCTCGCATCGTCTGGAAATACTGATCAAGTTATTTCCACAGTAACTTTCGTAGCTGTAGTGTTTTCAAGTTGGTTATTTTACAGTTGAATAAAATATTGCAGGAAATATTATGTGAACTATAACTGCATTCGTTTCACTTTGTTGAAAGTTTTTAGCAACTTTAGTTTCTATTTTGCATGTTAGAATAGCCAAAGAAGTTCATAGAATAAAAGTTGGTGACAAAAATACGGTTCTTTTTATTCAAGTTTCATTTAACAATATATCCGCAGATGGGTCTGTCCGATCTGCGGATGGGAAGCATCTAAAAATCCGCAGATGCGACGGATCGGCAGATCGGGCCTAAAATAAATACTGCCCATTTTCAATAGCAAATCAGTTATTTTACTCAAGCAAAAAAAAAAAAAAAATCAAAATGAATGACGACAGATATCGAGAAATTCTTATTTTTTACACCTCATCTGATCGCAAATATCCAGAATGGATCTTCGAGATTTCGGTGGCGAAATGTCCTGATGCTAAGTCGGTAATTAAACGGGAGTTTTACTGTAAATTAAGTTTGTTAAATTTATGTTTTTGTTTTCGGGCTAGCCCAGAATATACCCCGGGGTATATTTCAGGCTAGCCCAGAATATATACCCGAGTATATTCTGGGCTAGCCCCAATTATACCAGCTTTTATTCTGGCGGGGGGTATATCCTAGGCTGTTACACCGGTCCACACAAGAGCCTTGACGTTAACCGAAGAAGCTCAGAATTTATTCAGATTTACCGTCTGCTAATTTTTAAGGTAGCAAAAAAAAAGCGTCAAAAGGAGCCACGAACTAAACAGTCGTCAATTTACGAGCGAGCCGTTGGAAGTAAAATCTTTGAAATCTGTGAAAAAAGCAGAGTCGTGAAAATTATTGATATTCCAGCAATTTTAGGTGAATCATTATGAGTCTGGTCCAATACTATGCAGAAAAAAACGAGTAGAGAACAATGTCCACCCAGCAAGCACAATGTCCACCCAGCAAGCACAATGTCCACCCAGGAAGCACAATGTCCACCCAGGAAGCACAATGTCCACCCAGGAAGCACAATGTCCATCCAAGAAGCACAATGTCCACCCAGCAAGCACAATGTCCACCCAGCAAGCACTATGTCCACCCAGCAAGCACAATGTCCACCCAGCAAGCACAATGTCCACCCCGAAGCCACCTTGTTAAGTACCGAAGCTAAACGAGAACCTATTTCGCTAGACGCTAAATAATTGTCGTTACATGAATTGTGGGGATACCGACTTCTCAAAGGCGAAATATCAAACACTTGGCCAAAATATCATATTTACAAATTACTTTCTCATTTCGAGTAGAATTTTAAAAACTTTTCAGCCTGATTTTGGTTTCCATTTACAGACACAATAAGTTTTTTTTTCAGACTCCAAAACCTTTCTAAGAAACTTTTCTGTCGGTTCGAAACCTTTCTAGAAAACACATAGTTTTGCTTCTTACTTTCTGAAACGGCACCGCCCTCCCTCTCACGACCCTTACCAAGAATAGTGCCCAACTGAAGCTGATTATTCATATGAATATTCGGTAACTTCCCAGCTGGCCTACGATTCACCAGGCCTATGTTTTTCCAGTTGGCCTACGATATTTTCCCAGTCAGCCTACGGTTATTTTAAGTATGGTTCCACTTGGCCTACAGTTCACCAGGCTTACGTAGGCCAACTGGGACGATTATAAACTCTATCTAAATCAGGTATAGACTGTTATTAATATTTTAACAGTAATTGCAATTTTAGTCCAATTGCAATCTCAAATGCAATATGGTGATTGCAATTAAAACATCAATGCCACATCTAACCTGTGATGATTTTTATAATTAAGATATCTAACACCCTGTGATGTCAACGTCAAACAGCGTTTAACCTGGATATCAAAGAGCCTTTCATTTCATCATCAAAAACCTTATGATATAGACATAAAATAACCTTTGATTTTTTCAAGGCCTTATCATGTTAAGATCTGACCCTCTTTACGTAATAAAATAATTATTTCATAAACCGTAGGCTAACTAAAAAAAACATAGGCCTTGTGAACCGTAGGCCAAGTGGGACCATACTAAAAATGACCGTAGGCCAACTGGGAAAACGCAGGTCTGGTGAGCCATAGGCCAACTGGGACGTAATCGAATATTCGGTGCATTTGAAATGACCAGGTAAGCTTTTCCAGTCGTTGTTCTGATGAAACCAACACAAGCATTTCTCTGAGCTCAGCGTATTTAGCTTAGGCAAATAAAGCATGCATCATTTATGTAATGCACAGTGTAGCTGTTGACAGATGCGACAGATTATGCAAATTTTGTTCCTACCTTTGCGCTTTTTGATACAAAGTCACGGTTTTTTGCTTCGCGTTTTGATCATGAAAATGAAAACGAAGGCGAAAACAAAAAGCAAAGTTCACAACTTCAGATCAACCGCTACAACCACAACAAAGCCAAAAAAAAAAAAAAAAAAAAAAACACCCCCCCCCCCGATTTTGCCAATTTTTGGCGGATCGCCAAAAAAGTAATTTTTCAAGAGAGGCCTACCCAGAGAACATTCATACAAAATTTGAAAGGAATCCAATCAACACTGATGGAGAAGAAGCATTTTAAGGAAAAGTTTACATACGTACATACAGACGACCGATGCTCCTCTGTTGATGTGATAAGACCTGGTCTAAAAAGTAATTTTTCAAGAAAGGCGTACCTAGAAAATGTTCGCAAAAAGTTTAATGAAAATATGATCAAAAATGTGGCAGAAGAAGCATTTTGAAAATTGGCAACCAAAAAAAAATTAAATGTTCTTCTTTTAGGCCATTATCTCGAAAACGGTTCTAGACAGAGCGATTTTGAGCTTATTTTCGACTCTTTGGGCCTAAGATTATATGCAACAGATGAATCGGTGACCTTGACCTCCTCGGACATGGTCAAAGCAAAAAACCGGAAGTTGACCATTATCTTGAAAGCGCTTAGAGATAGAACGATTTTGAGCTTATTTTCGACCCTTTTGGCCTAAAATATATGTAAGATATGTAAGAGGTTAATAGTTCAGAATCGCATTTTTTGTTACCCCAAATGTAATTTTTGCTACTCGGTAGGGAAAACGGTCTAGTTTTAATACTGTATGATACAAAATAAGAATTATTAAGAGGATAGGAAACCAGCAATGCTTGGTAAAATATATCGAGATAGCCCACCCAAAGAACAGAATGTCACGGAAATCGGAAATTCTTTTTCTTAAAACAAAAGGTGAAAAATAGTTCTAATTCTCATCTTTTGTGAAGCGTAAAAAATAAATAAATAAAAATTAGTAAATAAATAAAGACTGTTGAAACTTGACTACGTCTCGAGGAGTACGTCTATCCCCCGTGGGCGATATGGTGTGTGCAAGGCTGCTGCGTGTTGACTACGCAAAATTTAAAAGTGGAAGGATAGGTAGACGTAGTGTCTAACATTTAAAGGAATCAATCCATTAACCAGTAAACGCGTGAGACTGCCGTATATACGCAAGTCCAGTGCCGATTTTCAAAAGTAAGCCATTTTGTCAATTTTTTTCCGATCCGGAAAATTCTTGGTCACTGCGCTGCGGAAGGGTCCAGAGAAGCCGTATACAAAATTTGAAACAAATCCATCTATTAATGTGGCCTGTAGGTGAGACTGAAGCGTGATAGACGGACGGACAGACAGACGGACCGGAAAGTTTAAAACTATATTCAATTCATTCAATTCAATTCATTCAATTCATATCCGACAACCTGATTCATGTTCGTTTTTTTTTTTATTAGTTCAGTATTGAATAACCTACTCATCTGTGAATTTTAGAACAAGGCTGCTCTGGACATCGTAACTGGCCGAGCTTCATTTAATCGAGAGTAATTTCTAGTTAAGCACTTTTCTGGTTTTTCCTGACCTGTGGCCACCCCGACTGAGTAAATATGTCAACGAAAGAATTAAAATTTGGCAACAGTTTTACAAAACATTTTGCACAGTCACATGCAAGGAACAGCCTGTAACACGTCACATCAAAGTTCACAAGTGGACATATTTTCATTTAAAAAAATAAAATTTAATAAAATTTAATGTACTAAAGAAACCATTCTTTTGTTTTTAACAATCTTTTCAATGACCTGTGCAGAGCAAGAGTGGGTAGAGAAGTGTCACTGAATTTACCTCTTTATCAGCATTTTCGCACCTTTTCGTAAGGATGGCATTTTCATCTGTTAGCCGACTGTTCTCTTTCTAAAACGAAGCATGTAATAATAATAATAATAATAATAATAATAATAATAATAATAATAATAATAATAATAATAATAATAATAATAATAATAATAATAATAATAATAATAATAACAACAACAACAACAACTAGAGCCTTGGTGAGGCAGGATCCCCCGTGTAACGGAACATTAAAACATCTGCTACATTTTGCCTAAAGAAAAGTTCATAACAGCATATTTTTCAACCTTGCACCATTTCTTCCTCTTTTTTAAAATATTTTTCAAAAATAACCTGACGCTGCACATGTACAAATGATGGTCTTTTTGTGCCTACAATATAAAATGCCTCGGAGATATCGCGCGAACAAGTGCGGACAGACAGACGAACAAGGTCATAACTGTATCTCACCCTTACACGGGGGATAATAACCTGCCGTTGCACAACTTCACTATATATACTTTCTTCCTGTAACATTTGGTTTGCTTCCGATAAATAGTAACAGAGATATCGCGAAAACAAAAAAGTGCGGACAGACAGACAGACGGACGGACAAGTTCAGACAAGTGATAATAATAATAATAATAATAATAATAATAATAACAATAATAAATAACAACACAACATATGTCTCCCCGACCCACATCTAAAGTTTTGCCATACCCGTTTTCTATTTTTCGAAGTTGTTCGAAACTTATCCAACAAAAAAATTCCAAAATGGCGCCATCTGGGCAATTTTTGGTAAATTAAAAAAAAAGGATTTTTTCAAGACACGACTACCCAAGAAACACTTGTGCAAAATTTGAAGGTAATCTGATCAAGCTACCACATTTTTTTAAATGCTCCCAATTTTGCCAATTTTTGGCAAAATAGGTACCCTTCCAAGAGAAGACCATCTACTGAACATTTAAGCAAAATTTGAAGGCAATCCGATCAAAATTGTGGGACAACAAACATTTTGAAAACTGGTAACGAAAAATTATAAATGCCCAACATTTAGCCAGTTTTTCAAAAGAGAACCATACCAGGAATAACCAAACAAAATTGCAAAGGAATACGATCACAATTTTTAGATCAGCCCCCATTTGGTCAATTTTTTAGTGGATCGCCCAAAAAAGTAAACATTTATGTAAACAAGCCGTCGTCGAAGACGCAGACCCAACCAGACGCAACTAGCTGCCATTTTGGCAATTTTTGACCAATGAGAAAAATAATACGACGTTGCACAACTTCAATATATATATTCATTGTGCAACGTAGCATATGCCTAGGATAAATAGTTTCGGTGAACTCGCGTGGAAAGCACCCAAGTCTTACATTGCAGTTATCTCAAAAACTCACAATTTTTGGCAAGTCGATATTCTGGCAATTTTTTTTACCGATTTGAAAAATAACACGACGTTGCACAACTTCAATATACAGCGGAACCTCTGAAATCGGACCACCCCTGGGACCGGAAAAAATGTGCCCTATTTCAGAGGTGGTCCCATTTGGGAGGTTTGGTCATTCTGGGGTAAAATGTTGTGGGTTGACCATAGATTAAACTTTGATATCCAAATGCAATGAAAGTAATATTCGTTTACAATAATATCTATTTGCTTTTGCGACTATATTTAGCAAACGAGTCCAATGTATATAGCTTCAAAAATTATCCATGCTAGACTGTATGAACATAATTTTTCACTTAGCATGAACAAATCTATCCATGCTAGTTTACTTTGACATAACTTTTGATTTCGCGACACAGTTTGCTGGGGTGGTAACAGTGGCTTATGGATTATAGCGTGCAAGAAGTATTCAGAAGGAGGGCAATGAGTTTGTATATTGTCAGTTGCTATTGTTTAGACAAAAGATAACAAAATAAAGCCACTTTCTGGTTACAAACTTGTTACCATAATCCCCAGCAACAATATCCAAGATGGCAACACGCTAAGTGTTGTGAATAATGTGCCGCACACATATAGTGATATCCCCTCTGTCCCACAGTGGTCAGATCTCAAGCATTTTGAGTGCTCGGGGCCGAAAAAAGTGGCCCGAAGTGGTCCGTTCCGAGGTGGGAGTTTTCTTAACCATTGAAATCTATGGAGCTAATTCGGGACCGAAAAAATGTGCAGCATTTCAGAGGTGGTCCCAATAGGGATTTGGTCCGATGTCGAGGTTTCGCTGTATATATTGTCACTGTACAAGGTTGCATATGCCTAGGATAAATAGTTTCGGAGAATTAGCGTGGAAAGCACCCAAGTCTTACATTGCAGTTATCTCAAGAGATCACAATTTTTTTGAAAAGTCGCCATTTTGGCAATTTTTAGTCGATTTGAAAAATAACACGACATTGCACAATTTCAATATATATATTTTCACTGTGCAAGGCAGCATATGCCTAGGATAAATAGTTTCGGAGAAATTGCGTGGAAAGCACCCAAGTCTTACATTGCAGTTATCTCAAGAGATCACATTTTTTTTACAAGTCGCTATTTTAGCAACTTTTGGCCGATTTGAAAAATAACACAACTTTGCACAACTTCAATATATATATTTTCATTGTGCAAGGCAGCATATGCCTAGGAGAAATAGTTTCGGAGAATTCGCGTGGAAAGCACCCAAGTCTTACATTGCAGTTATCTCAAGAGATCACAATTTTTTTTTGACAAGTCGCCATTTTGGCAATTTTTAGTCGAGTTGAAAAATAACACGAAATTGCACAATTTCCATATATATATTTTCACTGTGCAAGGCAGCATATGCCTAGGATAAATAGTTTCGGAGAAATTGCGTGGAAAGCACCCAAGTCTTACATTGCAGTTATCTCAAGAGATCACATTTTTTTTACAAGTCGCTATTTTAGCAACTTTTGGCCGATTTGAAAAATAACACAACGTTGCACAACTTCAATATATATATTTTCATTGTGCAAGGCAGCATATGCCTACGATAAATAGTTTCGGAGAACATGCGTGGAAACAAAAACAGCATCCAAAGTGTGACATACGGACGGACGGACAGACGGCAATCCCATAGACCCCACGGGCTCGCCCGGTTAGGTTCTAAAAAGTTAACATTTATGCCAAATATGACGGCAATCACATCAAAATAGCGGCAGAAAAACCATACGGAAAATTGGATAGCTATCAAATGTAAAAATGCCCCCTGTTTGTCTAATTTCTGGCGGATTGCCAAAAAATTAAAGGGAGGCCTACCTGGTAAACATTCGTAAAAACTGGAAAGAATCCATTCTAAACTGTTGGAGAAGCATTTTGAAAATTGTTTATCAAAAAATTTCAATGCCCCTATTTGACCAAAACACGCATTTTTTCAAGAAAGAACAATCTAAGGAACAATCATGCAAAATTAAAAAAGGAATCTAATCAAAATTGCGGAAGAAAAACACTTTCAAAAGTGGCTACAAATAAATTCAAAAATGCCCTCCTCCTTCATTTGGTCAGTTTTTGAAGAATCGCAAAACAAAATAAGTACAGCCCATCTTCGATAACTCGAACCTCAAGGAATCCAAGGAACGAGTTCGAGTTATCGAATGTTCGAGTTATTGAATATCATAATGTACCCAGTCTGATGAGCACTTGAAATCTGTTAATCCGAGTGACTGCGAAAGTTCAGTGGCTTTAGCTTGTAATATGGGTCCACTTATGGGTAAGTTTTGAGCACGTGCATTGATCAACCATTTGTAAAAGGCACTGTCCAAATCGGTATGTTGTGCAGTTTTTAACCTCTTGCGGTTCGGTTCAAAATTTGGAGAGTTCGAGTTATCGAATATGCTACAAGACTTACAGTGAAAGAACGGGACCGAGAAAAAATGTTCGAATATAAATACTCCAAAAGGTGGAATTGAGCACATAATCTCTTTCATGAAGCCCAACCCTTCTGTCAGAATATCTTTGGACCTGTTAGGGCATTTCTCGGATGTACATGTAGTTTGATTTTAGTGTTAAGGCTTTCTCAACACTTTCAACAGGTATCAGGGCATATCTCGACAGAATACGTCGTTTTGGTTATGTTTAGCTGTAGTATGCAAAAGTGAGTTTTTGTGCATTAATGTGTTATTGCCGATGTCAGAATTTCGTGTTCAGCGTTTTGAGTGTTCTGAGCGAGTTTGTGATTCTGTTTGTGCTCCACACGGTTTGTTGTGCTGCGGAACGCATGTGAGTGTGGAGCCGCGCCCTTCGGTACAGTGTTTCCTTTGAAGTGGGTGATGAATGGGCGAGTGCATTTGTTGATGTACTACTTTCATATAAAGCCTGATAGGACAGTGACGATCGGTTTAGGATTTGGGGGGATCTTGATGTAGTGCACACGATGGAACTAGTTTCAGGTTCGTTTGATGTCCTTTTGTTAGATTTTGGGTCATCTAAAAATTTACTTATATATCAAGTATACTGGATATCTCCAGGAGTCGATATCGAAATTTCAAGTTTCACACAGCATTGTGTAGAACGCGCCAAGATTGTGCACCTGGCAGTATTTTTGTCTTTAAAAATTTTCATATTGTCGGTTTTTAAGACGAGTGAAATTTTTGTGCTACCTAGCACAAACTTTGCGTGTAATTTTAAAGTATTTAGAAATATCATAAATCATAACCGACAAAGCCTTTTTGTAGAAGAGTTCGCGATCTTCCCAAAAACATCACTTTTTGGCCCATATGTCACTTGTAACATATGTTTTTGGGCAGCTATTTTCTTATTGGCTCTTAGTTTAGGCGGGAAGCACCATAATTGGTTGCATTTTTAATGAGCGGCGGCTGTTCTGCCAGCGAGTATATAATGAACACGCTTGCTGCGCCGTCAGCAGTTGGTTTTTGGAAAACATAGAGGCCACACGTCAGGTGTGAGTCCTGGTGGTGCACAGGAAGTTGTTATTTGTGGTGCTGGTGCACGGATAGTTGTCATTATGGATAGAGTAGAATAAGAGAAATAAAAAGAAATATTCAAATGAGAGATTAGTTTATTTCCACTGCAGTTTCACTGGATATAAATAGAAACGGAATTTCGGAAATTATACAACGTTTCAATCTTGCTCCGTCGAAAGTCACACGACACCTTACACGAGGACCCGCTAATATCGTGACACCTTCTTTGAAATGGCAGTTGCAATTTTTCAAAGTCTTTTTGAATTTTGGTACTTTTTGTAAAATGGGTCAAATTTCCGTTTTTTTCATTAAGGGGATGGTCAAATTGTGGTATGGTCAAATGTCCTATACCCCTTCACTGTGTTAAGTTTCAGAAGGCTTGGCCTAATATTTTCTGAAAACTCGTATGTACAAACTCCAAGGTCCGATATCAAATGTCTAAAATTTTATCAGCTCTTGATAAATTGCAACTGTGTCCATTTTTACGTGCTTTTGATTTGTACGTTATTGGACATAACTAATAAGCAACGTCGCTCCAATTTGCTTTTTAGTGCACTGGCGTGTAGATGAGGTGACTGAGAGGCTTCTACCTTACCCCCGCTAAACATAAGAACGTTTTTCTTTGGTTGTGAAAAAGTTATAACGTTTTCCTAACCAAAAACGAACCTTTTCTTTGGTTGTAAAAACGTTATAGTCAGCAACCAAATGAAAACGTTATTTTACAAACCAAAATCAAACCTAATTTGGTTGTAAAAACGTTACATTTACCAACCAAGTAAAAACGTTTTCTTTCCAAACCAAAAACAAACGTATGGTATTAGAACGTTATTGAAATTGATTTTTAAAGAACCAAAAACAAACCAAAAACAAACGTTTTGTATAAGAACGTTATTATATCAATTTTAAAGAATGTCATATATTGGAGTGTCAAGAAAATGTTATAGGCATTTTAATACTTTTGTAAAGTAATTTTAGATATGAATAATATATTCGCAATAACAAGAATTACATTTTAGCTGCGAAACGTCAAATTCAATTCACATATACTTAACTAATTACTGTAGGCTATAACTAAGCATTAAGTGTGCAGATAAAAAAGACCATAAAAAGGGAGGTGGTAGACCTTGGGGGAATTTCCGCATGCGGGAATGTTTCGGGGGAGGTGGATTTGAAGTGGGAAGAGTAGGGGTGGTGGGAGTTGGTTCAGGGGAATTGTCTTAGACGTACATTCCAATGGCTGCGCCGTGGCGTAGAGGTAAGTTCGTCGCTTTGGATGCCAGAGGTTCCCGGTTCAAATCCAGCCAGGTATGAACGTTTCGTGAAATGTTAGTTGCAAAAAAATTAATGGCAGTTCTTAAAAATGAAATATGATGTGATGATGGTACAAGATGCAGTCTCCCAGAGTAAATACTATTTTGAAGAATGTTGAAGGATATTTTTAAAAATAATTCGTTTTCGCACGTTTCACGATAAAAGGTTTTCTTAAGGTTGTGTATGAAACGTTCTAAAAACGTTTTTTATCAAACATTTTTAGAACGTTGCGAAAAAAAACATTTTTCGGCATTTCATATACAACCTTTAGAAAACGTTTTTTGCAACTTCAAAAGGTTCGGGAAAAAACGTTTTTAAAACGTTATTTCAACCAAATTTGTTTTACGGGCCCCCCTGCATACGAATGACGGAACAGCCGCCAAAGCCCAGTTCTGTCACGCCAGAAAAAACGCACCAAATGGCAAAATGACCGCAGTCTCAGTGTGCATCCTGTGGTGAACAGCAAGACCAGGGTGTTTAGAACACAGTGCCGACGCAGGCTGTCCATCCTGGGTGGAGGTGAGCGTGGAATTTGACAACGTACGCACACTGCAAGGTTTTGGCCAGGCGAGTAAGAAGTCTCCCAGAAGCCGGAGCACGGTGGGAGAATGTAGCTCCTAGCGAGACAACAGCCCCCGAATAAGCAAACACTTGGATCTGATAGACTCGTCAGCACTAAGTACCAAATTGTGCAACAACCCGGAGCAAAAACAGTATCCTAAACACAAAGTGCTGTCAAAGTTTGCGCGCAGAAAACTGAATGTGGCGTCACCTCTTTTGGTGTGGTTTAACCTGACCTCATTTGCTACGAAACATAAACAGAAACGCGTGGGAGTTGGTTCATTGTTTTTATTCGGTTTGCGCGCCGAAGTACATGTGTACTTCGCATATCAACATTGGCAGCATTGGGTTAAATTAGCTGGGTTACATTAGCTTCAAAATACATCAAAAATAAGATTTATGGTGGTTGAAAACAACGCATACTGTTGAATGCAACTGGTTATTTATGGAGAGCAAGCATCTTTTTCTTTAACCCTACTGGGACGAACACTACTACGGGGCAGCAAGACGCTGATGCGGCTATTCCGAACATATCAAATACTTGTGTTATCCGGCCGTTGCCTTTTTCTTTAACAAACATATCTTCCCCCTACAGTCACAAAGACTGATTTGAAAAAGTACTATTTTCAGAAAAATAATATCTTTTACGTCATATAAATGTACTTGAATAAATATATCTCCTGTGTCCAGAAACCGAGTTGCGTCTCACCTTTATTCCATTATGAATGGGGGTGTTTGTTTGTTTGGCGTTTAATGTCCCGTTCACCACCTACAATCTGATGGGGTCCGGAAAAAATGGCACCGGAAAAAATGGCACCGGTAAAAATGGCACTGGAAAATATGGCACCGGAAAATATGGCACTTTTGAAATAACGGAAAAAATGGCACCTTTGTTTCTTACATTTTCTAATATTTTATTTACTTCACTTTATACCTTAGCAAAAGAAAAGTCTTGCCTATTACATATTTTACATAAAATTGTAAATTAAATTTCACTTTATTTTCATTTTTCATTTATTTATTACAAGGACCATAGTTTAGATAAAAATGTACTCTTCTAGTATACTGCGTACGATTTATATAACTCACTGAATTATTTCCATTTTAACTGTTCACCATAAAATTTTAGCATTTCTGAGTAAAACACTGCGATATACATGCGTTTATATAAGAAGTATATCAAAGAAATGTCAAGAGTTAAGGGGAAAGGAACCCTGCGGATACGTCCGGGAAACGTTCAGGGTAAGGCTAAAGGACCATAAAGGAACCCCAGCGAGTAATACTATGCCACATTTCCATAGATAAAACGTTACGTAAAAATTCATCACGTGCTAACGTAAATATGTATCATCGAGTTGTTTGTATAACTTTTAAAAATTGATCCTTTATACATGAAATGATTCTTTTTTAACTGAAACTCTATTTTTATTCAGGGTTTAATATACATATGATGAAAAATGAAAGTGCCATTTTTTCCGTATGTTCAAAAGTGCCATTTTTTTCGGTGCCATGTTTTTCCAGTGCCATTTTTTCCAGTGCCATTTTTTCCTACACCCAATCTGATGGTCAGTCAAATAGTTTTTGTGTTAACAAGAGCACCGAAACGCTGCAAATCCACTCGCCCTTCGCACGTTTTGTAGATTCCTAGACGATTCGTACCCAAGTCGTTTCGTACCTAATTAGATGATTCCTACCCAAATTGGATGGTCGATTCGTACCCAAAAAACAGAGTATGAAACGACCAGGCGATCCGTACCCATATTCTTGGTCGATTCGTACCCAGTTGCTGACTTATTTGTTCAGAGCATATTCTAACTGAACTTCACAAATAAAACTGAGCCATACAACGGTATTTAGTTGATATTCACAATTTTTATATTTCAACAATAACCTAAATTAAACATAATCAGACTAACATAACTGACACTGAATAATTCAATTCTTTTCTGGCAGTGTTCATTGTGATGAAAGTGCAACACGTATTAATGCAGTGCCTTCGCAATCCTTGCAGTAAAAAATTGATGAATCTATTTTCTGAAGTTAAAGAAGGGATAGGTACATTACATGATTATTAAACTACAGGTGACATTTCTACAAGGTAAGATTTCTGCAGATGAATTTTCACTTAAGAAAAATGGATGGGTGAGAGCGAGGGAGAGAGGGGAGGGGATGGATCGGGTGGGAAAGATGCAACAAGTGATTAAACAGTCATTCAAGTAGCGCGTTTATGCAGTGTTGCAGTTTCTTTGACGTGTGGATTCATTTATTAAGACTTGACAAGCCTTTGGCTTGCAAGGGTTATATGAATTTATGCGCGAACAAAATTCGTTCTTTTTTTCTTCTTGACAGTTTTTCCGATTTTTTGTGTCTTCTTCTTCTCTGACACTATGGGCCCTGCGAGGTATCCAGACAGAAGGGCCTTGGACAAAAGGGCCTTGGACATAAGGGCCTTTCCCAAAACGGCCTTTCCCAAAAAGGCCTTTCCCAAAACGGCCCTAAATGAAAAGTTGGACAAAAGGGCCTTGAGAATTTTTTTCTAGGATTTTCAGTTTTAATTATTTAATAAAATATGTAATAAAATAACAAAAAAAAAAAAAAACAAAAAAAAAACAAAAAAAAAAAAAAAACAAAAAAACAAAAAACAAAAAAAAAACAAACTTCATTGTGTTTTTAAAGATAACTGCCTTGATGTTTTGTTTCAGTTTCTCCCCATCACTCTTTTGAGATTTCCGAAGCACTGTGCCACAGGTTAATCTCTGTCTATACTAATCACTGGCTTGATGTTTTACTCATTGTAAACACTCTTTCAGTTACTTCCCATCACTGTCTTTAGATGTCAGATTTCGGAGTCATTGTGCCACAAAAGATAATCTCTGTCCTTTGTTTCGTTCCTGTGCACTGTGCTGCTTAAACACACGCGCTAAGCCGGATGATGTTGGGGAGTCAGTGTCTTGTCGATATATGACTTCTGAATTTGAGGTCTTTATTTGAACTGTGACCAACAGCAATGGATATAAGACAAAGTAATAAAGGACAGCCAAAAACTGTCTCGATGAATCAGGGAATAAAATCAATAAACTTTGTTTTTGGAGTTGTTATTTTATTACACAAAAAATAAAAATAATTTTGAGAACCATATCCAAAAAATTCTCAAGGCCCTTTTGTCCAACTTTTCATTTAGGGCCGTTTTGGGAAAGGCCCTTTTGGAAAAGGCCGTTTTGGGAAAGGCCCTTATGTCCAAGGCCCTTTTGTCCAGGGCCCTTCTGTCCCGGATTCGCCCTGCGACCATGAAACTTGGGACTTATGAAGACCTTGATCTGAACATGTGCATGTCACTTTTTATTTTCGTCTTTGATTTCGTTTTCTTTGTTAAAACGTCATGTGAAAAGAGTGTATTTTTTTGCAAGTAAATGCGTAGCATTTAACGACAGCACAATACACATTTGCTCAGTGAGCTTTGTGCGAGCTCTCACTGCGTAAATGGATAACAAGGCGTATGCCTGATCAGTCAATAAAACTTTAAGTCAACAACAACCAAACACTAATCGGCTTATAAGACGTTTTCAAGCTGTGTTGTTTGCAATATATTTTTCAAGAAATAACCCATTGAAGGAAGTATTTTTGTGTTTTAATTTTTGTCAAGACTTTAACATTTCGTTAGCGGAATGAGCTTCTTGTTGTTTTAAATGTTTCTTGCACTTTCGCGTCCAGAAACACATGAGATCGTACTTTGATGATGTGGATTCGTAATTGTCCAAGGTGCTTGCCGCATTCTGGCTTCAAATAAACGAGCAATAAAGTACTTTGATTGTGTGGATTCAGTGGTAATCTTATTGGCAATCTCCCTCATGCTAACGAGTTTAGGCTTCACGCAGGAGGCCATGTGGCTTAATATTTCAGCTTGACCTGATTAACTCGCAACTCGTGAAATCTTCGTAAATACTCATGTCAAACACCCATCTATCTCGGCCACCATTACGGCATTGAAGCGCAAAGAGTCTACTGTTGCAAACTCTTTGAACGGGATGCTCTAGGAGACCCACCAAGAATGCGAATTCGTCGGGAATATGCAGATCTACAACAACGCCTGAAGACACTGTGTTCCGACCGCGCAGCCGGGCGCAAGTCCGTCCCACAGTTTCTCCCTGGTATCGGTCATAACATACGGTGGCGTCCTGTGTACCGCGAAAGCCAAGAGGAGGATCCATGATCAAGACGGAGACAGCAGAGACTGTTTGTTTTGTGGTTCGGAATAGTGGGGTAGTGGACTGAGATGTGCTTATGGCGGAAACGCAGAGACCGTTCATCGGGGAATGAAGTGGTGCAGGGGAAGGCTATGACAGAGTTTTGTGTCGGGAAAGTGGTGCTGAGTGTACGGGAGGGGAAGCGAGCTGAAGTGTTTGAAGGATAAGTTATAAATAAAGTTATAAATAAGTAATGAATAAACGTGTTTATATTATTTTCTTAGTTCCCCAAACACCCCCCTCCCCCCCCCCCCAAAAAAAAATAAAATAAAAAAAAATCATTTAGTTGCGAGTTGTCTAGTTGCGAGTTATCGTGGATTCTATTACGAGCTACAAAGTTCGACAGTTGGTTCAAATTAGTAAATTAAGCAAGCAATCAGACAAAAAAAAAAAGAAAGCCGGTGTTAATCGAAAAAGATTTTTGGCGAGGTACAAACCGACTTCATATGCATACGAATCGACCAACCAATCTGGGTACGAATCATCTAAATTGGGTACGAAACGACTTTGGTACGAATCGACCACACACCGTTTTGTAACATAAACACAGTATGGCATATTTAACAAGTTCAGTTTATATGCATGCATTACTTTCAAATGAAATGGCTAAGTTTCGACCTCAATTTTGGCTAAATAAATGAGAAGTCGGACAAACTGAATACGAGGTGCACAACTACAATATATGAGGAGAAAAACTGTATAGGATTTGAAATGTGTGTGCTTACCCGTTCGGAGCAGTTGTGCGTACAAGACCACTACCCAAAAGCCTGACGGACGGACGGACGGACGGACTAACCAAATCCTATATCCCCTTCGCCAACAAATTGGGCGAGGGGATAACAAGAAATGAAAACCGAAGAGGGTTGATGGCGGCCATTGCTAATTTTCCTATGATCGATCCCAAAAACCTGTCCTGAATGGGTGGATGGATGGGTGGTGGCCAGTTCATTTGAACGGACGGACCATTTAAGAATATTTTCCCTTCGGAAGAAAGTCTAAAAATTAGCCCTATAACCTCATCCTCCCCCATAAAGTGTTTCGTTTACACTAATATCTTTTCTCTACCTCAGTGTCTGTAAAGATTCAAAACCGTTTTTGCCAGACCAATCTACTCATTTTTTGATTAGGCACGCTTACAATACTTAGTATCTGGTGATCTTGGATGAGAAGAATTTCCCCATCTCTCATTACAAACGAAGCTTACTCAGATCCTTCCTGATGTCATTGTGAGAAATCAATGTTGTCCGCCAGTTTCTATCGAGTCACTCTGAAGCATTTAGCGCAATGACTAACGCCGGCGTCCGGCGGATGCTTCGTGGGATCTATACTTATGTACGAAAGCCTGTAAGGCTACTGGGGCAGACCACTACCACACAACACGTGGCACAGCTATAGCATACTTGTAGCATAAACATAGCTAAACCGCACTTATGCAATAATGCTCATCTGCTGGCCAACCACGGGCAAAGCCATCGCATACCCATGCTTGGTCCACACAGTGTACAAGTATATGATGAACCCATTCTGACAGACTACTTTCTGCGCACAAGTTTATTTTAAAAAGATTAAGCTAAAACAAAAGCACACACAGAAGAATGGCAACCGCTTTAGGTAAAGTTTAATCGTAGTTTTAAACTTGATTTAACATGAGGAGTAATGAATATGAAACATACTTTTAGTTATTTTAATGAAGTACATGTATACATGTTTTGTTCAACAGTTGTGAATATTTTTTACGTCGCCAGTCTTTTCACAATGCACTTGTACAGACTGTAGACCTGCTATGGCTTTTGCATGGCTGTGCGAAAGTGGGTTGGCGGAATACCAGCACAGCATAGGCGCGATTGAGCTATGGTTATGCTACAGATATGCTATAACTGAATCCGCGACATTTGGTCGAAAGTGCAAATCGCGACAATTGGTCGAAATTTTTTTCAGATCGAAATTTCAAACTAAATGTTCATTTTTTTAAAGAAAATCATCTTGATTGGATTATTTTGATTACACATCAAACATCATACGTTAATTGCACTTAGCATATAGTATGATCCCTTCGACAAAAATAATCCCTTACACGCTGGAGTATGTATATAATTTCAATTCATTTCATAAAGTGATCCACCCTTCACAGCCCGGAGTCCGAAGCCATATTGCAATGATTGTATTAATTTATCTCATAAAGAAATTCATCACAGACAAGTAAGCCAATCGAATGTAATACAACCTTCTTAGCAAGATAATCCATCACACATCACACGAGTTTTTCTATTGTGCTTTCTGCTGGTGTAGCTTGAGATAAGGTCGTCAGTTGCATGTGAAATAAATGACTGAAACTCAGTAAGACATATTTTATTTCTCAAAAATCGTTAGCGTACAAAAGTACTATTAAAAAAAAATCTCGAGCAATTGTCGTCGACCAATTGTCGCTCGACCAAATGTCGGGATATCGCTATAACTGTGCCACGTGTTGTGTGGTAGTGGTCTGCCGCAGTAGCCTTATAGGCTTTCGTACATATCGCTCCATTCTGCTTCCCCATGGTTTGGAAAAATTTCATTGCATAAAACCGGAAACGTGAACCAACATTGAACGGTGACAAAAATTCTCGTTTTCACATACAAAAGTAAATAGAGGTTGTGCCAATTTGTAACAAGAATGTCAAGGGGCATTGTGATCAGCCGAGATCTAGTGAATCAAGTAGGTAGTACCTATAGTATCAGCAGGCTTGTATGGTCGCCAAAAACAGGTAGTCAAACTTCCCCGCAGGCGTGCAATCACAGGATTTCAATACGACAAAAACCCACTGAATAGGTCAATTGTGCTGTATTTTCAAAGTTTTGCCATTTTCCCAATTTTTGCGAAAATCTCAAAATAACCCCTCGTTGCACACGTCCACTATATAGTCTTTGCAAGAGAACAATTGAATCGCTTTAATGGTTACGGGGATATGGCGCCGACAAACACCCACTGAATAGGTCAATTGTATTGAATTTTCGAAGTTTTCCCCATTTTCCTACTTTTTGCGAAAATCTCAAAAATTGCACAGCCCCACTATACACTCTTTATATGTGCAAGGGAACAATTGAATCGGCTCAGTGGTTACGGAGATATAGCGCGGCGGGGGATTAAAAAAAAAAAAAAACAAGTTGTGGGCAGTGGGCAGTATTAGCCAGGGTCCATTCCTGCCAAATTCCAAAACAATCGTACCAGAAAATTAGGAAAAGTAGCATTTTGAAAAATTGTTTGCCATACGCCTACACACACATCACGGAAGGCGGATGTCCCACAAGTGATGAGTACAGCTCACCGACTACATGTTTTTTTTTACATAGTATTAACGTTGGTAACTATGCATTAACTCTGATATGTTGAGCAAAAATATTTTCGAAAGTAAATTTCGTATTCACTTTTACTGAAAACAGTGCAGGGAACAGCCAATGCCTTTCAAGCCAAACAATTGAAAGTCCATAAATGTGGCAAGCGGTTCAAGGAAAACAACGGAAAGTTATCAACAAATCAGTGTACTGTCCCAAACCCTGCAATGAAAACACGCTTAGGAATGTGGTTTAGGTTAACGCACAGAATAACCACGCAAAATTCCTCACTGCAATGCACTTGGAGTAGGTAGGAAACGAGAGTTCTGGGTCACTTTGTGACGTCATACTGTCTGGAAGTGACGTCATAGCGTCTGGACCGGAAGTGCTGTCTGGACCGGAAGTGTTGTCTGGACCGGAAGTGCTGTCTGGACCGGAAGTGTTGTCTGGACCGGAAGTGTTGTCTGGACCGGAAGTGCTGTCTGGACCGGAAGTGACGTCATGTCTGGAAGTGACGTCATCATGTCTGGACCGGAAGTGACGTCATAGTGTCTGTTTGTTTCTATCTGCTTCAGTTTTTGGATGGAGCGCGCGCGCGTGTTGGGATGACGTCATGATGAAGGGTAAACGTCACAGCAGAGTGTGCGTAAACGAAACGTCATTTTGTTTTCGTAATTTGAAATAACGGACTTCCGTTGAAGTGTGGAACTTATATTTGTAACATGTCGCCATTTTAACTGTGTAAAAAGTGAAAAAATGAGATAACTTTCGTTATAGTTGACCGATTTACATGAAACTTTCACTCTTTGATTCAGTTTTATATCTAGTTTTGTTATAAAGTGGTCACAGGCTATTTACACCGGTGGCTATATGCATTTTTGTAACATGCCGCCATTTTAACTTTGTAAAAAATGAAAAATTTGGGATAATTTCCGCTATACTTGGTCGATTTACATGAAAATTTCATTGTTTGATTCAGTTTTATATCTAGTTTTGTTATAAAGTGATCACAGGCTATTTACACCGGTGGCTATATGTATTTTTGTAACATGCCGCCATTTTAACTTCGTAAAAAGTGAAAAATTGAGATAACTTCCGTTATACTTGGTCGATTTACATGAAAATTTCACTGTTTGATTCAGTTTTATGTAACGTTTTAACATTAAGTGGTTATAGGCTATTTACACCGATGGCTGTATGCATAATGTGACATGCCACCATTTTAACTTTGTGAAAAAGTGAAAAAATGAGATAACTTTCGCTATAGTTGGTCGATTTGCATGAAACTTTCACTGTTTGGTTCAGTTTTATATCTAGTTTTTGTTATAATGTAGTCATGGGCTATTTGCGCAGCTGGCTGTATGCATAATTTGACATTCGCCATTTTAACTTTTTAAAAAGTGGAAAAGTGTAATAACTTTCGTTATGGTTAACCGATTTGAATGAAAATTTCACCATTGAATTCAGTTTGACGTCTTAGTTTACAGTAGTTTGCATAGGTGGGTTGTTGGATGGCGCGCGCCCACCATTCAAACATGTGTTTGAATTATTTTTACGTCAAACTATTGTTCAACAAGTTGTTTAGCAATTGTACAACAATTCTTCAACAAGCTGTTGTTCAACATGTTGTTCAACATGTTGTTGAACATGTTCAACATGTTCAACATGTTCAACATGTTGTTGAACATGTTGAACATGTTCAACAACATGTTCAACAAATTGAACATGTTCAACAACATGTTCAACATGTTCAACAACATGTTCAACATGTTCAACAAGTTGAACATGTTCAACATGTTTAATAACATGTTCAACAAGTTGAACATGTTCAACATGTTCAACATGTTGAACATGTTCAACAACATGTTCAACATGTTCAACAACATGTTCAACATGTTATTGAATACGTTCAACATGTTCAACATGTTGTTGCACAAGTTTAACATGTTGAACATGTTGAACATGTTCAACACTTGCTGTTTAACAAGTTGTTCAACAAGTTGTAGTTCAAGCAAAGAAAAAAAAACAAGACATGTTGAATAGGTTTATTAATACATTTAAATACACTTAAATACACTTAAATACATACAGCTTAAATCTATAACAATATTATAACATTTATTGATTTACAAAGTCTTTATTATAATGTTTAGTCAAATAAGTCTATTTTTCTAAATCTACTTCACTCTGTTCACTGGCATCCATATCACTTTCTTCATCACTGCTTTCATCTTCCTCCTCCTCATCTAGAAGCTCTTCAAAGAATGCATCGTTTCTTCTTATAGCCGCCTTTAGTGCCTTTGAATACTCGTAATGTTTTTCATCAACAAAGTAATTAAAGTCTTCTAAAATGGTTTCATAATGTTCGTTTTGTTGTAGACGTTGGGCATATTTGAATAGTCTCATAAACAGTTGTTTAAGTCGGCGCTTATAAATGGGTCGAAAGTTATCACGTGCTATGTCACGCGCATCTTCAAGCCCTTGTTCTTCATATTCTGAAACCTTTTCTTGAAATTTGGTATCATATTCATCGTAGACTTCTTGAACCATATCATACCAAACAGAGTCTGTTTCTGACTCACTTTCAGAGTCTGTTTCTGACTCACTTTCAGAGCTGCCGTCATCATCACCCTCAACACAATGTTCCATATGTTTGAACAAAGCTTCTTGACTGTTGTATAACGCACCACATTCTGTACAAGCATGTGCATTCTTTTCAGTCATGTTGACGCTTTGACTTCCCATAGAAGACTCATCTAAAGTTTCAGTGATAGGTGGTTTTACAGGATTTTCCATATCTATCTCCAATTCTTCTTCTTCTGAAGTGTGAACATTCTTTAAGTGCCTTTTAAGACTTTGTGGCCAATTGTAAGATTTCAAACAAATGTTGCATTTATACATCCTTTCGGTTCAACATGCACTTTTCAAATCATGAAAAAAGCCTTTAAACATAGCCTTATATACAACTTGTTGAACAACATGTTGAACATGTTGAACTTGTTCAACTTATTGAACATGTTGTTGAACATGTTCAACATGTTCAACAACATGTTCAACATGTTCAACAACATGTTCAAAAAGTTGAACATGTTGAACATGTTCAACAACATGTTCAATAAGTTGAACAAGTTCAACATGTTCAACATGTTGTTCAACAAGTTGTATATAAGGCTATGTTTAAAGGCTTTTTTCATGATTTGAAAAGTGCATGTTGAACCGAAAGGATGTATAAATGCAACATTTGTTTAAAATCTTACAATTGGCCACAAAGTCTTAAAAGGCACTTAAAGAATGCTCACACTTCAGAAGAAGAAGAATTGGAGATAGATATGGAAAACCCTGTAAAACCACCTATCACTGAAACTTTAGATGAGTCTTCTATGGGAAGTCAAAGCGTCAACATGACTGAAAAGAATGCACATGCTTGTACAGAATGTGGTGCGTTATACAACAGTCAAGAAGCTTTGTTCAAACATATGGAACATTGTGTTGAGGGTGATGATGACGGCAGCTCTGAAAGTGAGTCAGAAACAGACTCTGAAAGTGAGTCAGAAACAGACTCTGTTTGGTATGATATGGTTCAAGAAGTCTACGATGAATATGATACCAAATTTCAAGAAAAGGTTTCAGAATATGAAGAACAAGGGCTTGAAGATGCACGTGACATAGCACGTGATAACTTTCGACCCATTTATAAGCGCCGACTTAAACAACTGTTTATGAGACTATTCAAATATGCCCAACGTCTACAACAAAACGAACATTATGAAACCATTTTAGAAGACTTTAATTACTTTGTTGATGAAAAACATTACGAGTATTCAAAGGCACTAAAGGCGGCTATAAGAAGAAACGATGCATTCTTTGAAGAGCTTCTAGATGAGGAGGAGGAAGATGAAAGCAGTGATGAAGAAAGTGATATGGATGCCAGTGAACAGAGTGAAGTAGATGGAGAAAAATAGACTTATTTGACTAAACATTATAATAAAGACTTTGTAAATCAATAAATGTTATAATATTGTTATAGATTTAAGCTGTATGTATTTAAGTGTATTTAAGTGTATTTAAATGTATTAATAAACCTATTCAACATGTCTTGTTTTTTTTTCTTTGCTTGAACTACAACTTGTTGAACAACTTGTTAAACAGCAAGTGTTGAACATGTTCAACATGTTCAACATGTTAAACTTGTGCAACAACATGTTGAACATGTTGAACGTATTCAATAACATGTTGAACATGTTGTTGAACATGTTGAACATGTTCAACTTGTTGAACATGTTGTTGAACATGTTGAACATGTTGTTGAACATGTTGAACATGTTCAACTTGTTGAACATGTTATTAAACATGTTGAACATGTTCAACTTGTTGAACATGTTGAACATGTTGTTGAACATGTTGTTGAACATGTTCAATTTGTTGAACATGTTGTTGAACATGTTGAACATGTTGAACATGTTCAACAACATGTTGAACAACATGTTGAACAACAGCTTGTTGAAGAATTGTTGTACAATTGCTAAACAACTTGTTGAACAATAGTTTGACGTAAAAATAATTCAAACACATGTTTGAATGGTGGGCGCGCGCCATCCAACAACCCACCTATGCAAACTACTGTAAACTAAGACGTCAAACTGAATTCAATGGTGAAATTTTCATTCAAATCGGTTAACCATAACGAAAGTTATTACACTTTTCCACTTTTTAAAAAGTTAAAATGGCGAATGTCAAATTATGCATACAGCCAGCTGCGCAAATAGCCCATGACTACATTATAACAAAAACTAGATATAAAACTGAACCAAACAGTGAAAGTTTCATGCAAATCGACCAACTATAGCGAAAGTTATCTCATTTTTTCACTTTTTCACAAAGTTAAAATGGTGGCATGTCACACTATGCATACAGCCATCGGTGTAAATAGCCTATAACCACTTAATGTTAAAACGTTACATAAAACTGAATCAAACAGTGAAATTTTCATGTAAATCGGACCAAGTATAACGAAAGTTATCTCAATTTTTCACTTTTTACAAAGTTAAGATGGCGGCATGTTACAAAAATGCATACAACCAGCTGCGTAAATAGCTTGTGATTACTTTATAACAAAACTAGATATAAAACTGAATCAAACAGTGAAATTTTCATGTAAATCGACCAAGTATAGCGAAAGTTATCCCAAATTTTCACTTTTTACAAAGTTAAAATGGCGGCATGTTACAAAAATGCATACAGTCAGCTGCGCAAATAGCCTATAACCACTTAATGGTAAAACTAGATATAAAACTGAATCAAATAGTGAAATTTTCATGTAAATCGACCAAGTATAACGGAAGTTTTCTCAATTTTTCACTTTTTACAAAGTTAAAATGGCGGCATGTTACAAAAAATGCATACAGCCACCGGTGTAAATAGCCTGTGATCACTTTATAACAAAACTAGATATAAAACTGAATCAAACAATGAAATTTTCATGTAAATCGACCAAGTATAGCGGAAATTATCCCAAATTTTTCATTTTTTACAAAGTTAAAATGGCGGCATGTTACAAAAATGCATATAGCCACCGGTGTAAATAGCCTGTGACCACTTTATAACAAAACTAGATATAAAACTGAATCAAAGAGTGAAAGTTTCATGTAAATCGGTCAACTATAACGAAAGTTATCTCATTTTTTCACTTTTTACACAGTTAAAATGGCGACATGTTACAAATATAAGTTCCACACTTCAACGGAAGTCCGTTATTTCAAATTACGAAAACAAAATGACGTTTCGTTTACGCACACTCTGCTGTGACGTTTACCCTTCATCATGACGTCATCCCAACACGCGCGCGCGCTCCATCCAAAAACTGAAGCAGATAGAAACAAACAGACACTATGACGTCACTTCCGGTCCAGACATGATGACGTCACTTCCAGACATGACGTCACTTCCGGTCCAGACAGCACTTCCGGTCCAGACAACACTTCCGGTCCAGACAGCACTTCCGGTCCAGACAACACTTCCGGTCCAGACAACACTTCCGGTCCAGACAACACTTCCGGTCCAGACAGCACTTCCGGTCCAGACGCTATGACGTCACTTCCAGACAGTATGACGTCACAAAGTGACCCAGAACTCTCGTTTTCACCCTACTACTTGGCGTGTGCGCGCGGATCAGATAAAAATCAAAATCCGTTAAAGCAAAACCTTTTCAAGCACTGTTGGCAGCAGTTACTTCCTGAAAGTTAATCAGCGGCGTGTGACCCGGATTACAACAGCCTGGTTATAACCATTTGCCGAAATCGATGTCCTGTCATTTTCCATAGTGCTCTTCTGGACGCATGTCACAGGATATTGTTAGATGAGAAACTTTTCTCAAAGCCTTGGATATCAAGATATTCCACAGATATTTTCGGTAAGAGCTTCAGTGACATTTTCAGCTTTCAGGGAGAAATCCTTTAGAATAGTTTGAGTCGAAGTAGCAGGGCAGGGCTAGCATTGAGTATAACTAGATTTTAATCGATAACAACGGGTCCTCTCCAGTCAGTGACTGCGTTCTTTAATAACATACCATGGTGTAATATTCCAACCGAAATTATTCAGCGACAGAACTGTAAATGGGAGCTTCAGTAATTGAATTGGTACATCTATATTTATGAGACTAGGTACAGTTAAGTGATAATAAGCCAAATCACACTTTGGGTGTTTCGAATAAAATGCGCAAGAATTTTGAATTTCGACTGCGAGGGAACCGGGTAAAAAAAATATAAGAAATGATAGAAAAGTATAGACGAAATATCGCAAAAACAGCTTATGTTGTGAACATAAAAGAAATTGGGACAAACAAATGTCTCCCTAACTGAACCAACTTTTTTGGGGGAATAGATCATGGAGATGAGTGTTTTGTATGGGATTCGAGCACGCGTGGAAGGCCTGTGAACGAACCGCGCAGCGGTATGTTCATTGGCCTTCCGCAAGTGCTCGAATCCCAGAGAAAACATGCCTGCTCCATGGTCTATCACTATTAAAACGGTGTTATGCTATCAGTACATTATATTGAACTCTCCACAATACGTGAGCAGCTATTGCATGTGTGTGCTATGTGCGCCATCTTGCCGTTTGGCTGAAAAGAAAATTGGAGCTATCTTTTCATATATCAACTGTTTTGCTATGGGTTTCCATAAATATACGCGTGACACATGTTCTATGTAACTGCGTAGAACTGCATCCGTGTCATGTGTAATTGATGCTGATTAAAATGTTTCTCTTTAAAGAGTTTCCGTTTTTTATGCCTTTCTCTCAAAATAGTTTCACCTTTTCACGAGTCATTCGTTTTCTTTGCAACGCCTGATCCCATATGGCGTTTAATTTTGGGAAAATTTTCACTGGTCTCGGCTTGTATAAGAGCAGATCATAAAAATAGAAATCTCCTTCAATTTTATTTATTTATTTAAAGAAAAAAGCCAAAAAAAAAAAAAAAAAAGAAAAAAAAGAAGAAGAAGCTTCTTTGTTGTTTTGTTTGTTTGTTAAGAAGGTAAGATCGTATTTTTTCAAAATAAGAATTCTGAAATAAACTAGACCGTTTTCCCTATGAGTGAAGAAATTACACTTGGGGCCACAAAATAGGATATTGAATACTTAGTCATGCCAAATTGTCAGTTGCTCACGTAACACACCGCAACTCACCGTTCTGACGGCCATAAAACGCCGATTTGAGGTTGCGCCAACGACCAGGCCAAAGCGCAACATTACGCCTAGTTGATTTGATTGGTAGATACCACAGATCAACTTTCGCAATCTGGTTGTAGTTTTGTTGTGATTTATCCCGACCATAGATCAACGTTTACACAACATCCGTTGGATAAAAACGGCGTTTAGATGTAATGTTGTTTTCGTTGCTGAAAACTTAATCAACGGCCTTGATGTTGAATAAATTTGGGGAAATCGACCATTTGTGGAGACGTCGAAAGAATCGACCTAACAAAGCAATTTATGCAATTGCAGAGATTAGACCCCCCCCCCCCACATCGAACATCCAACGTTTTTGCGATACCCTGATATCTGTCATGTGAACTTCCATATACAACTGAAGTTGATGAAACGTCAAAATGATTAAATCATAGTAACGTCATGAACAGTAATTATATTATTAAATAACGGCAAAAGATAGCTGGCAAACCAAATATTCTTAACTTTCACTCATTTATAATGTGAACACAACGGGAACAGGGCAATTCCCCCCCCCCCAGACAATTCCCCCCAACTATTCCCCCCGTAGGACAATTCCCCCCGTAGGACTATTCCCCCCACCCCCATATTCATTTTTATTTTTCTTTGTATTTCTCTCTCTCTTTCTCTCTCTCTCTCTGTCTCTCTCTCTCTCTCTTTTTTTTTTTTTTTTTTTTTTTACAAATTATTGCCCTTTTAGCTTCTAATTGGAGACCGTGTAATTGTTCTTTCAACATTGTCGCAATTGCAATTTACATGCCTTATCCAAACCAATGAACTTCAAGTTGGCCACTGGTTTTTTACGTGTACATCGGTCGGATCCGCCGCAATGTTCGCTGTGCACCTGGTCAAATTATGGGCGGCCACTTGCCCAAGCCACCACCAAATAGTCCGCGACTTCGATAACCGACAGATTGTTGACTTTTGCTTTGAATTGGGTTTTAAATGGCAGAAAAAGACTCTCGTTCCAGACAGAAGGATTTTGCATTGTTGATTTTAAGGTATTTCACAAATAAAGAAATGATATCTGGTTGTTTTATTTTTATTTTGGCATTCAAAGTAAAATAAAAATAAAAATTAAGTGTGTGGGGGGGGGGGTAGTTCTCGGGGGGAATTGTCCTACGGGGGGAATTGTTCGGGGAGGGGGGAATTGTCGAGGGGGGGGAGTTGTCTCGGGGGGGGGGGAGTTGTCTGGGGGGGGGGATTGTCCTAGACCCGAATACAACTTAATAGCAAGTGCGGAGGTGAGCATCCCCAAATATGGGAGATAAGCATCCCCGCTGAGATATAGGCTGATAACGCAATTTATAAAATGTGGCGAGGACTGCAAGCAGGATATTACTATGGGAGAAGGCAGAGGAAAGCCGCTGTAACGATTAACTGCCTGTTGTATCTCTTATGACAAGCCTTTGGCTTGCAAGGGTTATATGAATTTGTGCGAGCAAAATTCGTCCTTTTTTCTTTCTTCTTAATAGTTTTTCGGATTTTTTGTGTCTTCTTCTTCTCTGACACTATGGGCTCTACGACCATGAAACTTGGGACTTATGAAGAGCTTGATCTGAACATGTGCATGTCACTTTTTATTTTCGTCTTTGATTTCGTTTTCTTTGTTAAAACGCCATGTGAAAAGGGTGTATTTTTTGCAAATAAATGCGTAGCATTTAACGACAGCACAGAATACACATTTGCTCAGTGAGCTTTGTGCGAGCTCTCACTGCGTAAATAGATAACAAGGCGTATGCCTTATCAAATAATAAAACTTTAAGTCAACAACAACCAAACACTACTCGGCTTATGAGACGTATTCAAGCTGTGTTGTCTGCAATATATTATTCAAGAAATAACCCACTGAAGGAAGTATTTTTGCGTTTTAATTTTTGTCAAGTGTTTAACATTTCGCTAGCGGAATGAGCTTCTAGTTTGAAGTGACATGACTGTTGCAGTGCAGCGACAGAGAGGGGTAAACCACCAAACTGAGAACACAGCCCACAACATGGACAGGCTGGTGATACACGCTCTGTTGGTGTTGTATGCAGTAAGTGTTCGCCAAACTGACCAAACAGACGTAGAAATGGATATGGTGATGGTACGTGTAACTGGCAATTCTTTTTCAGGCGCACTTTTTCTGTTTGTGTGTACACTAATGTTGTAGTAAAAGCAGAGAGTGTCGAGCAGTTCATCCATACTCTGGCAAAACGATAACATTAAAGTATGTTGTACAGGATGAAAAAAAAAAAAAAACAAGTGGGTCAGTGAAACTGACTATGTCCCCCGCCGGCGTAGAATCCCAGTATTTGATTTTGTTGGGTTGGACTACAACCCTTAAGCAATTCGTATCATATTCGTGAATTTTAAAATTTCAGCTGGGCCAATGTCCTTCGGCCGACCTGGCTCATTTACAATACCAATTCTTGTTACCACCCATACTACCTATGTGTATGACATTTTGCCAATTGATAAAAAAATGTAGGCTTGAGTGTGTTAACAAACTCATTCCAGTATGTAAGGGTTGTGAAAATTTCTAGGTTCAGCTGGGCCAATGTCCTTGGGCCGATAGGGCTCATTTACAATACCAATCCTTGTTCGTTCCAGTACTACCCATATATACAATATCTTAACAATCGGTCGAAAAATGTAGGCTTGAGTGTGTTGACAAAAAAGGTGTCGACAGACGGTTGGACGGACGGACAGACAGACCCGAAAACTACAATCCCCCGGCGGGGGACTAAAATCTGAAAATTGCCCCACTGCAGAACTCAGTTACTGACACAACATTGGGAGACTGTTACATAAGACAAGTTTAAGTTCGCAATATTCAGTTTTTTCATTCAAAGCAATTCCATTCAAAACATTGAAACTTGACGACAAAAGTGGTTGTGAAGGCCATGTCACGGCAAACGTAGTTTTCGATACTGCCTCATGGCTCTTGTTCATATGAATTCCTGGAAAGGAACTACAGTAGGTGTCCACAACAACTTTCAGTTATAATGAATAAAACATATGTGTACTGTGGTTAATCGTTTGGGAGAGCAGGATCTTTCACAAATCTCTTACTAAGGAGAGGAAACAGTGATTCCCAATGGGTCAAAATTATCGTCTTCAGCTTTGTAAAAACAAGGCAAAAACTAGATGCTGTCAGAGAGCAGCATGATCCCCCGTGAAACTCGTAAACTGGCCGTGGCAAATCCTTGTTCTCTAATTATTGCATAATTGAAAGAATAATTTCTTAGTTGATTCCATTATAGGCAAGTGGGCTCCACAAGGTACCCTCTGTGACACGACAGCGTTAATTTAGCCCATTTTCAGAGGGCTGTAATTTCGACAATTTTCGATCGATCAAACTGAAAGTTTGACGTTGCACATCTTCATTCCACATTTATTTGATATAAGAAAGAACAATAGCTCTTACGTTATTTCTTAACAGTGAAGTGAACTCCACAATGTACCTTCTGTGACACGAAAATTTAGCCCATTTTCAGAGAGCCCATTTTCAGAGGGCTGTAATTTCGACAATTTTTGATGGATCAAACTGAAACCTTGACGTTGCACATATACATACACTTAAGATTGCATATATGAAAGAATAATAGCTCTTACGTGATTCCTTAATACAGAATTGGACTCCACAAGGTACCCCCGAAAGCGTCAATTTAGGCAATTTTCAGAAGGCTTTAATTTTGACAACTTTTGATCGATCAAAATGAAACCTTCACGCTGTACACCTACATTCCCTCGATTTTAACTCTATGAACCACAAAATGCTGTAACCACTTCTGTTAATAGAGAAGTGTACTCCACAAGGTACTAACCATCAAGTAGGGCAGGACGGACAGACGGACAAGCTCAAACCTATATCCCTCCGTTTCACAGGAGATTACAATCTCGCTGATTTGACAGTTACACTGTAATATATATATATATATATATATATATATATATATATATATATATATATATATATATATATATATATATATATATATATATATATATATATATATATGTAAAATTGTTGCATTGTATTATATTATATAAGTTTAAAGTTCTCTCATTACCCATTCCTGGCATGCGAATAGTTTTTTCAATCTCAAGGAAACGACATAGCCGACAAAGCTGCAAAAGAGGCTCTAAATGATAACTGTATCGATATGCTCATACCAGCCTCCGATTTTAAATATCACATCACAAGATACACAAAAACATTGTGGCAGAAAAGGCGGAACAAACAAAGAAACAACAAGCTGTATCAAACAAACCCCTTAGTCGGACAAAAGACCCCGCCACTTAACAGTGTGCGAGATGAAATGGTTTACCACAGAGCCAGAATTGGACATACATATAGCACCCAGAAGCATCTGTGTCGGGTGTCAGGAACCCTACACCGTTAAACATATCTTAATACGCTGTACTGATTTCCAAGACGCCCGCTCACGTCATTTCAGAGCTGACTCCATGAGGCAGCTCTTTGATGAAATAGAACCTAGCAAATTTATACAATTTTTAAAAGAAATCAACCTGTATCAGTATTTCTAGTCGCTTTTTACTTTATGATTTTAGAATATACACGGTTTTAGCCTACCTTGAGTTTAACTTGTAGTATTGTCTTCTAGTCACTGATTACTGATATGATCTGACACAATGTAACCCGCTAATCGTCGGTCGTGTCGTTATACAAATCATATAACTAACTAACTTTTTCAGTCTACATGGGCGCGGCCACCTGGTTGCTACAAGCTATCTATACCGTTTTTCTGGCAGCCGTGTACCACGGGCCTGTTTCAAGCCAATAGCTTGCATTGTTAATACATTATTTGCATATATTCACGTGCAATGCTAACTCGATCCAAATCTATGAAGTACAGCAAAAAAAACAACAAAAAAAAACAAACAAACAAAAAAACAAAAACAAAAAAAACAAACAAACAAACAAACAAACAAACAAAAAAATAAAAAGAAAGAAAAGCTCACAAACTTGGCCACCAAAGCGCCACCGAACTGCTAAAATGTTAAAGAATTCCAAGAATACGTGTTTGCTGTCGGAAGACCAGGCGCAAAAGTGAGGCTGTCTGGATCTGTGCGCCTCTCAGTGACATTGACTGATGGGAGGTAGAATTGGATTACGGCACACCGAATGCACCAGTGTCAAAAATTTCATAGAGAACACCAAATTATAGAGAACATATATTTTTGGTGAAAATACGGCGAACTTCGAAATTTGACAAATAGAACAAAATCCAAAGGGCAAGTATGCTTCTTTTGCAAAGGTGGTGATCGGTTTGCCAAATTGCGAAAATAAAATAACGGACAATTGTCCCTATAAGTGGACCATATTTAATAAAATTTACTGCAATCCGATGAAAACTGAAAGGAGAGTAGCCAAAAAAAAAAAAGAAAAAAAAAAAGACCGACGGCGAACAGACGACAGAGACCCCTCACAATGGGTATAGCCTAAGTGGTCAATGGCCATCCGGGCTAAAAACGGATGATTAGATATAACACAAGTGTCAGTGACAAAGCGAATGCTCCGATGTCGAAATGACTAACCTCTGAAGCATGTCTGAAATGCCTCAGTGTAGCCACATGTCCTGAAACTGCACTCAATCCGCATGGTATGCTCACAAACCCGGAAGAAAACGGAACATGACATACAGAGACGCCGATATTAAATTCACACAACCTGTCAGTCAACTATAAAAGTTTGTGTCGAAAAAACTGCGAAAACATCCAAAAAATCCTCCCCAAGCCGGACCTTTTTCGGCACAGACTTCTGTGTTTTCACATAAAATCAAAGTTTCATGCTGCCATGTATCTGAGAGCTGAGTTGGGCGGTGATGATCAAGCGATGCGACCCGGGGTACTATTCCCGCCCAAGGCAGTATCACTTCCGGCCGAACCCAGCCCGGTAAACAATGGGTAGCACTGCGCCGTGCGCCCGTAATCAGGCGGTAGCATAAAGTTATGGGGCACAGGGCAATATCACTGTCTAAAGTATAACAGACGTTTTAGACTGAGGTTAAGTCAGGCTTTTGCTGAGCAGCAACTGCATTCCAACGGCTATGACTAGACCCCCTCCCCCCCCCCCCAAAAAAAAAAAAAACAAAAACAAAAAAAAACACGAAAGCACATTTTAGTCCCCCGCCGGGGGACTATAGTTTTCGGGTCTGTCTGTCCGGACGTCCGTCCGTCTGTCGACACCTTTTTTGTTAACACACTCAAACCTAAATTTTTCGACCGATTGTTAAGATATTGTATATATGGGTAGTACTGGAACGAACAAGGATCGGTGTTGCAAATGAGCCATGTCGGCCCAAGAACATTGGCCCAGCTGAACTTCACAAATTTTCCCAATCCTTACTCAGTTGAATGAGTTTGTTAACACACTCAAGCCTACATTTCTGGATCGATTGTTGAAATCTTTTACATAGAGGAAGTATTGGAACCAACAAAGATCGGTATTGTAAATGAGCCCTGTCGGCCCAAGGACATTGGCCCAGCTGGACTTCAGAAATTTTCACAACCCTTACATACTGGAATGATTTTTGTTAACACGCTCCAGCCTACATTTCTGCATCGATTGACAAGATATCTTAACTATAAGTAGTATTGAAAACAACAAGTGTTAGTATTGTAAATGAGCCATGGCGGCCCAAGGACATTGGCCTAGCTGAACTTCAGAAATTTTCACAACCCTTACATACTGGATGAGTTTGTTAACACACTCAAGTCTACATTTCTACATCGATTTATAAGATATCTTAACTATACGTAGTATTGGAACCAACAAGTGTTGGTATTGTAAATGAGCCATGTCGGGCCAAGGACATTGGCCCAGCTGAACTTCGCAAATTTTCCCAATCCTTATTCATTGAATGAGTTTGTTAACACACTCAAGCCTACATTTCTGGATCGATTGTTGAAATCTTTACATATAGGAAGTATTGGAATCAACAAAGGTCGGTATTGTAAATGCGCCCTATCGGCTCAAGGACATTGGCCCAGCTGAGCTTCAGAAATTTTCACAACCCTTACATACTGGAATGAGTTTGTTAACACACTCAAGCCTACATTTTTTATCAATTGGCAAAATGTTATACACATAGGTAGTATGGGTGGTAACAAGAATTGGTATTGTAAATGAGCCAGGTCGGCCCAAGGACATTGGCCCAGCTGGAATTTTAAAATTCAAGAATATGATACGAATTGCTTAAGGGTTGTAGTCCAACCTAACAAAATCAAATACTGGGATTGCACGATGGCGGGGGACATATTCAGTTTCACTGACCCACTTGTTTAAATAATATGAACCCTTTCCACACACTGCGAAAGTTTTTATGCAACCAGCAGATTTCCTAACAATATTATAGCAGGATGCCACATGCTCAGCGGGTGTAATAACAGCTATGCTTTTTCAGGACTACTTGGAGTGGTATCACTACATGGGCATGAACAATCCGGATCCAGAAATGCACCGTTTAATGAAAGAGAACAGGAGCGAAGAGGCTAAAGATCGAGCCATACGCACCTACCAGCGCACCTGGAACCTCACGGAAACAGGTCACCGTCTGGTCATCTCATTTGTAATAAATCAAACCCTGAAATGTTGTATTTCATTTCTTTTGACAAAGTAAACAGGTCGGTTTAGGATTTCATTTGAGGATGGTTCCAAGTGAAGCGTTATGGGATGCTCTGTAAAACTGGCTTATAAAATAATCAATAGCTCTCCCTCAGTTAAATATTAAAATCCCGCTAACATGATCCAAATATGCAGCGAAGAATTAGCACACGCACACGCAAACCAATTCCTTCAAATCTAGCAAGCGCTTGTCCTTTGTCCATCACTTGCAGGCACAATAGACGAGGCGACGTATAACATGATGATGATACCGCGCTGCGGCATGTCTGATATCAACACCATGGAAGACGTTTTTAGCGTATGGGGAGAAGGCGCTGAGGACATTGGCCTGGCAGCACACGACGCCCATCCTCGCTACCGCATCAGACACTCGCATTCACATGCACGTCACCGCCAAAGGCGGTACGCAATTTCCGGTACGTAGGAAAAAAACCAGATCACACCCCTAAAATAAACAAAACTGAGCCGACACTTAGCACCTGAAGCCAGTTCCAGAGACTGACAGCCAAAAATGGAAAAAAGGCGCGTACCAACATATATATATATATATATATATATATATATATATATATATATATATATATATATATATATATAAGAGACACTTTTTGCTCAGGCCGGTGGGGGCAGAGGTGTTTTGAAAACATTGCAACCCTTGATCTAGCCGACATTCCATATAGTGCTTAGAATATCAAGTTTCATTAGTCAGTTTCAATAGCATACGGTAATTTGTCATGGTTCCTTTGCTATTGGGTGCAAGTTTCCCTGAATTCTTTTCACGTCCACATGTTATATAACTGATTCCTGATGAGGCTAAGGTTCGACCATCAAATAGGGGTGAGAACACTGGTTAAAACAGTGAAGCCGTTATTCCAGGCTCCTCTATATCTCACTGCAAAGGACACCGGTATAATTATCGCCCAAGAGCATGACACATCTTTACCAATAAATAACATATCTATTTATAACATGGCATAATTTAAAATAACGATTCTGAAACACACAAGAAACCAGATATTTTTTAGTAGGCTATTCCGGAATAGACTACCGATAATTGGAATGTCACAGAAATCAATAATGTTTAATTTTTCTTACATTAAAGGATAAAAATAAGTTAAACAATATAAATTCTTATCTTTTGGCGAAACGTAAATAGAAAATATTGAAAACTGAATTTACATTTGACTGTTTATTAAAATGTCGGTAGCTCAGTATTGAAATTTAAAATTTTTAAGAATTTATTTGTAATTTCATTTTTTTTTTTTTACATTTTTCTATTTATAAGGCAAGAACATAATTTGTTTATATAGTCTACAACATAAATTGATGAAAAATAAAAAAATTGATTTTTGTGTCATTCGATTTATCGGTAGTCTATTCCGGAATAGCCTAAGAGAAAATATCTGGTTTCTTATTTGCTTCAGAATTTTTATTTTAAATAATACGGTGTTTAATATTTGTAATATTTATCGCTGCTTCTAAAACAACATAAATTTTTAAAACATCGGCTTGACATGCATCGCTATTGGGTGAGCGCGGTGGCAAGTGACAAATGGTCAATGAAACCAGTTACGCTTCGTGTTCTGTTCACCAGTTCGTGAAAATATGAAGAATTCGCGATCTTACGAACATGAGTAGTATGCAGAGTGTAAAGGACAATTCTTTCACCCGCGGTGCCACTGCTTAGCGATTGACGATCTCCTAGAAAATTACAATTCAAACAAATCAAGATGCAACCGGTGGGAAATAAAGATTTTTATAGCTATTAACATTTTGATATAGTGCACGTAATACTGTTTTGCTCTCTCCCTCAATTTCAGGACACCGTCACGACAAATTATCCTTGACGTATAGTATGGAATCCTATCCGAAGGATGGACCTGAAAACCACGAAGTAGACGAAGTCGTTGACGAAGCATTCCGAATCTGGCAAAGCAAATCACCGCTCACTTTCGCACGGGTCTACGGCGATGACGCAGACATTGTTTTGTACTTTAAAGACGGTTAGTTTTGTTTATTGATATGTATTATTAGCCCGCAGCGTGGATATAGGTCACGGAGGGGGCAATACGTTTGGATATATCCGCCCATGCTGGTTGTTACTCTGACACAGATGATCCGATTTCTATGACATTGGGTATAAAATGATAAAACCACACTAATCCGAAAAACCCTCTACAACATGAAGCACTGCAGCACGAGCTTTGAAAGGCGAGTATGAACAGTGTACAAGGCTAAGGCGGGGCGGACTGATCCGAGCGGATTCACTAATCTGAACCCCCCCCCCCCCCGCAGCCTGAAGCACTTTACCACAATGTATTCTCTTATAAATAACATATCTTTGCAATGCTTTAGTACGCTAGTCACGTTGTTATAACGATGTCAAGTACACAGTTCCAGTAATGCGTAGGGTGCCGTGTTGGATATTGGGAGAACGGTGAGTACGGCTGTGTGTACCTACCGGGCGCATCCACCTGTCAAAATGCTACCGTAAGCGTAGTCTTTTGTACGGGTACTGGCAATGGTGAAATTAATACCGTAGATGACTATCAGTGGGTACAGTGATGTATCCGGCAGTGATGTATCCGGCCCATTACAGAAGTTGCGCCCGAACATGTTCGAGTTGTATAGATATATGTAAGGACGAAAGTTCTGTCCAGGTGGGGGATCGAGATCTGTGGCAGTGGGGAAAACTTTTTGGAACTTAAAATGTTAAAAATAGTAAAGAGTGACCATTTCGCTTCATTTTAGACGAAAAATCAATTTTCTGACTGAAACAGTATTCGCACAGTCGGTCTTGGAATAGGGCCATCGCTCAAAAAAGTGTACACTTTTTCAATTTCATTATTGATCGTATGGTTTATTCGTTTAACTGCAAACGCTGTGTAAAACGTAAATGTAAGGAAATGTTACTCAGGCTTGACTACATCTTATTCTAATAGGCATTTCTTATGACTTAATAGTGGGTGTATCCACCGCGGCTCTGTCGACACTCCGCATATGATGGGGAATTTCGACCCCCAGAAAAGACAAATATTACCTGAACACGTTTATTTCTGCCCATCACCAGTAAACTGCAGTTCAAAACATGCTTATGTACAATAGTTGACTAAAAATCTTTTACACTTCATACATAGTTTTTTCACAAATTTTACTACTTTCACTATAATTTCTACAACGCTAACAACAGTTTTTAACCATTTTTCTGGAGTGTCACTATACATTGTCACTTCAGTTTATACTGACTTTTAATTATAAACTGTCATATCATTTTTTCAACCAACGCAGACAGAGGCTCTTTCAACAACTTAATACTATGAACTGTATCCGATTTGAATGTCAGTGTTTTGTCTGGGAAACATTTGTCAAAAAATTCCAGTTTCAGCACAGCTGTAAATATCTTTTGAGTCATATATCCAAAATCTCAGCATACACTGTGCTGAGCCAGTTGTAAACACTGTCCATGTTCACTGATTTTGATTCTCCACAAACATGGTGGCCTGACAAGATCAGTAATGAGGAATTATGACTGCAAAACAAGGCAGAAGCCGGCAGCAGCTGATATCCACCAACGCCGCTGCACGTGGATAGGCCACACACTGCGTAAGCCAGCCACTAACATCACGAGACAAGCCCTCAGGTGGAATCCCCAGGATAAAAGGAAGTGAGGTCGACCGAGGTACACATGGCGGGGGGACCTGGTCGCAGACGCTAAGAGGATGGGCCACACGTGGGGCAGTTGGAGAGTCTTGCTCAGGACAGAGAGAGCTGGAGGGGCGTTGTGGGGGCCTGTACTCCAGCGGCATGATGGGCGATGGAGAAATGAAGAACAAACACGTTTGAAAACTAGAACCTCAGTTCGCTAGCGAAATGTTAAACACTTGACAAAAATTAAAACACAGAAATACTTCCTTCAATGGGTTATTTCTGGAATGATATATTGACAAAAATTAAAACACAGAAATACTTCCTTCAATGGGTTATTTCTGGAATAATATATTGCAAACAACACAGCTTGAATACGTCTGATATGCCGAGTAGTTGTTTGGTTTTTTGTTGATTCAAGGTTTTATTGACTGATTAGGCATACTCCGTGTTATCTATTTAGGCAGCGAGAGCTCACACAAAGCTGAGCAACTGTGTGTTCTGTGCTGTGCATGACAACGACTGCTCGCACAAATTAAAAAACCCCGCGCAAGCCAAAAGCTTGTCAAGTGTTAACAATGTCATGATGCGTTTGGAAAAAAGAAGGCCAAAGCGAACTACACTTAGAGTCAGTATATCCTAATGTATATATAAAGTATATATACAAAACTGTCACAAGAAAAGAATGGAACTTGTAAAAGCAAAAAAGATATGTTTTTGACCAAAAGCTAAAAAAAAAGTGCAACAAAATATACTCCTGCAGCACTGTTTTTTTTTGCGCCATAATCTTGTCACGCGAAACTACTTTGAAACGGTTAGGGTTAGGATGACAACGTTTGGCAGAGACATACTGTAGCATCTAGTTGGTCCACGTCATGTATTTTTTCAGACATTCATTAATATTTCATTTCAAAAATGGCCATCGAAATTTTGCCATTGAAGCCCATTATAAGGCAAACACGGTATCCCGACTATTCATCTAGCGATAATTCGTCTAAATGAGGGGGGTACGACAATTAATCTAAATTTTATGAAACTGTCAATTTTTATTTTTTATTTAAAAAAAATATTAAACAGAGAGGCTAAAAAAATATTAAACAGAGAGGCTAAATGCCGTGAGCTACTGTTAAAAATGCCAGCTAAAACCTTATAATCTCCTGCCTGTCATATCTACCTTATTCACTCTTAAAGAATATTAACTAACGCCTATACAGGGTCAGGAGTTTCCAGGAGATTTTAGACCCAATTTCCAGGAGTTTTCCAGGAGATTTCATAATTTATCCAGATTTTTTTAGTGACAAAGAAAGAAAACAAACGTTTTTTTCATGGCCTCCCACACTCCCTTACAGCCATCCTTTCCACCCATTTTATTTAATCTTGATCCGCGCAGTAGCTTTGCGTTTCGGACCAGTCTACACGTTTATTTAACTTGCGTCGATGCCCGGTTCGCACTTCGGACCAGTGGGCATGTTTACTCAGCGTGCGTTGACGCCGTTGTTTACATCCCACAACCTAACATGAATGTCCATTGGCTTCGAGTTTGTAGAAGTGTTCAGACTATCGTCAAATAATAAATATATATTAGTTTGATTTGACTTCCTTCATTAAACACATTCTGACATATGGAGCAATGCCAAAGTTGGCAAGATAAGATGTTTTTGTTCCCCGCATGAAAACTGGAAACGACTGGGTGATCTTTAAACATCATGCGAAACACATCTCCTACATCCTCATTGGAATGGAAAGAGCTATGCTCGTCTATTGTTCGAAGTGTCCACAGAATTTCTGATTTAAGCACGTCTTTCTTTGGGGCATAATCTGAAACTGTCACTGAAGAGTTAGGTACAGGTTTAGGGGTCTCATTTGAAGATTTGTTTGTAGCAAATGACGCCTTACTAGCAGAGGAAACTCTTACGGCTTGTTGATGCTTTTTCCCTTTCTGGCGACTTGTTAAGGCGGTTACTCCCATATTTCCGATATCGAAGGATTTCATACACAGTATACATCGAGCTTTGTTTCTGTAAAATCTATCTGCACCCAACCACTCTTTTTAATTTTCCTTATGTATTCCTCAACTCGAAACATACATTTGTATTTCGACATTTTCAAATTTGTTAAAAGTTCACTAAAACTCTGAAAAACGACTAAATTTCGTATTTAGTATAATTATCTGATTTATTAAGGGGCATCCATAAAAGAACATACGCATGAGGGGGGCGGGGGGATCTGGGCCAACGCGTTTGCTAATTTATACGCAAACTCGACGATGTCACACAAATGTACGCATAGAGGTAGGGGATATACGCATGGAGGAGGGGGAGGAGGGTAGGAGGAGGGGGTAGAGAGAGAGAGAGAGAGAGAGAAAGAGAGAGAGAGAGAGAGGAGAGAGAAAGAGAGAGAGAGAGAGAGGCGGTTGAGTTAAGGCGTACGCTTGTACATAAGCAAGTTGGATGATGTCACAAAAGTGCGTATAGGGGAAAGGAGGTCTAAAATCTGGAGAAAGTGCGCACGTAAGTTATGGATGACTTCTTAATAAATAACTGTAGATGGACCCATGCAGGATCACATTATTTGAACATGGAACAATGTGTATCCTTTAACTTTTGATAGACCTCATATCTTGAAGCCTAACTGACCCATTCCGATCAGTATGTTTTTCTCACCCACCCTCCTAAAATCTTTAGCCAACCCTCTTCCACACCCAACCCTAAGACTCTGTTTACACATTAATATACGAAAATAAAATTAAGGATTTTTATCCATCCCAATACGCAAAACACAATATGCAATGATACAGAGTTCTCAATCCCTATGCGCGCTTGAGCAGAGGTTATAAAAACTGTGTTTGAAGAAACTAAATTAAAAGCCTAAATATGCGTGCGCATGCGTTTGGCTAGACCGGATCCTACTGACCACACTGACTCTGCAAGGCCTTTTATCCAAGTCCTACTCTTTGCGTAAGTAATATATGAACGGTCTAAATTCTTAAATTTTTATCTTGAATACGCCATTTTGGTAAATAACTCAAGAATTGATTCACTGAGCCTTGCGATGAGAGAACCTTAAAAATTTACTCCAGACAGTATTTTTTTAATGCAGTTAGTTTGTGCATTTGATTAGAAATAAAAGAGAAATTGACGAAAAATCGATTAGGCTTTAGAAAGATTCTCATTCTATTTGGTGTCGCTGATGACCCATGCTGAATCGCTGCCACAGAGTACACAGCCAAAAAGTACACTGGCTCCTCTAATGCATTTAAACAATAATTTATAGAATTCTATAATTAATAAGGGCATGCACGTGATTCTTTCCTAAATGCGTGTGGAGCATGTTCATTTACAGTCACACCCCTCACAAAGACCTAGCCACGTAGACTCTACATAAACGCCATCTATGAAATGTACTACAGCATACCTCTACTTATTCATAATTTATTCCAAAACAGATCAACAAAACAGCAAGAGATCTGGAAGGTAGGGTCATACCATATTTTTTATGTAACAGAGAATTGAAGTACTTGTTTAGGTGTCAAGCATTCAGTGTTCGAATAAGGAAATCCAATGCACAAAATAAAGAAAACCCTGTAACCCAGAGCATTTAAGATAAAAATTCCGGACTTAAAATGTATCACGATCATAATGGACATGACAATATTTATCTTTATTACCAGAAGTTCATATGAAAGTGTCTACGAGTCTACGATCTACCAGACTCTGATAAATAGGACAAATGGAAAAATCATCATATTTTTATATAATTATTTCAAAATCTGGATATGCATATGAATATATATATATATACAAATTGATTATGACCTCGATTTCCAGGAGTTTTCCAAGAGTCTTGATGGAATTCCAGGAGGTTTTGTGACCATTTCCAATTTCCAGGAGATTTCCAGGTTTTCCAGGAGGCGCACGAACCCTGCATTCAGCATATATATATATATATATATATATATATATATATATATATATATATATATATATATATATATATATATATATATATATATATTTAAGGGTCCTGAAAGATGCTGTAATTACACACCAGTAAATTAGCATCATCGTAATACAAAATATAATACAAAAGCGAAAGAGGAAAATCAAAAATCGCCGCTGGTTGGAACGTACAGGGAGAGCGAAGACTTCAAGCTGTTTTGTGGCATGCTCGACGGACTGGCGTTCCTTCCTGAAGAGGACGTTCCAGATGGACTGATCTTTTTGCGTGAAAACGCTCCAGAGAGCGCTGAGCCCTTGTTGGACTACTTTTCGGCCACTTGCGTTGAGGGTACGTTTCGGCGATAACAACAACCGGTGGAAAACAATCAGCCGGGAAAATCAAGAAGGGAATTAAGAACACTAATATGTGCAGAACTGAATTGTGTTTAGTTTGGACTGACAGGAACTGACGGCAGTTTAGTGGAGCATGTTTTTTTTTGGTAGGGGTAGGGGTTAGGGGTAAAATGTTCTTACAAAATACCTTTATTAAAATAAAAATGAAAATTGACAGTGTTATAAAATTTAGATGAATTGTCGTACCCCCCTCATTTAGATGAATTGTCGCTAGATGAATTGTCGCTAGATGAATTGTGGAATTCGTCATGAAAATATTAATCACATCACCGGCTAGACATTGACAGTGAGAAGGAATAGTGATTGTCCCTTATTATATGCCGAGAAAGTGACATATACAGTGAACTCTCGATATGTCAAAATGTTCAGGACCAAGCAAAATACTTCGAGTTAACCGTAATTGGCCCTGCCGAGTGGTCACGTGACTATCATGATTCCGCATAAAGTGTTTGTTGTTTTTATGGTTTGGTGATTGTTTTATATGATGAATAATATTCGGCTGTTACGAATATAATTTATCATATTAATAGTTAATATTTATAACACAGTGACAAATCTTTTTTCATATTTTATTTACAGCGACCTTCTGAAATATATATACAATATTTTAATTCCATTTTCCATTACACATATTAACTGCGAAAGTGACAAGGGGCGCCTACTCAAAAAAAGCGCTATTTCGAACCAGTAAAATAACAATTGTCAACAAGCCGCGTGTTATGTTTGCACTTCAGGTTGTAGAATCATAATTACAGATTAACTCCGTAACCGCGGAGACCATTATCAAAGAATATGTACTCCGTTGCTAGGTTACTCGGTGTCATAATGTGTACAGACAAAGCCACACTAATTCTACACAAAGGTGTTTCCAAATGCAAACAACTGAGCCATGCGTTTCTGTGTTATTTTGGTGAAAATACAAGGCTTTTCTTGAAAAAAATTGAGGGTAAAAAAATTACTTTGAGTTAAAAAATTTGACTTAAGCGGTGAATTTAAAAGACTTACATAAGTAAAATATATCGGGACTTTCAAATTAATTTGAGTAAAGCGAAAATTTGAGTAAACCGATTTTGACTTAAATGGAGGCTACTGTACGTGTTACGCGGAAATATTAATCACATCACCGGCTAGACAGTGACAATCAGAAGGAATAGTGATTGTCCCTTATTATATGCCGGGAAAGTGACATATATGTGTTACGCGAAAACGTTAATCACATCATCGGCTAGACAGTGACAGTCAGAAGGAATAGTGATTATCCCTTATTATATGCCGGGAAAGTGACATATATGTGTTACGCGAAAATGTTAATCACATCAACGGCTAGACAGTGACAGTCAGAAGGAATAGTGATTGTCCCTTATTTTATGCCGGGAAAGTGACATATATGTGTTACGCGAAAATGTTAATCACATCACCGGCTAGACAGTGACAGTCAGAAGGAATAGTGATTGTCCCTTATTATATGCCGGGAAAGTGACATATATGTGTTACGCGAAAATGTTAATCACATCACCGGCTAGACAGTGACAGTCAGAAGGAATAGTGATTATCCCTTATTATATGCCGGGAAAGTGACATATATGTGTTACGCGAAAATGTTAATCACATCACCGGCTAGACAGTGACAGTCAGAAGGAATAGTGATTGTCCCTTATTATATGCCGGGAAAGTGACATATATGTGTTACGCGAAAATGTTAATCACATCACCGACTAGACAGTGACAGTCAGAAGAAACAGCGATCACCCCTCCGTGCAATATAGGGATAGATGAAGGGGCTGAGTGCTTTGTATGGGATTCGAGCAGGCGTGGAAGGCCTGTGAACGAACCGCGGAGCGGTGATTTCATTAGCCTTCCACAAGTGCTCGAATCCATACAAAGGGCGACTGCACCAGGATCTATCCCAATTATAATACAAACAAGTAAAATCAATTCACAGATAGCGGAAAAAGGCAAGAACTGGAGGTTTTGTCGAAAATTTTTCATGGTATTGTCCTACGACGCGAGTGTCGCATAGCAACTTACGCAATGCAAAGGAAAACGTCATAGTATCTCGGAGTCATGCCCATTGTTTTTCTGTGAATTGGCTTTGTGCCTTTGGTACGCGGCGAGAGCACGCTGACGGTTTCTTATGATTTCCTTTTGCGGGACTGCATTACTCAATTGGTGCGTGTTATAATTTCCCTTTGTGTCATCGGGTGCATAAAGTCCATTTTCATGAGTTTATATCAAAAGTAGGTCTTAAAGCCTGGTGCGCTGCTGAATATCCCCTACAGCATGTCCTAATGGTCCTTAATTTTCAAAGCAACCACTCATTGCCAGTACCAGGCTTTAATTTCCTGTGAACGTTAGCATGGCTGTTTTTATTTTTGATGTTTTCTTTTCTTTCTTTCTTTCTTTTTGTTTTGTTTTTTTTTTTTTTTTGGGTTGTGACATGAACATTTTTGGGACGTACATTTGTCGAAGTTTTCGAAGATTTTCCCAAATACAGTAAAACCCCGGATATGGACACCCCTCTATTATGGACACCCCTGAATTATGGACAGCATTTTTCAGTCTGTTTTAAAACGCCATAGAGTTCTGTTATATCTAGACCCCTCTATTGTGGACACCCCTCTATTCAGAATTGGGGACACCTTTTTTATCCCGTAAGTACGGTTACACATTTAAAACAACCCCTCTATTGTGGACAGTCAAATTGCTGTCCATATTTTGTACGTTATGTAAATAACCCCTATCAGCTTGTTACTCGGTAGTGTTTGTTTTTGCTATTGTTATCTGTGGGTATTGAGTACATTATATTAAACACAGTGCATGTAAAGACAATAGGGCTTATTACAAAATATGTGTGCTTAAGAGAGAAGCTTTATACTACTAAACCCTATTGACATGTGCTCCGTCTTCTAAAAAACGTATAAAAGAACAAGTAATTCATTGTCTTTATACTCAGGTAAGATGCTATTTAAGGTGTTAAGTCTGAATATCGGTGGTGTGAAAAGAAAACGGAACGACGTTTCGCTATCTGATAAGTTAAAATAATCAAAGCTAGTGAGGGAAATAGTGTAAGAAAAATAGCCCAAAGATTCTAGTTGTAGTTGTCAGATAGAACAGGACCTCGAAATTAGGGACACCCCGCCATTAGGGACAAAATTATTCGGTCACTTTTTGTCCCTAATAGCGGGGTTTCACTGTATATTCAACGTTGCGTGTGGGACGTTATTTGCGCGTCAGAAAAAGTTGGTTTCTGACAATCAAAAACAAAAAAAACGTCACGTCTAAAAAGTGTTTTATATCAGGTTTGTTCAACAGCTGTTAAAGACGTTGATTAGGCGTTGTCTATGGTTGCAAGTGTAATTTTCGCTACTTGGTGGCGAAAACGGTCTAGCTTTATTTTGACTTCGGTCCAGTTTCAAGCTCACACAGACCGCAGTCCGGTCCAGTCGTGGACATGTCCTTGACGATGGTTCGTTTTACAATAATCAAATTTTGCAAAACAAGTTCTGAAAAGCAATGTATCCCCTTCACTCCTGAAGATAAATATCGCAAATTTTCAACTACCTTTCAGAAATTCTGCTGTAGTGACATGAAGTCATTGCTTATTGTGAAGTTGAAAACGTATGATTTGAACATTATGAAGGCACGGAAGTTACATTTGTACAAAAAATAACTCGGTTCGCAATTGAGAAAATTGGAAGCACACTGCCCGCTTCAAATTAACATGCAGCCACCGAATTTTTTTGCGTTTAACAGAAAATCACATCGACTACGAGAACCACGGAGACCTGAATGACATTGCTCATGCGTTCTACCCCAACGTATTTGGCAAGGGAAGTCAGATACATTACAACAACATTCAGGGAAAGTCGTGGGTCGCGGGCAGGGTCAAGGACAGACGAAAAGGTGAGTGACATCGCAACCAGAGGGCCAAAAATTCAAACATACTGATTTGCTATTCTTTGCCTAGAAATTGAAGTTTTGCACTTAAAACTTTCGTTGGGTCCTTATATTAAACACGTGTATTTTGGCTGAGGATAAACGAGTTTTTTATGAATCGGCTTCATGATTACAAGCTCCAAGTCTTTTTAAGGCGGTTTAATGACATTTTTTAAAATTCGGATTATTATATCTCCCCGACCAAAGGGAGACATAGTGTTTGTACGTTCTGTGTCTGTGTGCCAGTCTGTTGTGAACAAAATGGTGTGGCAGATATCTTGAGAACGAAACGTCGGATCGACTTCAAACTTGATCGATTTATTCCTCGATTAGGTCGGACGGTTCTGTAAACTTTATAGGCATGTCACATGATTAGGGCAGACGTATGACGTCATTACGTAAAAATCTTTTGTGCGAAATTTCTCAGCCGCTGAACATCGGAGAAAGTTGAAACTTGGTGGGATTGTTGCTGGGTAGGTCCGAAAGACTATATAGAATTTTTTTCGCGAGTAGCATGAACGAATGCGGCGTATGACGTCATCGCGTAAACTATGTACATATTTTGAACCAGATCTTGTATGCATAATATCTCGATAACGGAAAGTCATATCGACTTAAGATTTTATGTGGATATTCCTTGGTTCAGTCAGACGACTGTTTCAAGTTTTGGGGGGTAATTATCTGTTGTTAAGCAAAATATCTCGACATCGGAAAGTCGGATCGACTTCAAATTTGATGTAGTTATTCCTCGGATAAGTCGCACGGTTTTGGTTAAACATTATTGAACTCGTATAGAAAATCAAGAAAGATGCATGGCATCATCACCCGCCCCCGCCTCTCCATTTTTTGGCTCCTTTGCATAGTTGCAAAGTTAACACCTAAGCATAGGTGTTAACTACGCTAGGATTTCAGCGTTTTCCAGAAGATTCTCGAGTGTTCCTGCATTCTTTAGAAAGCTTCAAAACAGTAACAGCATTACTCTCTATTTGTTATTGCCGGAAATTGAGCTTTCTGTGCGTTTCTCATGTACGGCTGTTACGTAACATGCCACTCAGTCAGGGGTTAGTGTCAGTTGTGATGCATGATGAAGTCTATGAGGTCATGGAATGCTTTTGTCGTATTTATGGGTCATAGCAGGTCTAGCTTATGATTTTTTTCGCCGCATACTTGATTCGGTTGCCAAGGTGTTCTAAATATAGGAGCCATTTTGTATCGATTAGCATTGTTTCCAGAAGCATTTTTCAGTGGGTCATCTGATATCTTGTGTTATGAGAAGGACCTCACCATTTTGGCACCGAAATACCCCCCCTCCTTCTCGAACCCAGGTGCAGTTATGAAGAATGCCTTTCTAGTGCTTTTTGGCCGATGAGTATGTACGAAGACAAGGTAGTATATCATGGCTATAACTACACTTACACAGGGTTAGAGTTGCGTGTATAGTCGGACCTACATTAAATAGCTGGGGTGGGGGAAGGGGGAGGGGGGTGTATGAGGATGATGGTTAGCAAAAAAAAAAAAATCCAGACCACCTTCAAGACCTGGATAAAAAGATGTAAAGTAAGACCCGTTTGTCGTGACCCTTTCCAGATTCGGGTAAAAATACGTACGGTAAAACCTGCCTGTCTTGACCAACTTCCAGACACGGATCAAACTGTAACGTACAGTAAAACTGCTGTAGTGACCAACTTCAGATCTGAATAAGAACGGCCTACAGTAAAACCCATTTTAGTGACCACTTTTCAGACTCAGAGGAAAGAAGACGTCCATTTATATCTGTTTTGTTTATTTTGAATTTTTTACAATGAAGTATGGTTATGTTTGCAGAAATAATATTTTATTTCAGTAATTGAAAAAAGGATTTTTTTCGGGGGGGGGGGAGGGAGACATTTGTTTTTGTTCACAAAAACAAGAAACTAAGTAGGTATCGATTGAAAGTGTATGATATAAGCCTGTACTCTTTATGTTTTGTGTGCACTGGCCGCTCTAGTTGGATATTTTACACAAAGTAGAATAACGTCGTCACAGTTCATGAGACGTGAGACAGGCTAAAACACGTTGGATTAATTTTTTAAACTTATTAGCCCAGCTTACGTTACAGGTAAGCTGGACTATTCCTATCGGTTTGCGGATGGTGTCCGTTTGTTAGTTAGTTCGTTAGTCAGTTGTTTATTTAGTAAACTTTGTTTCAAAATGCATCTCCCACAATTTTTATCCGATGTCATTTATTTTTGGTGTGAGACATCCCTAAGGGGTCGTGCGTATGGCTTGTGCTTTTCTAGTCGATCGGGTGATTTTTGAATTTTTGGAGAAAAAATTTTAAAATGCATTTCGACCTACAGTTTTGAACCGATTTAATTTTTTTTATATGAGGCACCCCTAAAGGGTTGAGCATACGGCTTGTGCTTTTGTAGTCGATCGGGCAATTTTTGTATTTTAGGGAGTTTTTGAAGAAAATATTTCTACAGTTTTTTTTCCGATTTCATTTATTTTTGGTATGAGGCATCCTTAGGTGGGTCGGGCATACGGCTTGTGCTGTTTGACTCGACTTGGGAATTTTTTATTTTGGGGGGAATTTTTGATGAAAATACCTCAAAATGCATCTTCTCCTACAGTTTTTCGCAGACGTCATTTATTTTGGGGCTGAGGCATGCTTAAGGTGTCATGAATACGGCTTGTGCTTTTTAGGTCGACCGGGGAATTTTTGGAGAATTTTTGAAGAAAAAAATTCAAAATGTATTTCCTCCTACATTTTTTATCAGATTTCATTTATTTTTGATATGACCGCTCTCTCTAGGGAACATGCGTACAATTTGTGCTTTTTGAGTGAATTTGAAAACTTTTGAATTTTTTTTCGGAATTTTTGAAAATAAAATTAAATGGATTTGATCCTACAGCACATAAACGCAAGTTAAATGAACTTGCGCAGTTGTCAGATTTAACAACCGCACATCGACGCAAGTTACATAAACATGCACAGTAGTCGAAAATAAGCACTACGCATCGATGCAAGTTAAATAGACATGCGCATTGGTCCGAAATGTGAACCGCGCATCGACTGAAGATAAATAAACATGTGAACTGGTCCAAAATAAGCACCGCGCATCAACGCAAATTAAGTAAAAATGCGCAGTGGTCCGGAAAAAAAAGAACCACGCATCGACGAAAGTTGACTGGACATGCGCCGTTTTCCGAAATGCGAACCGCGCATTAACGCAACCTAAAGAAACATGCGCACTGGTCCGAAATGCGAACCGCACATCTAGGCAAGTTAAATCAACATGCGCAGTGGTCCGAAATGCGAACTGCACATTAATGCAAGTTCAATAAATATGTGCACCGGTCCAACATAAGCACCGCGTATCAACGCAAGTTAAATAAATATGCGCACTTGTCCGAAAAAAGAACCGCGCATCAACGCAACCCAAAGAAACATGCGCACTGGTCTGAAATGAGAACCGCGCATCAATACAAGTTAAATAAACTTTCGGATTGGCCCGAAATGCGAACTGCGCATCGACGGAAATTGAATAAACATGCGAACTGGTAAAAAATAAGAACCACGCATCAACACAAGTTAAACTAACATGCGCACTGGTGGAAAGTGCGAACCGCAAATCAACACCAGCTAAATAAGCAAGCACGTTCGACCAAATAAATAACCGTGCATCACCGCAAAAATCCTTTTTTTTAATTACCGAAATAAAATATTCATTTCTGCAAACATGACCTTAATTCATTGTAAAAAACTCAAAATAAACCAAACAGATGGTGGTCACTAAAACAGATATAAATGGACGTCTTTTTTCATCCGAGTCTGGAAGGTGGTCGCTAAAACGGGTTTTAATGTAGGCCGTTCTTATCCAGATCTGAAGATGGTCACTATAGTAGTTTTACTGTACGTTACATTTTTATCCGGGTCTGGAAGTTGGTCAAGGCAGGCAGCTTTTACCGTACGTCTTTTTACCTGAATCTGGAAGGGGTCACGACAAACGGTTCTTACTATACATCTTTTTATCCAGGTCTTGAAGGTGGTCAGGATTTTTTCTTTGCTAACCGTCATCCTCCACACGCCCCCCCCCCCCCAGCTTTTTTACTGTAGGTCCGACTACAAACACAACTCTAACCCGTTTACCCAAGGCAACGGTAACGGTCTGTACCCTAAGTGTGGTTATAGCCATGATAGACTACCTTGTCTTCGCACATTCCCATCGTCCAAATAGCATTAGGAAGGCATTCTTCATAACTGCGCATCAGATGACGCACTTCGGTGGGAGAAGGGGGAGGCATATCGGTGCCAAAATGGTGAGCTTCTCCTCATAACACAAGATATCAGATGACCCACTTTAATAGCGAAAAATGCTTCTGCAAGCAATGCTAATCGATACAAAACAGCTCCTATATATAGAACAACTTGGCAACCTAATCAAGTTTGCGGCGAAAAAAAATCAATAGCTAGACCTGCTTAAACCTATAATACGACAATAACATTCCATGGCCTCGTAGATAACGACTCCAACGTGCACCACAACTGACACTGAGTGGCATGTTACGTAACAGCCGTAGATGAGAAGCGCGCAAAAAGTTTAATTTCAGGCGAAAACAAATAGCAATGAACCGACAGTAATGCTGTTTGTGTTTTGAAGCTTTCTAAAGAACGCAGGAACACACTAGAATCTTCTGGAAAATCCCCAGCTTAGTTAACACCTATGCTTAGATAACAAAGGAGCCAAAAATGGGGAGGGTGGGGGGGGGGGGGGGGGTGGGGGGGGTGTTGGCGTTATGCACTTCACTGATTTTCCATACGAGCTTAAACATGTTTAACAAGACCGTGCGACTTATCCGAGGAATACCTACACCGAGTCGATCCGCCTTTCCGATGTCGAGATATTTTGCTTAACAACAGATAATTTTTTACCCGTCAAAAGTTGAAACAGTCGTCTGACTGAACCAAGGAATATCCATATAAAATTTTAAGTCGATATGACTTTCCGTTATCGAGATATTATGCATACAAGATCTGGTTCAAAATATATACATTTCGCGCCATGACGTCATACGCCACTTTCGTTCGTTCTACTCGCGAAAAATATTTAAAGTTTTTTCGGACCAACCCATAAATTATCCCACCAAGTTTGAGATTTCTCCGATGTTCAGCAGCTGAGATATTTCGCACACAAGATTTTTACGTAATGACGTCATACACCTGCCCTAATCACGTAACATGCGTCAGAAGTTGACAGAACCGTCTGACTGACCCAAGGAATACACATATAAAATTTGAAGTCGATAGGACTTTCCGTTATCGAGATACTTTGCACACAAGACCTTGTTTATAATATATACATATTTTACGTGATGACGTCATACGCCACATTTGTTCGTTCTACACGCGAAAAAATCTACAGAGTCTGTCAGACCAACCAAGCAACAATCCCACCAAGTTTCAACTTTCTCCGATGTTCAGCAGCTGAGAAATGTCGCACACAAGATTTTTACGTAATGACTTCATACGCCTGCCCGGCTCCTGGACGTTCCGTACCTTTTCCTTTCCGTACCCTGCCTTTCCGCACCTTTTTTATTGGACGTTCCGCACCCTGCCAAAAGACGTTCCGCACCCTATTTGGCCGAACTGCACCCTTTCTTATTTTCAGCCTTTTCTTCAAGTTATATTTTTTTATATTTCATTTTCAACCTTGTTTTTCGGGACAACAGATTTGCAGCATGATCAGTTGTAAATTATCCGATAATTTTTCGAATTGAATAGTGAAGAAACCAGCAAAGTTTGCGTTTTGATGGCCAATATTGAGGCGAACGTGTGGTCAGCTCATTTTTCAGCACTGATTGCAATTTTAATGTACTGAAGGGCTTGATATTACGAGTTGAGTAACTCAGTCCGGAGTAAATGCTGCCAGCATCACAGTGAACTGAGTTAGTTATTTGATTGGTTTAACGACACCGTCAACCTGAATGAACTGAATAAAACTTAAGAATATGCTGTTTACTCTGATGACGGAGACGATTAACGGAGATTATGGCAGCCATCATTTATACCCTGACATAATAACTTAACGTCCAAAGACAGGGCTTACTCCCCCAAACGGATTTACTCGCCAGAGGCAGGCATTGCATGTACTACGACGGCTATACACAAGTGGTGATATGCCGCGGTGCAGTGATCTCCGTTAGGATTAGCCCGAGGGATCACAGTATATTGCAATTTTTCAGTTTTATTCAGTGCAATGTACAGCTGGCAGCATTAGCTCGGACCGGACTGATTTACTCAAGTCGGAATATGAAATCCTTCAATATATCGACACTGCATTCAATTCGGGAGAAATTGAAGTGATCACACGTTTGCCTCAATGTTGTTGATTGCAATCAGCTTGTTAAGTCATCGGAACGCAAACTTTGCTCTTTTCTTCAGAACTCAATTTGAAAATTTATCAGATAATTTACAACTGATCGCGGTGCAAAATCTTTTTTTACCGAAAACTAATAATGAAAATGAAATAAACAATATTTAAGTCGAAGAAAACGCTGAAAATTAGAAAGGGTGCGGTTCAGTCAAATAGGGTGCGGAACGTCTTTTGGCAGGGTGCGGAACGTCCAAAAAAAGGGTACGGAACGGTTTAAAAAGGGTGCGGAAAGGCAGGGTACGGAAAGGAAAAGGTACGGAACGTCCAGTCCCCGCCTGCCCTAATCACGTGACATGCGTCAAAAGTTGATAGAACCATCCAAACTTCCCAAGGAATAAATCGATTAAGTTTGAAGTCGATCCGACTTTTCGTTCTCGAGATATCTTGCACACAACACTTTGTTCACAACAGACTGACACACACACACGCACACATACACACAGAGAGAACGTACAAACACTATATGTCTCCCCTTGGTCGGGGAGACATAATAAACATACACACTGGTCCGAAATTCGAACCGCCCAAGTTAAATAAACTTTCGCAATGGTCCGAAATTCGAACTACTCAGCAACGCAAGTTGAATAAACATGCGCACTGGTCCGAAATGCAAACCGCGCACCAACGCAACCGAAATAAACCTATGCACAGGTCCAAAATAAGCACCGTGCATCAACTCAAGTTAAATAAAAATGCAAACTGGTCCGAAATGCGAACCGCGCATCAAGGCAACCTAAGGAAACTTGTGCACTTGTGCAAAATAAGTACCGCTCATCAACGCAAGTAAAATGAACATGCGCATTGGTCAAGTAAGAACTGCGCATCGACGCAAGTTATCAACACAAGGTAAATAAACATGCCCACTGATCCGAAATAAGAACCGCACATCAACACAAGGTAAATAAACATGCATCCTGATCCGAAATAAGAACCGCACATTAACACAAGGTAAATAAACATGCGCGTTGGTCCGAAATGTGAACCGCGCATCAACGCAAACTAAATAAACATGCGCACTTGTCTGAATAAGAACCGCGCATCGAGGCAAGTTACATAAATATGCGCACTGGTCCGAAATGCGAGCGTTGTTTGAAGGCATCTATGGTAGACTATCCAGTCTACCAGAGATACAAAAAATCTATTTCCCATTTTTCTGGGAAACAAATCTCTGTATGCATTTATCGGTCTATGTTCTTGTCCGGTGCTAAATTAATAATTGAGCTAACCTTTTGCCATCTCATCCTTTGAAGCCCAATTTTTCAGGGAAATTCCCTTGCTCATGCACGCTGGAATTGGTCTTATTGCTTTTTGTAAGCTGGGACTTTGTCCTTGGACAAACTTGTTTGGTATCACATAGTTTAGCTTGCAAAGCAGGTCTCGTTTTAAATAATAAAAAAAAACATACACACAAGGCAACCATACATATTTTTCAAGAGCATCCTAAACACTCGTCGATCAATAAATCTAAGATGTTAGATTTGGCTGGGTCTTTCAGAGCTCAACCTTCTTTACGTGACACTGCACGAGATCGGGCACGCCTTGGGCATGAAGCACGTGCTGAGGAACAAGCGCTCCATCATGTACCCGTACTACCGACCCGCTCCCGACCGCAATATCACGTTGGACGATGACGACATCCGGGGCATCCGCAGACTCTACAGCGAGGACATGGATCCTACCACCCTCGAGCAGATGCGCAATGACTCCGCGGGCATGGCCGTGCCAATGCAGATGAACCCCAAGATAAGCACGTTCTGCGAGAAGGGGACGATAGATGCCATTACGTCACGCAACGAGGACGGTGTTGACTACGTATACGCCTTCCAAGGTGACATGTACGTGCGCATGAGGGACGGCATGGTAGAGATGGGCTTTCCGAAGTACCTTCGCGACGACTGGCCCGATCTCCCGGTCGATATCGACAGCGTCGACGCAGCTTACAACGTCGACGCATTCGACGGCAAACTTGCCCCAATCATTCTGGTCCATAACGGCACAAGCTACACCTATGATTATAACAAACCTGTTGCCATATCGACCGAAAGTTTGACGCCAAGGAACCCGCAGCGCGACGCCATCTTTGTCAAAGGAGATACCGGCACTCAACATCACATAGCCAGTGAGTAACAAATGTAAATAATAAATAAAAATTCATCCATATTGGTCGCTTATTGGATTGCATGTTAAAACCTCGAGTATTGCAAAGTGCAATTTGAGGACAGTGAACAAACAAGAATGTACAGGGGCATTGGGATCAGCCGATCTGTTAATGAAATATCAAAAAGTGGCAGTTGCATTTAAAAACTTGCTACGGGAAGTTTTTCAAAGGCCAGCATTTGTCTGATCTCTGGCAGATCCTAAACAAGTGTGTCCAACGACATGACCCAGCCGAGTTACCAAACAAGGAAAGAGAGAAAAATATTGTTGCGATATCTCCGAAACAGTTTGTTGGATTAGGCTGAAATGTGGCAAAAAGAACCCACATATAGTGCAAATGTTTACTGCGAAGTTCTTCTTCATTTCCGTTAAAAATGTATTTTTGGCGATTTTTTTAATTTTTGAATTTTAATTTTTTTGGCCATGTTGTTGCGATATCTCCGAAACATATTGCTCCATTAGGTTGAAACATGGCAAGAAGAACCCGTATGTAATAGAAATGTTTACTGCGAAGTTGTTCTTCATTTTCTGTAAAAATGTATTTTTGGCGATTTTTTTTTCAATTTTTGGGGCTCGCCAATGTTGTGCTTTTGAGCAAGGAATTTTTTTCCACGTGACTGATTGGGGGGAGGGGGAGACATATCCGTTTTTGTTTTAACAAAACACTGGCCAGTTTAGTTTATAACTATTTGAAAAAGACTGAGAGAAGTGAATGGTTTGACAATTCAGTTATTTACCACCATTTATTCCAGTTTTTGCCAAACTTCAAAGTTCCGCCATTTCTTCAGAAAAAAATAATAGCTTGGTAGGGAACATCCCTGCGTAACATCTAAACGATTGGTGTAAAACTGTGCCAAAAAAGTCAAAAAAGTAATAGCCAGGTAGTGGACAATCCAGGGAACATTCCTGGGTAATATCAAAACGACTGGAGCAAAACTGTAGGAGGAGTGGCATTTTAAAGAAGAAGTTTAATATATGCACATACATTCAAGTCCCCTACAGTGATACGACTAACCCAGTCCGACAAAGTCGTCTGGGTTAAAAAGCAAGAAAGCCCTGACCATGGACTAAGTCTAAAACTGAAAGCGATCTGACTAAAACTACTTGCAGAAGAAGAACTACTCTGAAAAAACATGACCCCTTTTGTTATAAAACAGCTAAAACAGCTGACCTCTGACAGGATCTATCTGCTTTGTATAAACTCAGAGCGGACGGACATTTTAAAAGCTAGTTCCTCTCTTTTATGAGTACTATTTTCGCGGAATCCCCAGTAGATCTACTGAGTAAAAAGGTGTTACACACCAACAGAACAAACCGCGGTAGAGACTGGCTGTTGGACAACAACGATACGACCCCTAAAACTTCCAAACGAAAACTTTAAAGAGCATTATACTACAATTTAGAATAAATCAAATCAAACTGTAGGAGGCACCAAAGTTTGCAAAGTACCTCACTAAGTTATAACAAGCATGTCCAAGGACATGACCCAACCGAGTTAGCAAACAAGAAAAAAGAGAAAAACTCCGAAACGAATACTGTTAGGCCAAAAAAATGAAGAACTTTGTTTCTGAACGTAACTGTTTCATAATTTTAATACACAAAAACGAGTTTTCCCGGGTGAAATCTCAAAAAAAAAAAACAAAAAAAAACAAAACAAACATAAACAAAAAACAAACAAAAAACAAAAAAAACAAAACAAAAACACACACACACACAAGCACGTCCAGGAACATGGACAGCAGCCCACGAACGTTCACGCGTACTATTGAAAAGAATCAAAGGAAAAAAACACATCAAGAAAAAAGAAGTAGATTGGGTAAAAAACCACTTCAAGAACTTTGTAAAATGCATTTAAAATTTGGAAGCTACCCGAAAAGGGATGTTGCAGAGGTTGGGTTTTGACGATTCACGTTTTTACGGACATTTACACAATTCTACCAAAATTTTTAAAATTCCACCATTTTGGCATTTTTTGTCATTTGCAAAGTCCAGGTGGAGAAGCACCTGAGAAACTTTCGATTAAAATTTTATAACTATTTGAAAAAGACTGAGAGAAACGAATGGTTTGACAATTCAGTTATTTACTACCATTTATTCCAGTTTTTGCCAAACTTCAAAGTTCCGCCATTTCGGCAGAAAAAATAATTGCCTGGTAGGCGAACCCCTGTGGAACATCCCTGCGCAACATCTAAACGACTGGAATAAACCTATAGGAGGAGTAGCATTTTAAAAATGGGTCAAAACGGGCACAATAAGTGCCGACATTTTGTCAATTTTTCGTCAATCGTCAAAAAAAGTAATAGCCAGGTGGGGGACCAACCAGCGAACAATCCTGCGTAATATGAAAACGATTGGAGCAAAACTGTAGGAGGAGTAGCATTTTAACGACAAGTTTAACATACATATATACATTCAAGCCATTACAGTGATACGACTAACCCCGTCCCACAAAGTCGGCTGGGTTAAAAAGCCGCCGTTTTTGGCGAATTGCCATAACAGTATTTTTTTTCAAGAGATGACCACCTAGAGAACATTCGCATAAAATCCCTAAAACTTTCAAACAACCGCATGAGGTCAGTTTTCCGGAGCAATCGTCCCAAAAGTAATTTTTCCAATAGATGACAACCCTAGAACATCGATATAAAATTTGAAAAGATTCACATGAAAACTAGGTTGAGAAGACCCAGTTTTAAAAAGCCATTTTTCAAGACAGAACTACATTGTGAACACTCACACAAAATTGTAAAGCAGTCGGATCAAAATTGTGGGAGAAAAAGCATTTTGAGAAACTGTTATCAAACAATTAGAAATGCCCTCTCCCCCCAACTCACATTTGGCTGTTTCGTTATTTTTTATGCATTCAGTGAAAAAAAAAAATCAAAAGAGAGGACTACCTGGAGAAAACTGAAAAGAAATTGGATCAAAACTGAGGAAGAAGCTGACCGGTCTAAGACGTCCGTGACTTTACACCCTGTCATCCGCGTTCGCATCACACATTATACTTGCATAGAACACTGTACACGTATTGTATTGTATTGTATTGTATTGTTCTTTAGATCCCGTTCAACTGCTATGGTCATATCGGGATCCCCCTGCCACATTATACTGAAATGGGGCATTCCAGCCCGCCTTCTAACCCTTACATGTGGAGTGCCTCGCAGGGTAGCAAGCAGGAGTCCCAATTTTAAAGTCTTAGGTATCATCCGACCAGGGTTTCAACCCACGATCTTCCAGTCTCGAGGCGGACACTCTAACCACAAGGCCACCGGGGCTGGTCATTTTACACGCTAACTTTGCCGCTTTGCATCTAGCAGATCAGAGTTCTCTTATTTCCAGATATTTACAATAATATATTCAACTTCAAGAACAGCTTTATTTGTGAAAATGTCAAGATTTCAGCCCTTCATGAATTTTCTAATTATCTACCTCAAAAAAAAAAAAAAAAAAAAAAAAAAAAAAAAAAACATTAACCATATAATCTTAAATCTCTTTTCAGACCATTCTTTTATGTCCTTTTCAAATGGACGAGTCATTCCATGGATGCTGGTATCAAGTTTTCTGCCATTTTTGGAAGGCATTCCAATATCGGCAGCTTTCAGCAAGGACCGAAGACTCACTTATTTCTTTAGCGGCGCACAGTATTACGTTGTCTCATTTCTAGAAGACCAGCCAATGCTTTTGGTAAGTCGCTTTTCCTCCCTACCTCTTGTTAGCCAAGAAGTGCAATTTGGTGTAATCAAATCATTGTTTGACTGGATCTGATTTTTTTTCTAATGAATATCCACAGTACAAGTGTATAAATTTTCTGTCGTGGGTTTGTGTGGTTTTCATCAAGATATCAGTATGTTACTGAAAAAATAAGTGATGACCAACTCTTCATAAAGATCTTCGTTGTTCCTTGGAATCTCATCCATGAAAGCCACAAATCATTACGTCAAGACATCCCCTGAAATTGCATTTATGACCTTGTAATTTGAATTGTGTTCACCATGTTCGAAGACTTTTGCACTGGAATCGTACCCCCCAACATGGTGCCATTAGACAACGCAGATTAACAACTGTGACATGTCTTACTCAGGACTGAGCACCCCTTCTATTTTCTGTGTGCGTGAACACACACTCTTTGATTTTGTAATTTGGAATTCGTGGAATTTTAATAGACCGAATTTATGTCACGGTTAACAAATGAAAAAAGTGTATTCAGTTGTCAGAAAATCCCGACTATTGCATATTCTTTCACTGTGTAAGGTTTCTAAAGATTTTGCTTCCACAGCCGCCCCGTTAATCATCACACAGATATTAATCAAACCATGTTCAAAAAGATTTACATTTATATACATTAAATATGGTCGCAATCGGTATTATATTATGAAGATGCAGTCTGGGCCAGAATATCCTACCTACATAAGCGTCATGAAATCAATCAGCTCAGAAAATCAGGCAATCTGTAAAATCCCAAAATCTCACTTCATTACAATATCCTCATCAATTAGGTCGTCTGTTCTAGGAGACATAACTTAGCGATGAGCCTTACTTTTAAAGTGTGACCCACGCGAACTCTTGCAGAACGGACTAAGCCATCTCGACCTTGGCTGACATCCATTATGACACCAAGAGGCCACTGACCTGTCTGCACGTTTTGGTCCACAAGTAAGACGATGTCACCCGGTTTGAGGTTTCGCTGTTGTCTTAACCACTCAGTTCTGGACTGAAGTAATGGTAAATATTCCTTTAGCCAGCGCTTCCAAAAAATGTTTGCCATGTACTGCACTTATCTCCACCAACGCTTCCCGTAACAATCCTGTTTCGAAAAAACGCCTACAGGTAAACTTGTGGAGCAAGGGATTTGGAGACAAAGGCAAAGGATCGTTGACATCATCGCTGGTAGGCGTAATTTTTTGGCCTATCATTAAGAATATTTTCAGCTTCTGCCATAAATGTAACTAATGCCTCATCTGTGAGAAGCTGTTCTTTAACCAGAGCCTTTAAGATACGTTTCGTAGACTTCACTAATCGCTCCCATACCCCTCCAATGTGACTTGCATATAGATCTTCACCCGAAGACACTTATCATGAATCTTGTGAAGATTCCACTCTGCGATAGATTCCCTCAACTCCTTTTTACCAGATGTGAAATTTGTTCCATTGTCGCTAAAGACTTTTAGCGGCTTGCCGCGGCGGCTGATGAATCTTCGCAACGCTGCTAAGAAAGCATCAGTATCTAGACTATATGCAATCTCAATGTGGACTGCCCGTGTCGTCAAGCATGTAAATAAACAACCGTAGCGTTTAAAGTGGCTCTTTTCATACTTGACAAAAAGAGGACCGAAAAAATCCACCCCAACAAATGAAAAAGGCGGTTTGTCCGGTATAAGTCTCTCTTCTGGTAAAGGAGCCATCTGTTGTTCAGCAGGACTTGCATGCTGCTGTTTGCAGTCAAAGCACGAGTAATCCAATAGTACTGACGAATTGTTGCCAGAACTTGTTGTGAACCAATATGTTCATTCGTTTCGTAAAAATGGTGTATTGTTAGTTCTGTTGTATAACTTTTGGAAGGAATTATTATTGGACGCTTCAAGCCGTACTGCACTTCAAGATTTTGAAGTCGCCCGCCGACCCTCAACAATCCATCTTCGAGGAAAGGGCACAGTGTGACGAGAGAACTTGTTTTTTGTACACGCTGTGTGAGGGTGTTTGAAGTTTTTTGTTTGCAGCTTGTTCATATCCTTGGTCATACTTCAAAATTTCGATCTTGGCATATTCAAGTTCCTTAACTATGATTTCTCTAGTGGTTGGAACTAGTTCTCTATGAAGATACTTCTTGCAATAAACTGTTTGAACCTCTGAAGCCATGCAAACAGACTTCTTTGGTCTGTGCCAACATGAGTGATGTTGTATGAGGTCTGTAAGACTTCTTTGTGTGATGTTTGCCAAGACTGTCTTCTTCACTTCGAGAGTGCTTTCATCAATTGGCTGTAGATTGTCAGGCTGGACCGGAAATCCTTCGTTATTTGCTCTGTTTAAAAATTCCGGGCCATCTAGCCAAAGCTTGAGGTTGTCCATTTCGTGTGGATGAATACCCCTAGATGTTAAATCTGCTGGGCTTATTTCCGATGGTACATATTGCCAGTCGGTAGGTTTATCCACATCGTGAATGATTGCGAGTCTATTCGCAACAAAAGTCTTAAAACGTGTTGTTTTATTTCGAATATACTAAATTGTTGCAGTCGAGTCGGTCCAGAATACATATTTATGGACCTGAAGATCAAGCTCGTCCATTATGAATTGGTGCAAGCGTACTGCAACTACAGCAGCTGCGATCTCTAGTCTTGGAATGGACACAGCTTTGATCAGTGCCACTCTTGCTTTCCCAATGACTAATGAACACTTTGCACTGCTCGCATTGAATATTCGAATATACGACGCCGCCCCGTATGCCCTCTCGGAACCATCTGCAAAATGTTGCAGCTCTACTCTGCTTTCTTTGATGTAATGCTATGGCTATTAATGACTAAATTCGATAGGCAGGATTATGACTGTAACCAATCTTGCCATTATTCCCCATCACTGTGAGATATCGTGTCATCCCATCCAAGCCCTTCACGGCAGCAATTTTGCCAACATCAACTTTGGTAGCAAAGTGACAGGTGCAACAAACCCTAGAGGATCATAAAGCGAGCTGGTGACAGAGAGAATGCCACGTCTTGTTAATGGCTTGTTCTTCAGGTTTATGTTGAAAGTAAATGCACCACTGCAGTCCAAGTGTTTTCTCATCTAGATCCATCTAGATCCATATAAGCTACTGATGTACCTTTCTCCTGAGGTATGGAATCAAGAACTGCTCTATCATTGGAGACCCATTTTGTTAAACGGAAACCACCTCTCTGAAGTAGTGTGCACAGCTCTTCCACAAGCTTTATACCGTCTACAGTGGTTGGCACACTTTTCAAGCAATCATCCACATACATGTTCCTGTTAATTGTTTTAACAGCTTCAGGAGTGAAGTCATGCCTGTTGTCTTCTGCTGTCTTCCCAGACAGAACGCTGTGCAGAACGCTGTGCAAAAAGATGTACTGTCATACAATATTCATCAGGTGACTTGGTGAGGTCACATTCAGTCCACCAGAGAAAGAGCAGATAGCTGCAATCCTCTGGCGTGACCTTCAATTGGTGGAACATGGCTTCCAAATTGCCAACTATGGCAACAGGGTCTTCATGAAAACGAATGAGGACACCGACAAGGTTGTTCATAAAATTCGGACCTTGTAAAAGCTGATCGTTCAAGGAAGTACCACGATACTTAGCAGCGCAGTCAAACACGACACGTACTTTCCAAAGTTTATTTGGGTTTTGTACAAGATGGTGAGGTAGATACAAAACACCAGCTGCGCTGCCAGTTCTAAGAAACTGCCCATTGTCGACCTTCTTTGCGTAGCCCTTCTCAGTATAATCGTTTTTTCGTATGCGTGCTTCAGCTGGCTGTCATTAAGAAATTTGCGCTTCAGCAACAACCTTGGTGTTTGGAAGCAAATCAGGACTGTGTCTCCGTTGCAAGGCTACCATATACTTGCCGTCCTGCTTGGTGACTGTTTTCTCCATTCTTTGAAGGGCTTGACACGATCCTCTACAGACATTCCAGTTTTCATGTCACTGATTGAATCATTGAAGTATGTCTTCCACATTCTTTCTAGTTGTTCTTCTTTGGGAATAGCTTGGTGGAAGTTGACTCGATATGATGATTTCACACGTGATGTGCCTAGAGGTCCCTGCAATGTCCATCCCAGAAGAGATCGTATAGCGTAGGGCTCTTTCGGCTTGCCACGGCGTTCTTCCAGCGTCCAAAAAACTTCAGGCATGTCGCTCCCAATGAGTAATGTAACTCGCGAGGCATTTGTCTTTGGGAAAGAGATACCTGATAAATGTGGCCAGTTGCTTAAGGCAGAATTTGGAGGGAGACTAGATAATGAGATGGGCAAGTGCTTGACCAACAGCACATATTCAAGACTAACAGATTCAGAGCAGTCAATTGGACACACCGTCAAACTGACACGGGAACCCTGTTCAACTTGTGACTCTCCGTTCACAGTCGATACGCTTAATGCTCTCGGTTTACATGAAATACCTAGCTCTTTCAGGAGACGTTCATCACAAAGCGTAAGGTCTGAATCTGAATCCAGAAGAGTGTACGTTTCGCCACATGTTCCCTGACTTTTGTCACATACCGGTATAATTCTAAGAGCCACAGTTACAGCCTGGCTGTTTGTCAAGTGCACATTTGTTGTAGCAGGAGTTTCATCAGAAACCTTTTCTTTCATTTCAGGTTTCGGACCAATTTTCAAACGATTGACATCATGTACAAGGTCGTTGCGTTTTCCCTTACATTGCGTAGATTGTGGTTTCCCCCAACACTCTTTGGCTGAGTGGCCAAATTTTAAACAATTGAAACACAACCGATTCCTGCGTGTGACTTTTTCTCTTTCGTCAAGCCCCTGCTCACGAAACTTTGAGCACTTGGCAATAAAATGATTGCCTTTACACATTGAACACGACTTGGGCTTGACACTTTTTTCAGCAGGTATCTTTCCACTGACCAATGTTTTTTTTAATGTCCTTTTTCTCTAATTGAGGGACTGAACTACTCTGGGTTGCAAAAGTTGACCTCTTCCCACGATCATGACCTTTATTGACCGTCACATGTGTTTGAGTTTTCATCTTTGAATCATTGGCAAACTCTTGCCCGTACAAGGAGGACGCTATCCTCGCCCTGTTCTGAATAAAACTACGCAAATGTGAGAAGTTTGGTTCAATATTTGACTGAATAATTTCGTCAACTTTGTCAACCCATTTTGCCCGTATTACATGAGGTAGGCGTTTCACTATGCATCGAATGGTTTGGGTGCTGTTTATGTCGGACATGTAACCGAGTTTTGATAGGGTAAGTTCACACCTTTGCATTTCTTCGGACAGTTCAATTAAACCATTCACATCATTTGGTTTGACAGTGGGACCGTCTGTAAGACTCAATATATGACCTCGCAATGATATGCGGTTTACCGTATTTCTGTTTCAACAGCTCACACGCATGTGCATAACCATGTTCTGGATCGTACAACACACAGTCTTCTATCAAACGATTTGCAACACCAGTACAAAACTGATCAAATAATTGAGCTTTACTTTGCAAACTGCTAACTTTACTTGCTAAATTACACTCAAAGTTTGTCATAAATTTGAAGTAGTCCTTTGCGTTACCCCCAAACTGCATGAGTTCAGGCTTCGATAAAGCAACACTTTCAGCCAATGCTGCCAAATTATTAACAGTTTGATTCGGCAAACAAACAGTCCGCTTGGTCTTGGATCGGTGGTTCATACTGCGAAGATTGCAAAGCAGACATCTGCCCATTAGTACACCTCGCTTTTGGACTTAGTACATACAGGAATGTTGATGTCCGAACCTGAGGCTCCTGTCCATAATCATTAGCGATTGGCGCTTGAGCATATGGGGCGTATGCATTTGCATATGACGGTTGCACTCTTGGATTGAACAGCTCTTGCGTTGGTGACCTAGACGTGTTCACAAATGAACCGTATATATGACCATGCGTCGGTTCCCGCTCCATTGCAGCTACGTGTACCTGTGCGGTACGTACAGCTGACACCTGTGCCTAGGCATCTTGACCTGCAGCTAACGCCATACTATCAGCATTCAGTGGCACCGCTGGCGACTGTACGTTCGTATATGTGTACGGTGCCTGTGTCGACTGGGTATGCTGATGCACACAAGGCATTGCTGTTGAAAACGTACTTTCATGAACGTCCGTCAACAGCCCCGTATGATCACATGGTAACGAAGAAAGTTGCGTTGCGTGTACTGCATGTACGGCTGTCATGGGTTGCAATGGGCGTTCATGTATAGTTGGGACTACTAGTGACGGCGCATGTGTAATGACCGTGTGAGCCGGCAGGTTGACCGCATGTATGTCCGGGGCAACACGTGGTTGCGCAGCTAGTGCATATGCGCTTGGCGACTGTTTGCGTAGGTTCAGCTGGGGCATTTAACACACGTGTCGGTGGCATTTGCACATGCGTTTTATGCGTCACTGGTATCCACGCATTGACCTCCGCTCGCAAATCTGACGCGCTTGGTGACTGTGCACTAACCTCCAATGCATGCGGTGACGGCGCACTGACCTCTGCGAGCACATCGGAGACATATGGTGACGGCTCACTGACCTCAACTTGCGAGTCCAAAACAGATGGCGAGCGCGCGCTTAATTTCACTTGCCGTTCAAACACATGGAACCTCCGTGGACTAACCTCCGCTTGCGCCTCCAACACGGGGGGCAATCGCGGACTGTCCTCCGCTTGCGTTCCTGGCTTAGGGAGAGTTTCGATACTGCGGGATTCGAAGGGGGGCGCAAGTTGCAATAGCGGAAAACTACTGTCAGATTCATCGTCAAATTCAACATAAGCATTCTTTTCGGCCATCGAAGCATTTATTTCGGATTCAATTTCGAGCACATCCAGTTTTTGATTAAATTCAAGCTCAGTTTCTGCTGCCTTTGCTTTCACACGTTCATGTTCAATCTGAAGAGAATGTTTTTTATGAACAAATGATAACTTAGCTCGCAATGACGCCCGTTTGCCGCTGCTCTCATTATAGCGGAGTTCGAACTACTGGTTTGCCTGGATGTCGAAGCCGGTGGGGAGCTCGAATGGTAGGAGACACTGTCCGACGGTTTAATATTATCCGTAATTTGAATACGATATTTCAGCAATTTGCGAAGCTCCCGTTGCGCTGTTAGCTCCCTCGAGTTGGTGTTGTGGCACTCTATACAACAGAGTCGCTTTATTTCCCGATGTCGGAAGTCTCATGGCAAGGAGAACCCGCATATAGTGCAAATGTTTACTGCGATGTTTTTCTTCATTTTTTTTTCACTTTTTTGGGCTCGCCAATGTTGTACTTTTAAGCAAGGAATTTTTTCCACGTGACTGACTGGGCGCCGGGGGAGACTTACCGGTTTTTGTTTTAACAAAAACACTGGCCAGTCTAGTTTTTACTATTATTAATATTATTTGGCTTTATTTCCAAAGGAGGTGAAAATGCATTATTAAATGTGAATTCTATATTTCTTTTGTTTCCTTAATTTTGCTATTTCTGGTTTCGTTCACGCTCCCCCCTCCTCCCCCCCCCAAAAAAAAAAAAAAAAAATCATAATAAATAACTAGAGCGGCCAGTGCACACAGTGTACAGGCTTATAGTACACACCTTCAATCGATACCTACTTAGTTTCTTGTTTTTTTGTAAACAAAAACAAATGTCGACGACAACGAAAAGCAGCCTCACATCTAAAAAGCATTTTTATCCAATGAATGTTACAGACGTGTATAAACATTGATCTGTAGTCGCGAGAAATTATAACCAAAATTACAACGTTAAGATTTTTTTTTTTTTGGTTTGTTTGTTTGTTGCGAGCAATATAAGCCTACACATCGTTGCTTATCCAACATCTATTCAACATTGTGCCAAGACGTTGCTCTGTGGTCGCTACCAATCGCAATAAGTTACAACCAGGTTTAATGTTGCGATTTGGTCGGGGTCACTGACGCAACCTCAAATCGACGTCTTACCGACGTCAGAATGTTTACGGGATACAGCATGCCCAGCGCTGTGTTGCGTGATGTTTTGATGCAACCAGCAACTTCGCATTACTTTTAACAAAGATTTTAAAATAATTCTAAAATTTTAAATATTCGAAATCCTTTTTCTTTTTTTTTTGGGGGGGGGGGCAACTGCACTTTTCGCTACTCACTAACGAAAACGGTCTGGTCTGACACGCACTTCTTCAGTCAAACTTATCAGGAATTTTATTTGTTGTTGCAGAAAGGATACCCAAAAAGCATCGCTGAAAATTTCCTCCACTGTAATACATCTATGATGATGGCCGTGCCCATTACTGCGCTCCACGCGAGTTCTAGTGAAGCCACCACTGGCAGCCTGTACTTGACACGAGATACTGGTATCAGTCAAGAATCTAACTCAGTACACGACTTAGTAACTACCGCAGTCACGGCCGCAGGCTCCAGCTACCCCAGTACACGATGGGTTACAGGGCTACTGCTGGTACTCGAAGTACTATTTAATGTCTTCTAGTACAAGGAAACCTCTAGTGAACATTTCATGCACCCAACGAGCAAACTTTACTTCAAAGGGTACGGCCCAGTTACCACTTGCAACTAACCAAGTTCTGCTGAAAGACTTACTCCGCGTTGAACATTTAGTTTGGCCACGCCTAGATTTTCGCCGTCAGTTCCCACACTTTGCTCACGCTTCCTGCGAGTGTCAGGCGACATGCTCACGACACAGAGGCGAACACTGGCGAAAGGCGCATTTCATAATGAGCGTGAAAAATCGGATAAAAATGACATTCTGCTATTGGAGACTACTGGAGGTTGTTTATTAAGTAAGGATATTCACTAACGGGTGTGGGGCGGTCAAATATTCATCGTCGCATTTGAATGTGCCTAAACGAAGGGTTGGTTGTATACTTATCGTGTGCTCGCTAAATTGGTCACCAGCAAATTAGTCAATAACCCAGAACTATGCTGTGCGCTGTGAATTTAGCTTATCGCGGCCCACTGGGTTTCGGACGTACATTACCAAAGACAGACCTAAGATTGAAACGGTTGTTCACGTTGGCGTGCTGAGTTAGACAATGAATCTCGATAGAATTGAAACTGATGGACATGACGATGACAGAGATGCGCTCTTTTTTTATTCTTAACAAGTATGTGATGTGTAAATAGCCGTTATTTCCTGTACAAACAACTCTTGAAATAATATTATTTGACATACCAAGTTGCGTTTTGAAAAAAAAGTTCAAATGTGTAATAGCAACTTCAGCAAAACTGGTTGTCAAAAAGTGAAATATCATCAGTCTTTACTTGATGAAATGTGCAATTTACAAGTGAGAGCGTCATATATCAACAATGTATGGCGACTTTATCTTGTTTTTACAGTTCGTAATTATCACCACGTCGTCGTGATACCGCATTCGACAGAAAGCTTGGGTTGCTGTTTTAATTGTAACGTGCTTGATCCCAGATGTAAAATTAAAACTTAATCCGAGGGCTTTTTGTATAGACCAATGAAAAAGATTTTGTTGATCGGCTTTCCAGTGGTTGGATCAGTGTTTGGAGAAGGTACCGCTGTAGTACTCGGTGCGAATTACGAAAAAAATGATGAAAAGAATTATCTGCCGGCCACTTTACAAAGCTGTTTTTGTTGTTACACCGACTTGGTCATTGTAAGCACTGTACCACATAGCATAGAAAGACCTGGTTTTGTTCAAATGTGCGTAAAAGCTATTAACAATTGTTTTGAATCTCTAAAGCTGAGCGAAATAGTGCTGTAGATTTTAAAATGAGAAAATAATATTAGTTTAATGACATTAGTTCATAGACCAATCGCGCCTTACCGACACAAAATAGAGGGGTCTGTGAAAAGTAATTTAATTCATCGGTGGAAATTTGTTAGTTTAAAGAAACAAGAATGTCCAGGGACATTGTGACCAGCCGAGATCTAGTAAATCACCTATCAACAGGCTTGCTTGGTCGCCAACAAGTGGTTGCCATATTGTTAACCCGGTTGATGAAAATTCGTATAAATTTATAAAAGGAATCCGGTCAATTTGTGGAAAAAAAGCGTTTTGAAAACTGGCTACTAAATATTTTTAAATGCCCCCCCCCCCCCATTTTTGGCGGATCACCAGCCTTTTCAAAAGAGGACCGCCTAATGAACATTTATGAAAAATTTGAAGACAATCCGATTAAATCGTTGAATAAGGGCTTTGCAGTGCTGCCAGCCGAGATATACGTTATAAACGTATGAAAAGAGGCTGAAAAACATATGCCAGAGGCCTAAGAATGTGTAAAAAACGTACACTTATATATGACATCAAAATTTGAAATACAGCTGTAATAAATATACAAAATATAGGAACAGAATTAAATGCATATACAGTCAATGGTGAAAGGTATTTGATACTGCTATATTTTAATGAGCGCTTAGAATGTTATACAGTAAAACCCCGGACATGGACACCCCTCTGTTATGGACACCCCTGAATTATGGACAGCATTTTTCAGTCTGTTTTAAAACGCCATAGAGTTTTGTTATATCTAGACCCCTCTATTGTGGACACCCCTCTGTTCAGAATTAGGGACACCTTTTTTTATCCCGTAAGTACGGTTACACTTTTAAAACAACCCCTCTATTGTGGACAGTCAAATTGCTGTCCATATTTTGTACGTTATGTAAACAACCCCTATCAGCTTGTTACTCTGTAGTGTTTGTTTTTTTTTTCGCTATTGTTATCTGTGGGTATTGAGTACATTATATTGAACACAGTGCATGTAAAGACAATAGGGCTTATAACAAAAGATGTGTTCTTAAGAGAGAAGCTTTATACAACTAATCCCTATTGACATGTGTTCCGTCTTTTAAAATGCGCATAAAAGAAGGAGTAATTCATTGTCTTTATACTCATTTAAGATGTTGCTCAAGGTGTTAAGTCTGAATGTCGGTAGTGTGAAAAGAAAACGGAACAAACTTTCGCTATCTGATAAATATAAAATAATCAAAGCTAGTGATGGAAAAAGTGTCAGAAAAATGGCCAAAGATTTTAGTTGTAGTTGTCAGATGGAACAGGACCTCGAAATTAGGGACACCCCGCCACTAGGGACAAAATTATTTAGTCACTTTTAGTCCCTAATAGCGGGGTTTCACTGTATTTATAATTAATGGGACACAGGTTTTGAAAACTTCCAGAAAGAGCCGTCTTCCTACAAAGTGTTGCAAATAAACAGCACAACTTTTTTCAGTAAATGTTCAAAAAGTCCCTAAAAACGTATGCAGCCCCAAAAAACGCATAAGAACTGTGTTTTTACAAAAAAAGAAAAAAAGGGTCAATTGGCCAATTTTCGGTGTTTGAACACTTATGCCACATTTGAGGGCATTCCGATCAAAGTTTTGAGAAAGCAAGTGCGCCCAAGGGCAAAGTCCCAGCTTACGAAAAGCGATAAGACAAATTCCAGCGTGTCTGAGCAAGGGAATTTCCCTGAAAAATTTGGCTTCAAAAGGCGAGATGGCAAAGAGCTAGCCAGATAATTAATTGGCAACGGACCCGAACATAGATTGATAAATACATACAAAGATTTCTTTTCGAGAAAAATGGGAAACTTGTCTTGCGTATCTCTGGTAAACTGGATAGTCTACGCGACATACCTTTGAAGAACTTATCGAAATTGTATCCACACATGCGTACTGTTGGTCGGACATAAACAATTATTTCAACAATGCGCATGTTTGTTTAGCTTGCGTTGAAACGCGCTTCATATTTCGGACGAGTGCGCATGCTTATTTAATCTGCGTGGCTGGCATTTCCGACCAGAGCGCATATTATGTAATTGATGAACGATTCGCATTTCGGACCACTGAGCATGTTTATTTAACTTGCGTTGATGTGCGGTTCGCATTTCAGACCAGTGCGCATGTTTATTCGACTTCCGTTGATGAGCCGTTCCCACTTCGGACCAGTGCGCATGTTTGTTTAGCTTGTGTTGGTGCGCGTTTGACTTTTTGGACCAGTGCGCATGTTTCTCTGATTTGCGTTAATGCACGGTTCTTATTTTACATCACTGCGCATGTTTATTTAACTTGCGTTGATGCGCGGTTCGCATTTCAGACCAGTGCGCATGTTTACTTAACTTGCGTTGATGCGGAGCTCGCATTTCAGACCAGTGAGCATGTTTATTCGACTTCCGTTGATGAGCCGTTCGCACTTCGGACCAGTGCGCATGTTTGTTTAGCTTGTGTTGGTGCGCGTTTGACTTTTTGAGCCAGTGCGCATGTTTCTCTAATTTGCGTTAATGCACGATTCTTATTTTAGACCAGTGCGCATGTTTATTTAACCTGCGTCGATGCGCGGTTCGCATTTCGGACCAATGCGCATGTTTATTCAACTTCCGTTGATGAGCCGTTCGAAATTCGGACCAGTGCGCATATTTGTTTAACTTGCGTTGATGCGTTGTTCAGATTTTGGACCACTGCGCATGTTTATTCAACTTGCGTTGATGAGCGTTTCTTATTTTAGATCAGTGCGCATGTTTACTAACACTTGACAAGCTGTTAGCTTGCAAGGGTTATATGAATTTGTGCGAGCAGCCGTTCGGCCTTTTTGGAAGGCCAGCCCAAGCCGGCCTTCCTATAGTGCTACATTCCGCTTGGGGTATTTTTTTTTTGAGACGGTTCCAATTTCATTCATAAATTTACGTTCATTCACAATATGTTTACGTTCACTGATGAGTCAACTAACAGTTACTACCATGGGCCAATGAAATTTTAAGATTTTTGTGATGTCATGCATCTGCTTTGAATATTTATCAGCTCCCATTGAGAAACCTATTAGGGTTTGTCTCAAACATTGAATGAGCAGGACATTTATTGCATTTCGTCTGAAAGAAACTAAAAAACAGCGACTTAGGAATACTGGACCATGAAACAAGTCGCAACTTGTCGTCTAGGTTTGCCATAGTCACAGCGATTTGATAACCTGTGGATTGTGGCTTACAATTTTGTTATTGAGTTTTGGCCGATATTCTTTGAACTTCGATAGCTTATTGATTTTGTTTCAAAGATTCACTGTTTTCATGAAATATTAAAACAGTTTTTTTGAATAGATTAAAAAATGACAGGAGCATTTTTATGGGTTTCACGGCAATGTTTTCTTTAGGTTGAGCATTGAAGTATGACTGCATCCGTTGATGACTGTTGTGTGCTGCATTTGGGTTATCAGTGACCCATTTGTTGCGCACTACTTTTTCGCTGTTTTTGAAAGTAGACAGGTCATGTTTGGGAACACGGCAAACGTGAACGGTTGAGTATGAACCACGGAGAGCATTTTACTCAAGTTTGAGTAAAATAGTGAAAAGAGTGTATTTTTTGCAAGTAAATGCGGAGCATTTAACGTACAGCACAAAACACCACACAGTTGCTCAGCTTTGTGCGAGCTCTCACTGCGTAAACAGATAACACAGCGTATGCCTGATCAGTCAATCAAACCTTAAGTCAACAAAAACCAAACACTACTCGGCTTATAAGACGTATTCAACCTGTGTTGTTTGCTAATATATTTAGCTGGTATTAAGTTATCAACCTATGGAGTTTTTATCTTGACAGTGGTCCGATTTTTAGAATATTATAAGCTGCATACATGCTGTACCATAAGCTCTGTACATAGTTGTATAACACATTGTATGCATGTTGTAAAATACTTTATATTATTCAAGAAATAACCCATTAAAGGAAGTCTTTTTGCGTTTTAATTTTTGTCCAGTGTTTCACATTTCGCTAGCGAAATGCGGTTCTAGTTTAACTTGCGTTGATGCGCGGTTCGCATTTCGGACCAGTGCGCATGTTTATTTAACTTGCATTGATGTGCGCTTCGCATTTAGGACCAGTGCGCATGTTTACTTAATATAGGGATAGATCGGGGGGCTGAGTGCTTTGCATGGGATTCGAGGACGAGTGGAAGGCCTGTGAACGAACCGCGCAGTGGTGAGCGGAAAAAAGATAGCGGAAAAAAGCCAAAAACTCGAGATTTTGCTCAAAAATGTGTCGCACAGCAACTTGTGCAATGCAAAGGAAAACATTTTACGTCACAAAGCCATCGTCATAGTATCTCGGAGTCATGCCCATTGTTTTTCTGTGAATTGGTTTTGTGACTTTTGCACGCGGTTAGAGCACGCTGGCGGTTTCTTATCATTTTTTTACGGGAGTGCATTACTCAGTTGGTGCGTATTATAATTTGCGTTGATGCGCGGTTATTATTTCGGACCACTGTGCATGTTTAATTAACTTGCCTTGACGCGCGGTTCACATTCTGAACCAGTGTGCATATTTATTTCACTTGCGCATGGTTATTCAACTTCCAAGTCTTGGCGGATGTCCCAAAAATAAAATTCAAGAGGGGCCTACCTGGAGAAGAATCGTACAAAATTGGAAAGGAATTCAATCAAAATTGTGCGATAAGAAGCATTTTCAAAATTAAACGTCAATAAATTGAAAAATGTCCCCTATTTATGGAATTTTTGGGAGGATCGCCAATTTTTGGCAGATCGCCAGAAACAGCAGGATTTCAAGAGAGCACAGAAAATTCGTGCGAAATTTAAAGAAAATCTGATCAAAATTATTCGAGAACAAGCAGTTTGAAAATTGGCAAACCAAAAAATTATTATTGCCCCCCCCCCCCCATTTGGCCAATTTTTGGCCGATCGCCAAAATAAGTATTTTTTCAAGAGAGGCCTTCCTAGAGAACAGTTGTACAAAATTGGAAAGGAATCCGATCAAAACTGTGGGAGAAGAAGCATTTTGAAAATTGGCACCCGAAAAATTTCAAATGACCAAGGCCCCCCCCCCCCCCCCCCCATTTAGCCAATTTTTGGCCGATCGCCAAAAACAAATGTAAAGAGAGGCCTACCTAGAGAACATTCGTGTAAAATTTGAGAGAAATCCGATCAAAACTGAAGGAAAAGAAGCATTTTAAGTAAAAGTTTATACACGTACATACGCACATACAGACGACGGATGCTCCTCTATAGATGTGATAAAACCAGCCCAACACAGTCGGCTGTTCTAAAAACCGGTAAAATGACGCCATCATGACAACCGTTTTCGATATATTTAGCCTTAAAAACTTCATTAGACGGCAATGTTGACGTCATTGGTAAAAAACAATTATAGGGAGGATCAAGACCCTACATAGTCAACTGTAAAATTGCCAAATTTTATTTTTCCAGCTCAGCCCTTTTCGGTGCAGATCTGTGGAAACCGACTGAAAAAGGCGTGAAAATGGGGAAAAAAGTTCAAAAATCCTTCAAAACAAGACCACGAAATTCGATGATGACTATTTAGCATAATACATTGTAGTCTCTTGCAACATTTCAAGATTTTCCACTTCACTCTCGACCAACTTAAAGCAACTCTACTACCAGAAGATGAAAGGCAACAGACTTGATGCACCCAGCATTCAACTATAATATCCGACCACAATGTAAGTTGCACAAAAATGTCGGACCTATGTGATAACGTTCAGCAGTGCCAATGAAAGGGCAATCGAACTCTGGTGGAACCCTTTGCCTTTGGAATGGCGAAAACGGCCTGAACTTCGGATTCGTCTTGCTTTTGTCTTACCTAAAATTTGCTGAAGAAAAACGTTATTTTTGTGGTGGTCTTAATCTGGGATCTTCTTGGTCCGGGTTTTGGTGTATAGATATTTTTGATAAACAGAAAATGCCATCTCCACTAAATAGCAGGGATGAAATTTCTAAACCAATGTCTAGACCTGGTTTCGCCACGATTAATCCTAGGAAAAGCAGATGTAGACCAAGCCTTGTCATCCACCCTGTATATCCTACCTGGGATTCCACATCTAACTGTTCCGAGAGGACTCCACGACTGGCCATTCTGTTGCTCATGTCGGCCATCTTCTCTTCTTGAGCCTTCATCTGTCTGTCTTTCAAGGCCACCGTTTCTCTCACTTCTCCCAGTAACTTTTCCACCATTGTCGTCAGGTCGGCTATTTTGATATCTCTGTCAGCAATAGCTTCGCTACGTTCTGTAGATGAAGCCTGTAGCTCCAACATTATGTTTGTTTTCTGAAAAGTACACATGTATTTGCCACTCACTGATTCGAAAGCATGGTGGTAAATATACTAAGGAAAATGTCCTGAAATTTAAACCAAAAACCTGCAAATGACAACTAATATTTTTCATTTTTATTCACAAGAACTTGTGTTATTCTGGTTGGCCTTGAAACAGTTTAATTCTAATTTTAGACAAGGAATGACTGGAAAAAAAACAGACTACAACAAACATATTTCAAAAAGCAAAATGTGGCAACCACTGACCTTGGGTGATTTATATTGTATCTTGAATTTCTTTCAAGAATTTTGTTTAAAGTTTTACAACTGAAACTTTAACAAGATTGTCCATGGACAATGCCCCAGGTCGCGAATACTGATGTCACAATTTATGGCATACAATTATTACCAAACCAGACTGATTTCGCAATGGAGTAGCAAACAATTTTACACTTTGGAGCGCAAAATTAACCATAATAAAGGTTTATTTTTTACCTTGATCTTCACTACCATCTTGCAAAATTTCACGAATTAGTAGAAAGAGACAACTTTTTAGCAAAGCTTGGTTTTGATTCGCTAGACTTGCGAAAATTTTCCTGTTGATAAAAAAAAAATAAACAAATAAATAAAATAATAACTAGATGCTGTCAGAGAGCAGCAATATCCCCCGTGAAACCCTAAATATTACCCCTATGCAATATCTAAGCTGGACACCCTTCCTTGAAGTCCACTCCGTTTGCATATATGTCGATTTATGACGATTTTTAAAAGCCTGTCATTTTGTCAATTTTGCTTCGATCAAACTGAAACCTTGACGTTGCACATCTTTATACCCTATATGTTGCCTATATGAAATATGAAAGCTGAATTATGCTTCGTTGATATAGAAGTGGTGTCCACAAAGTCCTATACATGTGCACATATGTCTATTTTCAACGATTTTCAAAAGCCTGTCAATTTGTCAATTTTGCTTCGATCAAACTGAAACCTTAACGTTGCACATCTTTATACCCTATATTTTGCCTATATGAAATATGAAAGCTGAATTATGCTTCTTTGATATAGAAGTGGTGTCCACAAAGTCCTATACATGTGCACATATGTCTATTTTCGACGATTTTCAAAAGCCTGTCAATTTGTCAATTTTGCTTCCATCAAACTGAAACCTTGACGTTGCACATCTTTATACCCTATATTTTGCCTGTATGAAATATGAAAGCTGAATTATGCTTCGTTGATATAGAAGTGGTGTCCACAAAGTCCTATACATGTGCACATATGTCTATTTTCGACGATTTTAAAAAGCCTGTCAATTTGTCAATTTTGCTTCGATCAAACTGAAACCTTGACGTTGCACATCTTTATACCCTATATTTTGCCTGTATATAAATGAAAGCTGAATTATGCTTCGTTGATATAGAAGTGGTGTCCACAAAGTTCATACATGTGCACATATGTCTATTTTCGACGATTTTCAAAAGCCTGTCAATTTGTCAATTTTGCTTCGATCAAACTGAAACCTTGACGTTGCACATCTTTATACCCTATATTTTGCCTGTATGAAATATGAAAGCTGAATTATGCTTCGTTGATATAGAAGTGGTGTCCACAAAGTCCTATACATGTGCACATATGTCTATTTTCGACGATTTTCAAAAGCCTGTCAATTTGTCAATTTTGCTTCGATCAAACTGAAACCTTGACGTTGCACATCTTTATACCCTATATTTTGCCTGTATGAAATATGAAAGCTGAATTATGCTTCGTTGATATAGAAGTGGTGTCCACAAAGTCCTATACATGTGCACATATGTCTATTTTCGACGATTTTAAAAAGCCTGTCAATTTGTCAATTTTGCTTCGATCAAACTGAAACCTTGACGTTGCACATCTTTATACCCTATATTTTGCCTGTATGAAATATGAAAGCTGAATTATGCTTCGTTGATATAGAAGTGGTGTCCACAAAGTCCTATACATGTGCACATGTCTATTTTCGACGATTTTCAAAAGCCTGTCAATTTGTCAATTTTGCTTCGATCAAACTGAAACCTTGACGTTGCACATCTTTATACCCTATATTTTGCCTGTATGAAATATGAAAGCTGAATTATGCTTCGTTGATATAGAAGTGGTGTCCACAAAGTCCTTAGCTTGAAGAGGGGACGGACGGACGGACAGACAGACGGACGGACAGACGGACAATCTCAAACCTATATCCCTCCGTTTCACGGGGGATAATAATAAGCTGCTCCCCCCTCCACTAGTCCACCCACCTGGGCGTTCAGTGTGTCCAGAAAGTTTTGTGATTAATTGAAATCTGCTGGAGAAATGGCATTCATTCAAAGATCACAGTCGGACGGACAGACGACAGAGGCCACACCATGGGTCCAGCCCATGGTGTCCGAAGACCGAATGTGGTGGCAAACATAATCATAATAATTTCAAACTAGAGCCTCAGTAAGGCAGGATCCCCCGTGAAGCAGTAAAAGTAAAATGAGGTCAAGTCACGCTGCAAGGTTTCAGGTTCCTACTGCAATCCCTTCTATGAGAAGTCGGCCAGACAAAACATCGTCTCACGGCTAAGTTCAAGCCGAAAATTTACCTATTTGACAATTTTCCACGACGTCAATTTTTGGCCGATTTGGACAATAATGCCATGTTGCATATCTTCAATACATACATTTTACCATCAAAGGTTTCAGGTTCCTGCGACAATTCCTTCCATGAGAAGTCGGCCGGACAAAACATCGTCTCACGGCTAAGTTAAAGCCAAAAATTCACAATGTTTGACAGTTTCCCACGACGTCAGTTTTGGCCGATTTGGACAATAATGCCACGTTGCACATGTTCAATATATATATTTTTCATCATGCAAGGTTTCAGGTTCCTACGACAATTCCTTCAATGAGAAGTTGGCCGGACAAAACATCGTCTCACGGCTAAGTTCAAGCCAAAAATTCAACATATTTGACAGTTTAGCACGACGTCTATTTTTGGCCGATTTGGACAATAAGGTCACGTTGCACATCACCAATATATATATATATATATATATATATATATATATATATATATATATATATATATATATATATATATATATATATATATATATATATATATTCACCATGCAAGGTTCCTACGACAATCCCTTCTATGAAAAGTCGGCCGAACAAAACCGCTGATGGGTGTTATGTGCAGGGGGCGGCATGTTGCTAAGTTATTTATCCCAAACAAAACAATCTATTTTACGATCAAAATAACAATTTTAAAAAATCTGTATAAAATCAAAATTCACGCCTCCCACATCAGTTTTCTGCCTCGGTCCCTTACGATTTTTTAAGTTTGTAAAATGGAATTTTTGACCTCAAAAATAAACTTTGAATTCTAAAATTCAACTAGAGCAGTGTGCCCACATGTTCCCCACAGCCCCCCCCCCCCCCCCCCCCCGCCCCATCAGTAACCACGTCCATCATTAGTGAATCAAGAGCTGAAATTTTCCAAGTCCAGCTGGTCCATTTTCCTTGGACGAACCTGGCCCATTCACAATACCGATCTGTGTTTGTTCCCATAGAAGCTACATACCAAGTTTCATTAGTCCCCCGCCGGGGGACTATAGTCTTCGGGTTTGTCTGTTCGTCTGTCCGTCTGTCTGTCGACACCTTTTTTGTTAACACACTCAAGCCTACATTTTTCCACCGATTGTTAAGATATTGAATATATAGGTAGTACTGGAACAAACAAGGATCGGTATTGTAAATGAGAAATGTCGGCCCAAGGACATTGGCCCAGCTGAACTTCACAAATTTTCCCAATCCTTACTCGGTCGAATGAGTTTGTTAACACACTCAAGCCTACATTTTTCCACCGATTGTTAAGATATTGTATATATAGGTAGTACTGGAACGAACAAGGATCGGTATTGTAAATAAGCCATGTCGTCCCAAGGACATTGGCCCAGCTGAACTTCACAAATTTTCCCAGTCCTTACTCAGTCGAATGAGTTTGTTAACACACTCAAGCCTACATTTTTCCACCGATTGTTAAGATATTGAATATATAGGTAGTACTGGAACAAACAAGGATCGGTATTGTAAATGAGCCATGTTGGCACAAGGACATTGGCCGAGCTGAACTTCACAAATTTCCCCAATCCTTACTCGGTCGAATGAGTTTGTTAACACACTCAAGCCTACATTTTTCCACCGATTATTAAGATATTGTATCTATGGGTAGTGCTGGAACGAACAAGGATCGGTCTTGTAAATGAGCCCTATCGGCCCAAGGACATTAGCCCAGCTGAACTTCAAAAATTTTCCCAATCCGTACTCAATTGAATGAGTTTGTTAACACACTCAAGCCTGCAATTCTGGATCGATTGTTGAAATCTTTTAGATATAGGAAGTATTGGAACCAACAAAGGTCGGTATTGTAAATGACCGCTGTCGGCCCAAGGACATTGGCCCAGCTGAACTTCAGAAATTTTTACAACCCTTACATACTGGAATGAGTTTGTTAACACACTCAAGCCTACATTTTTTGAAACAATTGGCAAAATGTTATACACATAGGTAGTATGGGTGGTAACAAGAATTGGTATTGTAAATGAGCCATGTTGACCCAAGGACATTGGTCCAGCTGGAATTTTAAAATTCACGAATATGATACGAAAATTTGTAGTCCAACCTAACACAATCAAATACTGGGATTGTATGCCGGCGGGGGGCATAGTCAGTTTCACTGACCCACTTGTTAAAATCCTTGCAGCAGTTTTTAAGTTATCTTGTTAACAAGCTCTTGATCACAGAGCGCCACACCGACCGACACGCGGTCGATCGCATATATTCCCCCTGTGGGGAATAAATTAGTGATAGCGAAATATAAATTATTGAGATCTACAATGATTTATTGATATCTTTAATTATACAATATTTTGATATCAAAAATAAGCATTTAACGTTAAAACGGCATTCCATAAAACCCAGAGTGTTCTAAAACGGAAAAGAAATTGTAAAAAGTTCCAGAACCTGTAATGCTTCAACCCCTCTTGTATTGAAGAACACATTTGCCGAGGCTTTTCAGCACCAACTGCTCTCAGTAGATGCAGTCAATGCAGCACCTATACACCAAGGTTATTGACAGTGGTAATCTACTACTTAGCAATTCTGAATCACCAAACGAATTATCTAAATCATTTATCAAGCACGGTTTAAGAAACGGAGTCAAGAGTGGAGCAAACGTTTTCCAAATTTGGAAATAGTTTTAGCAAAAAATTGGCCTTCTTCTAAAAAAATGAAATCTGACGTCTTCCATCATTAAAGATGTTAATCTAGTCAACAAACTTGTCTTTAAACTTGTCTTTAGTCTTGTGTCTCTTGGAAAATGGCAAGAAAGTCTGATCTGGTTGAATTTTTTTATAATAAATTACGCTGAAATCATGAAAATGTCTGAATATTTGTAATAAATAAAAAAATGCAGACACAGGAATTTTTTTCCAATTTGTTAATTTATTCAAACAGAAGTCAAATGTAAAAATTAAAATAAAGTCCTTTCTTTTATTACTTATCTTGGGCCTTGTTTCAAGTGAGTATTAAAATGTGGATACAAATTTGGAACACCCTATCCAGAACACGGTACGATATTTGTCAAATAAAAATATATATGTAAAAACAGGAATTCAGGAATCAAATAGAAGTGGAACAAAATTTAAATGACGTCCTTTCTTATATGCACTTATTTCGAGCCTATAGTTGCAAACGATTATTTAAACGTGGATACAGCTTTTGGAACACCCTGTCCAGGGTGGAACTAGGCCAGCGCTTAACTAAAAATCAATAAATGATCGGGTGAGGAATATCCAGACCATGGATAGTCTACGCTGAGAGGCGTACTCCAAATGCCCTGGGAAACATTAAAGCGGGGGTTTCGTCAAAAACATGTGGATCCTAATTAATTCTAATTGGTGTGGGAAAAATGAAAAAGAAGCTACTGACGGGATCGTGTCTCAGTCATTTGTTCCTTTGAAGTTGTAACGTTAAGAGTTTGAGAGGTCTTGGTCTTTGACATTGGCAGTGTTTCCTTGGCCTTTGAAATTCTGTGGTGGCCAGTATACAGCATCTATTAATGATACCATCTTATCGCCCACCCGAAAAATATCATATTTTACGGTCAGACAATTGATTTCTGCACTTCTACACAAATTACAACTGTCTTGCATTATCGTCCACTTAAAAATGATATGAGACACCCATAACTAATATTCAAAGTGGTTACATTACCAAAAGGAATGTTTTGCACTGGGTTCCTTATTTTCGTACAATGTTCCCTATTATCGCCCTCTCGAAAAATATCATATCATATTTTCGGTTTATAGAATTGATTCCTGCACTGTTAAAGCGAAAATTACAAGTTTCTTGCATTATCGCCCACTTAAAAATGATCAGGATCATTCATGACTAATTTAAAAAACGGTTACATTTACAAAAGAAATGTTTTGATCATATTATCGCCCAATTTTCCCTATTTTCGCCCACCCGAAAAATATCATTTTATCATATTTTCGGGTCATAAAATTGATTCCCGCGCGTTTAAAGCGAAAATTACAACTTCCTCTCATTATCCCCCAATGTTCCCTATTATCGCCCACCAAAAATTATAACTTCATATTTTCGGGTCATAGAATTGATTCCTGCACTTTTAAAGCGAAAATTACAACTTTCTTGCATTATCGCCCAATTTCCCTATTATCGCCCACTTAAAAAATATAATAGAACAGACCATCTGACAACAAAATTACTGAAATCATTCAAGCCCAACTATAAGTACTTGCATGTAACATATTGTGCCCCTGTGCAAATTGGACCTTTGCTTTTTTGAAAAAAAAAAATGGAAATTTCCAAATTTTTAAAAGTTGCAAACTCAGTAGATTCAAAAATAAGTCGAAATTCAAAAACCGAAAAAAGTACTTTTTTGACCCCTTATTTCTAGTTTCTTCATAATCTTCCGATGAAAAATGAGGGACCATATAGGTTTTTTCGTATTTCGCCCAAATTGGCAATAAAATCGCCAAAAATGGTTTAAACCAAAAAATAAAAAAATTTCCTAATGCAGTAGAGGGTTAGGGACTCGTGTTTAAAATTTGGTAAGAATCGGATAAAAAAAATGTTCCACTTCAACCGTCTCGGGACGGTCAGACGGACGACACTTGCCCCAACTGTATAGCCGTGTTGGTTGAAAACTGGGCTAAAAATACGTAAAGTAAACATGTAAAGGCGTTAAAAAAACCTCTTCAGTGACCATCTTCCAGAACCAGATAACAAGGCGTGCCGTAAACCTGTATGCCGTGTCCAATTTCTAGACTAAGATAAAACAACTAGACCCATAAAAGGGCAAGTTAAGTACCGACCCCTCCCCCCTTCCCCGCGGCTTCAAAAAAATTGGATTAAGTTGATACGCAACACGACTTTTGGGCACATGGTATACTGTAAAGTTAGTCCAAAGTTTTACCATTACTTTATATGCACTGTTTTCAAAAGAAAAATCAAGGCATGGTGCTTAGGTCTAGTGTAGCTGTACTGTTGATTTAGTGTAATAAAGGCGTTTTCTGGTGGCATGTGCAAAATGGTTGTGTGTGTGGGGTGGGGGGAGGGGGGCGTGCTTGAGGGAGCTAAGGCTTTCAGATTTATGTTTTATTTCTCATTTTTTGTTCTCCAAATCCTTCTGTGCAATATGTGCTGAAATCCCGCATTTAAGCCGTACAGAAATAAAAAAATTTCTGAACGGCTTAAAGGGTCAAAAAGTAGGTATTCAAAACGTTCCTTGTAAAAAAAAAAAAAGTCTAATGACGTTTTTTTAACGTTTTTTCCTTCCAAAGAAGCAGCGGCCAATTTTCGAGAAATTTCACTTTGCAACGTTCATGACATCATAAGACACTGATGGTGACGTCACATGTCCACAAATTTTTGGCATGGCTCCAGATCGCACAGACCGTTATATGCATGCGAAGTTTCATATTTACACCCCTTGCCGTATCGGAGGAGTTCCGTGGAATCCAACCGGCGATGAGGAAAACAATAAAAAAAACCTGAAGAAAAATAAAAATGTCCAGGGACCTTGCAACCAGCCGAGCCCAACGCAAGGAGAGCAAACCACTTTACTATTTCATTGTAGCTTACAAAATCCTATACTTCAGCTGTTATATAAAAAAATCTGACTGTAACAAAAAATATTTCTCGGTATGATAGACCCCTGTCTGAATATATTAGCCACCCCCTCCCATCCCCCCAACAACAAAATCGGTCAAAAACTAGTTAATGGAAATGCTTGTGTTAATGGTCACCTGTCATTCTAATTTACTGCGAAGACGAATCGGAATTCACCACGACTAACGCACCATAGAGTTGCCACGGAGTCATCAAGAAAAAAAAAGGATAAAGAAAAGGATAAAAAAGGATAAATTTGGGGGGGGGGGAAAGTATGAAAAAAAGGATAATTCATATTTTGCTGAAAATTTTAAAACTTTGAAAATACATCCTATAAGTAATAAAAACATACAATAACATAAAGGACTATCCAGAAATTACATATGTACCGGGCAAGTGGTGGGGGAGGGGGGGTGGTGGTAGTTGGATGTGAACTTTAAAGTAAAATTCCACGATGACGTCACAATTTAGTGCAAACAAATACGGGTGTCTGAAATTTAAAACAAATGTGCGTATGTACTTTATCGATGGTCCCTAGGGACATGCAACTCAAAATTATAGATTAAAGTTATTCAAAATCGTTCAAGAAATAAGGACTACTTGACATCATATAGAATAATGGATAAACAGTGTATTATCTAAAATAAGAATTTATCAAGCAAATAAGAAATCAGATATTTTTTGTCATGGGTGAACTAACGCATTTTACGACTACGGTACACCATTCCGGAGTAGACTACCGTAGTCAATTTAGCTGATTTCACCATGACAAAAATTATCTGAATTCTTATTTGCTTGATAAATTCTTATTTTAAATAATACAGTGTTGATACTTTACAGTGTGATAAGATATTGATTGGGTTTACGAAATATATGTTTCAATTCCATGAAAAAATACCCTTTTTCTACAGATGTATTGATTTTAGCCACAGACGCTGCAAAAAAGTTGGAAACATATAGTGTTAGAGCGGTTAATATTATGGCCTAATCAAGGGTAATGACTATGGTGAGAAAAAATTCTAGCTGAAAAAAAAAAACTAATTAGGAAAAAAATATTTTGAGCGAACAAAAATGAAAAAAAGTATCAAAATAAAAAAAAAGGATGAAAAGTGAAAAAAATATGAAATAAGGATGAAAATTTTAAAAAAGTATAAAAAAGTATTTAAGGATAAAAAAAGGATAAAATCGGGCTTTTTTAAAAAAAGGATAATCCTTTTAAAAAGGATGATGTGGCAACACTGGCACCACCAAAGCAACTGTCATATTTTATAAGATTAAATCCACCAAACAATGAAGGGAGTACACAGCTTTCTCTCTCCTTATGCCTCTTTATTGTGAACCGTCACTCAAACACAACTGACTTCAAGGATCAGGCCGGATCCAACTTTTCGTGAAAAGGGGGAAAGGGGTTCAAATGCTGACACCTTGAGTTTAAAAATTTTAGAGGACCCAAAGCCTGACAGTCAAACTTTTTTTTAATTTAGGGGAGGGGGTTGAGACCCCTGAACCCCACCCCCCCCCCCCCCCCCGCCCGGATCCGCCACTGAGAACGGTTTTAACTTTGCAGCGTTTCTTGTGTAATCGGCCCCATTTGCAAACACACACAACTATTGATCGACTCCAAAGTCTTGTCACCCAGAGTATACAATGCTAAAAATAGGTCTGTGGGAAAACCAGGCATCTATTAACACTGCTTTAGGACCATTCAGTCTGGTCACATGCGACTCTGTTAAAATTAAAACGCAAAAATACTTCCTTCAATGGGTTATTTCTTGAATACCGGTAATATATTGCAAACAACACAGCTTGAATATGTCTTATAAGCCGAGTAGTGTTTGGTTTCTGTTGACTTAAGGTTTTATTGACTGATCTAGCATACGCCGTGTTAGCTATTTACGCAGTGAGAGCTCGCACAAAGCTCACTGTGCAACTGTGTGTGATGTGGGTTAAATGCTACGCATTTACTTGCAAAAAATGCACTCTTTTCACATGGCGTTTTAACAAAGAAAACGAAATCAAAGACGAAAATAAAAAGTGACATGCACATGTTCAGATCAAGCTCTTCATAAGTCCCAAGTTTCATGGTCGTAGGGCCCATAGTGTCAGAGGAGAAGAAGACACAAAAAATCGGAAAAACTGTCAAGAAGAAGGAAAAAAAAGGACGAATTTTGCTCGCACAATTTCATATAACTCTTGCAAGCCAAAGGCTTGTCAAGTGTTAAATATGCTATAATGAACTAGAATTGTCCTAGAAAAGTAATGAAGGTTTATAGAAGTCAACAGCTTTAAAATAGTTCTCGTTTGTTGTGTTAGAATAGTGATGGAACTTTCTGTTCATTCGAGGTCTTGCACTTTTTAAAGTAATGTAATGTGACATCTTGATATTTAAATTGTTAGACATATGTTCAACATAATAAATTTCTTTTACAAGATAAAAGTTTATTTCACAGCGAAAACCAGACGTCAAATTCCAGGATTTTCAAGGATATTTGGAGGTAAAATTCCAGGATTTTCAAGGATATTTGGAGGTGAAATTCCATTTATTTGTACTTCTAAATTAAAAAAAATCGATAATCTATGTGTACATTATATTTTGAAAGACAATTTTCAATAAACCCTTACTACAACAGTCACGCTACTGCTCAGATTATCTGTAGTTTCACATGGAGAATTGATAATTTCCGCTCTTAAACCAAAACTAAGAGAACTTATATTACAACGTGTTGAAGTAACAGACGTAAACTAAAGATATCTTGTGATAACACGTATATTTCAATATACACCGTGGCTAAAATCAAAGAGAGACGAGATATATTTTTGCAATACAAAAAACTGGATCTGAACCATATTCCTTATGCTTTTAAAATAATTCTTTTATGATGCCATAATATGGCATTTGAATCATCCAATCGGTACAATATATATGACCATCGTTTAAAACATCGATTCAATCCTTTTTACAGAAATATTGATCGGAGTTTTTCTTTGAAAAGGTTCAAAACTTTTGAAACATTAGAAAGCACCATGTGAAAAATAACGACAGCAGCTTTGTCACAATCCCCAATCGACAACATATAACTATATGCAGAGTCTATCATATTCGCATAATAAAAGAAACTCAATCAAGAGGGCCAGTTTGACCTCACAAGTTTTCATCATTGCGGTAACGAGACTTATTTCATTTTATTTTAAAACACAAACAAAATTAAAAGTTAAGCTATTTTTCTATCACAAACATGTATTTTCTACATAATAAATGCTTCAAAGTGTGTGAAATGTAAAAATATCCATCATCAAATCAAATGCCATGCGGCTAATAATACTTGACAATGGGGTAATAAACTCAAGTTATGCAGTATATGATATCCTGTGCAATCTCGTCACTAAAATCATCTTGTGGCGATGGAACAACACAAACAAGTTATCAGTGAAACTGATGAATGTCCCCCGCCACGAACTATGGTCGAATTGACAAGTAATGCGACGTCGCACAACTTCAATATATATATTTTCACTGTGGCAACAATCAAAAGCCAGGGTTGAATAGCAGCTGAGATATCGCGTGCACAAACTTGACTACGTCTCGAGGAGTACGTCTATCCCCCGTGGGGGATATGGTTTGTGTAAGGCTGTTGCGTGTTGACTACGCAAAAAAAAAATTTACAAGTGGAAGGATGTAAGTCGACGTCGTGTCTAACATTTAGACGGATCAATCCATTAACCAGTATTCGCGTGAGACTGTCGTAGGTACGCTAAGTACAGCGCCGATTTTAAAAAATTCGCCATTTTGTCAAGTCCCATCCGGAAAATTCTTAATCACTGCACTGCGGAAGGTTCCAGAGAAGCCGTGTACAAAATTTGAAACGAATCCGTCTATTAATGTGGCCTGTAGGCGCGTGAGACTGCCGTATATATAAAGTCCAGTGCCAATTTTCAAATGTCCGCCATTTTGTCAATTTTTGGCCGATTCGGAAAATTCTTGGTCACTGCACTGCGGAAGGTTCCAGAGAAGCCGTGTACAAAATTTGAAACGAAAATTTGTCTATTAATGTGGCTTGTAGACGCGTGAGACTGCCGTATATATAAAGTCCAGTGCCAATTTTCAAATGTCCGCCATTTTGTCAATTTTTGGCCGATTCGGAAAATTCTTGGTCACTGCACTGCGGAACGTTCTAAAGAAGCCATGTACAAAATCTGAAACGAAACTGTCTGTTACTGTGGCCTGTAGACGCGTGAGACTGCCGTATATACGCTAAGTCCAGTGCCAATTTTCAAATGTCCGCCATTTTGTCAATTTTTGGTCGATCCGGAAAATTCTTGGTCACTGCACCGCGGAAGGTTCCAGAGAAGCCGTGTACAAAATTTGAACCGAATCCATGTATTAATGTGGCCTGTAGGCGCGTGAGACTGAAGCGTGACAGACGGACAGACGGACAGACCGAAAAGTTCAAAACTATATCCCTCCGTTTCACGGGGGATAGCGGAACGTTCCAGAGAAGCCGTGCACAAAATCTGAAACGAATTTGTCTATTAATGTGGCTTGTAGACGCGTGAGACTGCCGTATATATAAAGTCCAGTGCCAATTTTCAAAAGTCCGCCATTTTGTCAATTTTTGGCCGATTCGGAAAATTCTTGGTCACTGCACTGCGGAAGGTTCCAGAGAAGCCGTGTACAAAATTTGAAACGAATTTGTCTATTAATGTGGCTTGTAGACGCGTGAGACTGCCGTATATATAAAGTCGAGTGCCAATTTTCAAATGTCCGCCATTTTGTCAATTTTCGGCCGATTCGGAAAATTCTTGGTCACTGCACTGCGGAAGGTTCCAGAGAAGCCGTGTACAAAATTTGAAACGAATTTGTCTATTAATGTGGCTTGTAGACGCGTGAGACTGCCGTATATATAAAGTCCAGTGCCAATTTTCAAAAGTCCGCCATTTTGTCAATTTTTGGCCGATCCGGAAAATTCTTGGTCACTGCACTGCGGAAGGTTCCAGAGAAGCCGTGTACAAAATTTGAAACGAATTTGTCTATTAATGTGGCTTGTAGACGCGTGAGACTGCCGTATATATAAAGTCCAGTGCCAATTTTCAAATGTCCGCCATTTTGTCAATTTTTGGCCGATTCGGAAAATTCTTGGTCACTGCACTGCGGAAGGTTCCAGAGAAGCCGTGTACAAAATTTGAAACGAATTTGTCTATTAATGTGGCTTGTAGACGCGTGAGACTGCCGTATATATAAAGTCCAGTGCCAATTTTCAAATGTCCGCCATTTTGTCAATTTTTGGTCTATTCGGAAAATTCTTGGTCACTGCACTGCGGAACGTTCTAGAGAAGCCGTGTACAAAATTTGAAACGAATCCGTCTATTAATGTGGCCTGTAGACGCGTGAGACTGCCGTATATACGCTAAGTCCAGTGCCAATTTTCAAATGTCCGCCATTTTGTCAATTTTTGGTCGATCCGGAAAATTCTTGGTCACTGCACTGCGGAAGGTTCCAGAGAAGCCGTGTACAGAATTTGAACCGAATCCATGTATTAATGTGGCCTGTAGGCGCGTGAGACTGAAGCGTGACAGACAGACAGACGGACGGACGGACAGACCGAAAAGTTCAAAACTATATCCCTCCGTTTCACGGGAGATAATTTGTGCTTCCAAGTGTCGCCAGACAAACGGACGGACGGACCCGAATACTATAGTCCCCCGCTCCGCGCAAGGCGGCGGCGGGGGACTAATAAAACTTAACGACTACATAAATACCATCAAATCAGGTAAAGACACCAACATAAAACTAAAACATTCTCAGTTCCATCGGTTAAACAACAAAACGAAACCTAAGTCACTGAACCTCTATAACCAATATAATTTAACGCCATTCTACAATGCCACTATAAATGATCTTGTTTAAATAAACGAAAACGATAAGAAAACTAATGTTCTTTGTGGCCACTTCCGCCTTATCAGCTGTGACGTGAAATTAGACTCAAGAATAATGACGTTTTATTTTCATGGGTTGTGTGGTAAATAATGTTGTCCAGAGTTTAAAGGCTATTCAAAGGCTAGGGCTAAATACCATATAACAGTATATAGCCTAATTCTAGCCCGCATTATAATCATCACTTGGCTATATGAAATATAAATTTCGAACCAAGGAAGAATATACTGCAGGGGCGATGCGAGGCATGGGGCCCCCTTCCGCCAAAGCTCCACCCTTGCAAGAACTAAAAATGCGTGGATCGATGTGAGCGTCAAACCTTTGGGGACCAAAATGGGTCAAAGACGGGGGACGGAGCACCGAGTTCACGATCAACGTCATTTTTAATTTTCTTAAAATTTTAAACGCTCATTAGACGCTACTCCGACTTTGGATCCTCATGAAAACTCTCGTGGGAACCAGTTTAAAGCAAGGGCTTTCATTATAAGACACCGACCACAAATCATTTATGAGATGCGCGGAAACGAAAAAAAAACAAACAAAACAGAACAAAAAAAAAAAAACGGTGAACAATTTAATCATGTGACCCCATTCAATTTCGAACTTGAATATAAGTTAGCAGCTAATTACATACAGTAAAACCCCGGATATGGACACCCTCTATTATGGACACCCCTGAATTATGGACAGCATTTTTCAGTCTGTCTTAAAACGCCATACAGTTCTGTTATATCTAGACCCCTCTATTGTGGACACCCCTCTATTCAGAATTAGGGACACTCTTTTTATCCCGTAAGTACGGTTACACATTTAACATTACCCTCTATTGTGGACAGTCAAATTGCTGTCCATATTTTGTACGTTATGTAAACAACCGCTATCAGCTTGTTACTCGGTAGTGGTTGTTTCTCGCTATTGTTATCTGTGGGTATTGAGCACATTATATTGAACACAGTGCATGTAAAGACAGTAGGGCTTATTACAAAAGATGTGTGCTTAAGAGAGAAGCTTTATATGACTAATCCCTATTGACATGTGCTCCGTCTTTTAAAATGCATATAAAAGAACAAGTAATTCATTGTCTTTATACTCAGTTAAGATGTTATGAAAATCTGAATATCGGTGGTGTGAAAAAAAAAACGGAAAGAACTTTCGCTATCTGATAAAGTTAAAATAATCAAAGTTACTGATGGAAAAAGTGCGAGAAAATAGCCAAAGATTTTAGTTGTAGTTATCAGATAGAACAGAACCTCGAAATTAGGGACACCCCGCCATTAGGGACAAAATTATTCAGTCACTTTTTGTCCCTAATAGCAGGGTTTCACTATACTTGCAAAACCGATGCTGCGAATTTGAGTTCCCTAGGTATAATGGTTGTGAAAAGAAATGCACCATTTTTCTCACATTTCAAATGTACAAAAGAAAAAGATGGAGTGAGCTCGGTCGTAAAAAAGGCAATAAAAACAAAACAAAACAAACAAACAAAAATAAAAATTTTGGAAATGGCTACTAACGCAGTAACTCCTATGCACTGCGTCCGAAGTGTAAAACAAGACAGGAAGACTATATCCCTAGCGTCAGTCAAAATTTTAATACAATACTGGTTTATCGCCAATATTTCCGCCAATTTTAGGCGAATCGCCAAAAATGTAATAGCCAAGCAGGTACCATATCGGCTTCCTTTAATAAAAATGTCAAGACAGTAACATCATATCCCTTGGTGACTGCCCACTTGGCCTACAACCCAGAAGGCCTACGATTTTTTTTTTATCCAGAAGGCTTACGATTTATGTCAGTTGATTGCATTTAGAATGTCCTATAGTCGTACAATGTAATATAATTGCAATTAAATGTTTTGTGATCCTGCAATGATAGGGTGAAAGGGCGATTGGCTTGTCATTTGACTGCATAAAAGAAAATAAAAGAAATTAACTGACATCAATAACTTTTATTGATATTTCAGTTGATTACATAAAAGAAAATAAAAGAAATTCAATGGAACCCAAAAACTTATATTGGTTAAGAAAAATATACCGCGGGCTTCTGGGTAAAAAAAGTGTAGGCCTTCTGGGTAGAAAAAGTGTAGGCATGGGTAAAAAAATCGTAGGCGTTCTGGGTAAAAAAAATCGTAGGCCTTCTGAGATCATGAAGGCGGTAGGTAGACTCAGTGCGCACTGTCCATTTTAAAGCAAGCGCTCCAAGTAATTGACAGCGACTACTTATCCTACATTCTTTTGGTCTTCAATAAAGCGACCCGGAGTAGAACGTGTCAGTAGACTAGCGAGGTACCGGGGGATTACGTACGAGGTGCCGCTGTGGAGTCTGTTTTTGTTCAATAAAGTATTGCTATTTCATTGTTTTCTTGTCTTTTATTTTGCTAAAAATAAACAATTAAATTATTTCTTTTATTCCACGATATGTCTTTGGTGGCAAAATGTAGGGGTGTGGTGGCAAAGTCGTCGGTGGCAAAGTGACCGGTGGCAAAACGACCTAAAGTGTTTCTTTTTCTCCAAAATTTCCAGATTTTTTTGGTAAATAAATAAATAGCCAGGTTGACACTTGTGCCCCCTACACTTAATCAGAGTCTAGGTCCACCCCCCCCCCCGACTGAAAACGAAACTTCAACAGCCATTGATGACAGCACTCAGCTTTTTTTAAATTGCAATTGCTCTCACGATCGATGAGTGTGTACACATTAAAAATTGCAATTCATATGCCGGTTACGAGATCAGTCGAGTTTACAAATTACAATTTCTCTTGCGATAGATGTGACTTATATCCATTGTGATTCACTTGAATGGGTAATTTTAGTGACTAGCTTCAAAACTAACAAGTCCTAAAGAGATCAGCTCCAGTTCATAGACTCCGACTTTAGTCCGCCAGGGGGGTTTTAGTCGGGAGGGGGGAGAGGTTTGACGGATGGCGGGGGGGGGGGGGGGGGTTGGGCTGGGGGAATTCGGCCGGGGGCGGGTTAGGCCACCGGGGGGGGGGGGGTTTAGTCGGGGGGGGGGGGGGGTTAGGGCTGGGGGTTTCGTCCGGTGGGGAAGGGGGGTTTCGGCCTGTTCCCACTCAATCAGCATCGTGTGATGTGTCCTGTAAAATCCTAAGTGGACGTTTTTAAGAAAACTGGTTTTCAGTCAATATTTAGGCTAGAATCCACGACAATTCTTCTATCGACAATTCATCTAAATGAGATGGGTGCGACAATTCACCTAATTTTTGCTAATTTCACCAAATTTTATTTCACTCCAGTTTCTTCCAACCTTCTGAATTTTATATAAACCTGATTTTTTCTAATTCAGCTAAATTTTATTTTACTCTGTTTCTTTCTTCTCTTGACAATAGTTATCCGTAACAATTATTTTTAAAAGTGATCAGTGGAGGGTTTGAGCAACAGGTTCACGCACCCGTCAGTCTGGACGCTGATTACCGCCCTGAAGACGGAGGACCGTGCAGTCGGAACCGCGGCTAGGCAGGATGCCCTTGGAATTCCACCAGCAAAGCGTGTTCGCAGGGACTACCAAGAGCTACAAGCACGACTAGGCACCCTGTGTCGCCAGCGCGAAAAGTCCACTGAAGATTTTCCTCGCGCGATCGGCCACAACATGCGGTGAAGACAATCAACAGGGAAAATCAAGAACTGTAATGTGTGACTGTCATAAAATTGTAGATAAGTTATCGAACTTGAGATGAGCTGGGCTCAAGAACTGTAATGTGTGACTGCCTTCCCTTCAGCCCCCCCCCCCCCCCACTCCGTCCACCTTGACCCCCTCCCGTGCTCGCTCTCGTATTCATTCAGTTACATTTAATGCGTGACATAAAATTGCAGATGAGTTGTGAAATAAAATTTTGCGAAATAAGAAAAATTCAGTGTTGAATAAAATTTAGATGAATTGTCGTGCCCATCTCATTTAGACGAATTGTCGCCGGATGAATTGTCGCTAGATGAATTGTTGGGATACCTTTCGGCTAATATTTGAATCGAGACAAAATTATAGCCACTTATGCTCCACACTCCAAAAAACTGTGTCGAGGATTACCAAGGGAATATGTCTCTTAAATTCATCAAAACATCAGGCCAGAAATGAAGGAAGAGAAGTATTTTGAAAAGTTGTTTAAACAAATACGGATACCCCACAAGTGACTGGTATTACCCACCATAGTCGCTGGGCTAGAAAAGGTGATAGCCAGTTGGGTAGGAAGGCATACCTTTACTCGAATAAAAAGTTGATTTATTTTTTTTCTCGCTTACAACGGTCGCAGGCATATGCTTTATTGCAAGTATCACTGTGTAAGTAAAAGAGAGCGATAATTTTTTCGTCTCCTAACTAGCTCCTCTAAACTCGGCCTGTGATTGGTAAACTTTCGGCACCCTAGATTCTCGACAGTGAACACGCATGTTGTCCACCCCAGCCATCTTGTCGCCATGTTGCCATGCCGCTACATGTGGCGCTTGGTGTTCATTGCCCGACTACACACAGATTAGGGAACTGCAACTGCAAGTTCTTTCAGTGACCAAAATTCAGCCCTCCCCATCCCCTTCCTCCCGATAACCCCAACATAAGCGCATGTTTTGCTTTTTTGGCACATCAAACGTCCACCCCCACACTGGTATCTCATTTACTCTATATATATGCTGATACTGCACTCTCGACCCATCCTCCTCTTGGCGTTTTACATGTGCAGTCACACCCTTGCCAGCCCCTTTAACGGTTTGCTCCCTCTTGGCGCATGAATTGAGTAGAAGGGTGTCCAGACAGGAGCGCCCTGGACAAAAGGGCCTTGGACATAAGGGCCTTACCCAAAACGGCCTTTCCCTAAAAGGCCTTTCCCAAAACGGCCCTAAATGAAAAGCTGGACAAAAGGGCCTTGAGAATTTTTTTCTAAGATTTTGAGTTTTAATTATTTAATAAAATATGTAATAAAATAACAAGTAAAAAAAACTTCATTGCTCCCCATCATTCTCTTGAGATTTCCGAAGCACTGTGCCACAGGAAAATGCTTTTAGTACCAATCACTGCCTCGATGTTTTACTCACTGCACTGACTCTTTCAATTACTTCCCTTCACTGTCTTTAGATGCCAGATTTCGGAGTCATTGTGCCACAAAAGATAATCTCTGTTCTTTGTTTCGTTCCTCTGTACTGTTCTGTTTAAACACACGCGCTAATCCGGATGATGCTGGCGTGTCGGTGTCGTGCCGATATATAAGAAGTTCTGAATTTGAGGTCTTCACTTAAACTGTGACCAACAGCAATGGATATGATACAAAGTAATAAAGGACAGCCAAAAATTTCTCTCGATGGCTTCATGTCTTTCGAGAAAAAACGCGCTGAAGTCTGGTAGAATGTCTTGGTGATGCGCGCTATTCAATGCACAAAAAATACAAATAATTTTGAGAACAATATCCAAACAAAATTTCTCAAGGCCCTTTTGTCCAGCTTTTCATTTAGGGCCGTTTTGGGAAAGGCCCTTTTGGAAAAGACCGTTTTGGGAAAGGCCCTTATGCCCAAGACCCTTTTATCCAGGGCCCTTCTGTCCCGGATTCGAGTAGAAGGTGCATGTATATGTCATATTTCTCACTATTTTGTTATTCGAGTTCATTTGCCCGTATTTTGCCTGATTCCGCGCAAGAGACGCGGAGTTATTCGAGCATCGTGGCTGGATGGAAGCAGGCGTTTAAACTCTTAAGTTTTATTAAAATTTCACGACAGCAAGGCTATTTTCTTGCCGTCAGTTTTAAGATTTTATGAAAAAAAAAATCGCCAATATTTCTGCCATTTTGTGCGAAAAAAAACAAGTAATGAGTATTAACCAGGTGGACACGTACGCCCCCTAGCTTTCGTGAAATTCTTACACCGTTTCCATTAAAATCTCGACATTTTAGTTAACAGTTAGGTTAAAAACCATGGAGGAGATAAAATATTCCAATTTAAAAGCGCACATACTTCCAACGATCGCTTTAGCTTCTGTTTCTGCAAAAATTTGGGCAAAAAATGGAGTATGGTGTCTTAAGATTAACGGTCAAGTTTTAAGTAGGACATAAATAAATACCTCCGCCTCCAGCTTCTTGCTAACCAATGTGATCGCCTCATTCTGATCCTGTAAAACAAGGTGACTGAATCAAATACAGTGCTATATGACAGGAACCGAGGAATAGTCACATCCGACATGTCGCTGTAAACCACTCTATTCATCAGAGAAAAAATAAACCCAGTGACGGTGCCCAGGTACCGTCACGGTAACAAGACAAGACCGCCAAGTGACGATGCCCACGTGCCGTCACGGTAACAAGACAAGACCGTCAAGTGACGGTGCCCAGGTGCCGTCATGGTTACAGGACAAGACCGTCAAGTGACGATGCCCAGGTGCCGTCACGGTAACAAGACAAGACCGTCAAGTGACGATGCCCAGGTGCCGTCACGGTAACAAGACAAGACCGTCAAGTGACGATGCCCAGGTGCCGTCACGGTAACAAGACAAGACCGTCAAGTGACGGTGCCCAGGTGCCGTCACGGTAACAAGACAAGACTGCCAAGTGACGGTGCCCAGGTGCCGTCACAGTAACAAGACAAGACCTCAAGTGACGGTGCCCAGGTGCCGTCACGGTAACAAGACAAGACCGTCAAGTGACTGTGCCCAGGTGCCGTGACGGTAACAAGACAAGACTGCCAAGTGACGGTGCCCAGGTGCCGGACGTGGCGGACAGTTAGTTGGCAATTCTAGTGTTGATATTAACTATTTTATGTATCCACAAGGTCAACTTCGTTTTAGACTGCAAAATCGAGCTTGCGTTCATTCCAACGTCATGACACTTCAATAAGGGTTCCGGACCACAGCCCCCAGACAATACCCCCCGGATGATACCCCCCCCCGACAATACCCCCAGACCATACCCCCGTGCCCAATACCTCCCCCCCCCCAATCATTTTTTCTTTTCAATTTTCAACGTTACAAGAATATGAAAAGAAAAATACAACAACATGTTTTATTTCTCCCCAACACTATGTTTAATCTTCACATCAATATATCGAGTCTGCGTCTCATTCACAGTTAATTGCAACAACTCCGTTGGGCAGCAGTTAATTGCAATCAATTGGGGCGCGAATCGATGATTTCAATTATGGAACGTATGCATTAAATTGCATTTATAAACCTTTTAACTAGATCATAGAGGATTTTTTATGTACAATAGCTTTTATCAATGGATCACATGAGATGAGTTGTAAGCGTTGTGGAACTGCAATTACGTCTCCTTTCAACTACATCATAGCGAAATGGCTTAGCTTTTAACTACAGATCACAGAACTGTATTAGTTTGTTGTTCGTTAATGGAAATCTTTAAAATGAAAATTGTAAAAAATGATGGTGGGTGGGGGGGGGGGGGGTATCGGCACGGGGGGGGGGTGTATGGTTCTACGGGGCTATCATCCGGGCGGGGGGTTTGTCCGGGGGGTATTGTCCTAGACCCGGTCAATAAGATGCAAAGATGCATCTTAGCGTCGATCCAAACTGTGATTTTTATCATGTAAACAAAAAACACCGATCTGTCAATTGTGGACCAATTTCAAAGGTAATACTCTGTCCCACCTGTACTATATGTATTTTCACTGTGTAAAGATTGAAAAGTTTGTATGTTTGTTATTTAGCATCCCGTTCACCGACTGTGAAGGTTATACTGGGACGACCAGGCTAAAGGATCAATTTTGGAAAAAGGGAAATCCCGAAAAAAGAAGAAACTTGACTACGTCTCGAGGAGTACGTCTATCCCCCGTGGGCGATATGGTGTAAGGCTGTTGCGTGTTGACTACGCAAAATTTAAAAGGTAAACGTAGTGTCTAACATTTAAACGAATCAACCCATTAACCAGTAGGCGCGTGAGACTGCCGTAGGTACGCTAAGAAGAGCGCCGATTTTGAAAAATCCGCAATTTTGTCAATTTACGTCCCATCCTGAAAATTCTTGGTTACTGCACTGCGGAAGGGTCCAGAGAAGCCGTATACAAAATTTGAAACGAATCCATCCATCAATGTAGCCTGTAGGCGCGTGAGTGTGCCGTATATACTGTACTGTATTGTTCTTTAGATCCCTTTCAACTGCTATGGTCATATCGGGATCCCCCTGCCACATTATACTGAAATGGAGCATTCCAGCCCTCCTTCTAACCCTTACATGTGGAGTGCCTCACAGGGTAGCAAGGAGGAGTCCCAGTTTTAAAGTCTTAGGTATGACCCTACCGGGGTTTGAACCCACGATCTTCCAGTCTCGAGGCGGACACTCTAACCACTAGGCCACCGATTTTCAAAAGTCCGCCACTTTGCCAATTTTTTTTTTGGATCCCAAAAATTCTTGGTCACTGCACTGCGGAAGGGTTCGGGGAACCCGTGTGCAGAATTTGAAACGAATCCATCTATCAATGCAGCCTGTAGGCGCGTGAGACTGCCGTATATGTAAAGTCCCGTGGCGATTTTCAAAAGTACGCCATTTTGCCAATTTTTTGCCGATAAGGAAAATTCTTGGCCACTACACTGTGGAAGGGTCCAGAGAAGCCATGTACAAAATTTGAAACGACTCCTATTAATGTGATCTGTAGGCGCGCGAGACTGTCTTAATACGCTAAGTCCAGTGGCGATTTTCAAAAGTCCGCCATTTTGTCAATTTTTTGCCGATCTGAAAAATTTTGGTCACTGCACTGCAAAAGGGTCTAGAGAAGCCGTGTACAAAATTTGAAACGAATCCATCCATTAATGTGGCCTGTACGTGCGTGAGACTGAAGCGTGACAGACGGACAGACCGAAAAGTATATTCCTCCGTTGCACGGGGGATAATTCTGATTATTGGTCCCCCATTTTATTCACTCCGATATGCCAGTTTCTTGTTTGCCCGATTAAAAAAATACAACGTTGCACCCCTGCATATGGACAAAACTACAAGGTTCGACAAAAATGTCTAAAATTTCTCCAGCTCTTGATAAATTGCCAATCTGAAAATAATACGGCATTGCAAAAAAGAAAGAAACCCACCAAATCTCTCAAACCCGTCAAAACTTGGCGAACCGAAAAAAAAAAAAAAAAACCAAAAAAAAACCAAAAAAAAAAAAAACCACTGTTATAAATTTCAAAGAGAATACATCAATTACACAGAAAATATATTTTTGCCGCAATCTGATATTGCGCGAATTCGTCAAATTGGCCACTTTAGTACATTTTTTACCCAAACTACCTTTGTAGGAGCAGCAGGCTTCTTTTGCAAAGGTGGTGATCGGTCTTCGCCAAATTGGCGAATTGCGAAAACAAAATAATGGGCATTTGTCATCACTGAGTGGGCTATATTTCCACAAAATCTTACTGCGACCCGATGACGACTGAAAGTGGGGTAGCCCAAAATAAAAGTACACAGACGGAGGGAGGGACATTTCTTCATGCAGTCAAAACAAAAATTTCACACCGTACTTTAATTTTCAGGGAAAAGTTGTCTGTGGTATTTGACTTGTAGGACAATTTCCAATTTTTGGTTAAACATTCGCAAAAAATTTGGCTTTAAATACATAAGAACAAAAATCATGAAGTGCACACTTATCACACTCTGGCTAGGGGTGTGTTCCGAGGGCCTTTGGGTCGGGCCGGGCTCGGCCAGGAAAAGTTAAGATATACATTATTCTATATATACATACATTGCCCTATACATAGGACAAGGTGTATATATGTATGTATGTACAGGCGAAAATCGTTAATCGCATAGCCAATTTGCCAAGCCCTGTTATGCGTTTATCCGATATATGCGTTTATCCGGAGTACCCCTGCCGTGCCTATTTTTTTCATTTCCGGTAGTTATGCACCCCGTCCCTCCTCATCCTCGCATTTGAGAAACTTTATTATCTGGTTCTTTTATTACTTGTATTTTATCCGAGAGACTTAGGTCTTTTCGTTTCGATTTACTTTCTGCCATTTTGACGAATTAACCATAACCGACACAGTTTCGAACTGGTTAATGGTAAAATTTCTTCTTGGCTGCGTATTTAAATGAGGAATTTGAGCTCACGGTTATATGAGGCAACGTAGGGATTAAGGATTTCAGGCCATTATTTAGTGAGAGCTCAGGCAGCGCGGGGACTAGGAGATGCAGGCCATTATCTAGCGTCAGCTAAGGCAGTGCGGGGATTAAGGATAAAGGTCATTATCTAGTGAGAGCTGAGAGAGTGCGGTGATCAAGAGTTCGAGACTCACTGTTAACAACCGCGAATGGGGTTGGTTCATGTACACAATGGGTTCAAGCAAACAGAAGACAATGCATTAGATAAATAAACGAGGCGCAGCTCATTCCCTTAGTTTGCTTTAAGTGCGGCACTGTTTGGATAGTCACTCAGAATTATGCAATCAACCGGTGTGCTTCCCATTTTAACGTGAAAAAGCTATGCGTTTATCCAGTTTATGCGATTAAACGATATGCAATTATCCGGTTAAATTTCAAATAGATAGCATTGGAAATGGTTTGGGATTATGTGCGTATTTTCATCAAGTCGCCATTTCGTCATTTTTTGGTCGAATCGAAAAATAACACAACCAGAGTTCCCACTCACTTTTGAAAATGGGGGTTTTTATACCCCAACTTACTGAAAACTGTGCGTGAATGCGAAAAAAATAGGGTTCCGGTAACTTCACAAGTAAAATGTATAAAACATTCACCGAACATCTCAGGACCATTAGTAGGGGTAAAAATTTACGCAAGTAACAGACAAAAAATACAACTAAATCGATCATTTCGTGTTTATTTTAACGCTTTGTATTAGAAAGCAAACAAAATGGAAAACACTGCCTTCACACCAATAAAAGAAAATTGATACATCTCCGTTACAGTAACAGTTTTGAATCCACTGAACTAAACACCTGGCAATGGTTGCAGTAAGATTACTAACTCAAAATTTAAAATTCAGTCAATCGCCCTGTAGTAAGAACTTCACTAAGGAGAACAAAATTCACAAATTTTGCGTGGAAGCTTGAAATTTTACTTAAACTTACTTCTGTAGGTTCGCATAAATACTTCTCGTGAACGAGAAAGTAAAGACTGTTCATCAAACGTTTTTGAGGACGTAGCACTTCTTATCAACATCTTGTTTGAAACCGACTGGGAGGACAATTGGTTTGTCAATTTACTATGATTAATATTTTGTTGATAAAACCCCGTTCACAGGGAACACTTGTAAGAGCGGTAACATGTTGTGTGCAAGTCAGTTTTGCAAAATTTGGAAAAATTTCCTGAAAGTCGGTCATTACTTTTAGCAAAACCCTGTTAGTTGGTGATTTCTACTGTTATTTACCAGATAACTGAAGTTAAGAAAAGAAGGTTTCCTCAGCGCTGATTATTCCATTTTCGCCTTGTGCAAGAGCCTTCAAAATCCCTTCCATTGCCTAGTTTCCGTGATTTCTAATACCATTACTATCGATCGGCAGAAGCTTCGTGGAAATCTTTTATCAAATTCGTCTAGCCTTCTTTTGGTCAAACATAAACCGTACAAAATGTGTTTATTATCACAGTAATTTCTGTGCGTGGCTGTACCCCCGACTCTTCAAAAGTGTGCGTGTTTGTGCGTGAATCACGAACAAAGGCACGGAATTGGGAACCCTGACAACGTCGCACAACTTCAATATATATATATTTCCAGTGTAGCAACAATCAAAAGCCAGGGTTGAATAGCGGCTGCGATGTCCCGTGCACAAACTTGCACTTTAGGCAACAGAAATACAGAAAAATTGCCTGTTTTCAAAAAGTCACCGTTTCGTCATTTTCTGGTCGAATCGAAAAATAATGCGACGTTGCACAACTTCAATATATATATTTTCACTGTAGCAACACTCAAAAGCCAGGGTTGAATAGCGGCTGCGATGTCCCGTGCACAAAGTTGCACTGTAGGCAACAGAAATACAGAAAAATTGCCTATTTTCCACAAGTCGCCATTTCGTCATTTTTTGGTCGAATCGAAAACTAATGGTACGTCGCACAACTCAATATATATATAGTCACTGTAGCAACAATCAAAAGCCAGGGTTGAACAGCGGCTGAGATATCCCGTGCAAAAAGTTGCACTATAGGCATCAGAAATACTAAAAATTGCCTATTTTCAACAAGTCGCCTTTTCTTCTTTTTTGGTCGAATCAAAAAATAATCCTACGTCGCACAACCTCAATATATATATTTTCACTGTACCAACAATCAAAAGCCAGGGTTGAACAGCGGATGAGATATTGCGTGCACAAAGTTGCACTATAGGCAACAGAAATACTAAAAATTGCCTATTTTCAACAAGTCGCCATTTCGTCAATTTTCGGTCGAATCGAAAAATAATGCGACGTCGCACAACTTCAATATATATATTTTCACTGTAGCAACACTCAAAAGCCAGGATTGAATAGTGGCTGAGATATCGCGTGCTCAAATTTGTGCTTCCAAGTGTCGCCAGACACACGAACGGACGCGAATACTATAGTCACCCGCTTAGCGGTACGCGGCGGCGGGGGACTAAAAAAAGTAATAGTCATGTTGACATCTAAACCTCCTACCTTAATAAAAAAATTCTAGGAAGTTTCCGTTAAACTTCTAGCAGGAGATTCGTTTTTTTTTTTTTAAGTTGGTTGTGGTCACTATTCCGCCAATTTTTCGCGATGTGCCAAAAATTTTGTGCCCAGGAACTCTCAGAGTTACAAAAACAAACACGAACTGACACAGCGATTCTGTCAAACTACCTAAACTACCTACACAATGTTGAATAGAAGTATCTTGGTGACATTGACAGCGTTGACAGTTAAGACTGGAAGTTGCCAATGACCTCGAAAATGGTTATAAATAGAGCGATTTTGAGCGTATTTTCGACCCAATGGGTCTAAACAGTGTTGCCTCATGATACTGACCTTCTCTGTCCGGTCAAGGTCAAAAACAGGAAGCTGACAATTATCTCCAAAACGGTTAGAGGCAGAACGATCTTGACCTCACTTTCGACCTTTGATTTGGTTTTGACGCCGTTACATAAGAGGTACCGCGGTGACCTGGACCTTCTCGGTCACAGTCATGATCAAAAACTGACAGTTGACTATAATCTCGAAGCCGGTTACGGATACAGCAATTTTGAGCTCATTGTCGACCATTTGAGCATAAACGACGTTACATAAGATGTACCTCGCTGGCCTTGACCTTCACCATAAAGGTTAAAACCCGATACTTGACATTATCTCGAAAACGGTTGAAGAGCGATTGTGAGCTCATTTTCCATACTTTGGACACAAACGACGACACAGAAGCGGTACCTCGGTGACCTTCTCGGTCTTATGGCTGAACACATATTTTGCTCTAATTTTTCGTGTTATTTTCGTTATAATTCTTTAAATAATAATCATATATATATGCGCGGTCGGTTACCGAAAACCGACCGCGCTTCTTCGGTTCGGTTAAAAACTAAAGGCGAAAAACCGCGGTATTTTCGGTTTTTAGGTAGTTTTTTTTCACTGATAGTAACAGCTATGAAACAAGTGGGTCAGTGAAACTGACTATGTCCACCGCCGGCGTACAACCGCAGTATTTGATTTTGTTAGGTTGGACTACAACCCTTAAGCAATTCGTATCATATTCGTGAATTTTAAAATTCCAGCTGGGTCAATGTCCCTGGGCCGACATGGCTCATTTACAATATCAATTCTTGTTACCACCCATACCACCTATGTGTATAACATTCTGCCAATTGATCAAAAAATGTAGGCTGGAGCGTGTTAACAAACTCATTCCAGTATGTAAGGGTTGTGAAAATATATGAAGTTCAGCTGGGCCAATGTCCTTGGGCCGACATGGCTCATTTACAATACCAATCCTTGTTCGTTCCAGTACTATCCATATATACAACATCTTAACAATCGGTCGAAAAATGTAGGCTGGAGTGTGTTAACAAAAAAGGTGTCGACAGACGGACAGAAGGACACACAGACCCGAAAACTAGTCCCCCGGCGGGGGACTAATAAGGTACTGCTTCGTGCTCAACTATAAAACCACAGCATATTGACATGATGATTTTTTAAAATAAATATATGTACATAGTCAAGTGTTATCACTTGATATTTTAATGTGAACTGCTCATTTAGCGGCATTATCGTTATGTTTCCTAAGTGTAATTCAAGATTTAAAGCTTCTTATAATATGAGTAAAGGCGTTTTGTTTGTGGTGTTATAATTAAGAAACTCTGCAAATGTTCTTACGTTAGAACAAAACCGTAACGACTGCTATTTGATATCAACTTAAGTTAGGGCAAAACTGCAATAATTGTTATGGGATCTACTTTAACTTGAAGTTCGGTGACGTGAAATAATACGCATATAGATTATGAGATATCTATCCTTAATTCTCGTTTCTTTGACTTCAAATATTTTTAATTATTTTAAATGGGTGCAGGTATCGACACGCAAAATGGTGGAAACTTTTCAGCATTGGCATAGCAGCTGTATAAATTACACAAAATGATACAACCCACGTGCCTACAGGAAGACAGACGGACGGACAAACCCGAATACTATAGCCCCCGCTTCGCGCAATCATTATTAGGCATTTGGCAATACCAGTTTTTAGGTGCTTCGTCACCGAATAAATATTTAAGGATTGATGCCTTATTTTAAAAAAAATAGTTTCTAATTTATCAAATTGAGCGTTATAACTTAGAAAAACTGATGTTTTTGTTTCACATAGCTAAAAGGCATTATTGGCTTTCATACGGTAAATATTTGGCTAAATACAAATATTATATCCACCTCGGTAAAATTTTAACAATTTTTGGCAAATAGTACCGAAGAAACCGAACCGAATAAGTGAAGTGTCCCAAAGAGAACCCTACCGTGGGAATTGCCCATCGTCACATTCCTAATACACATATGCAGTACATATTCCGGAAGTCGAAATGCTTGGGATCAGAAAAAATTTCGAGTTATCGAATTATCAATGTGGAACACATTCATATTTCCTCATGTGCTCCTTTAGGATAACAGAAAAAAAACATTATTCATGTGTTTGATGCATTGAAATTTCGTATGAATGTATCCAACTGTTTATTCTTTATCTATGTAGAAAGTGTGCTAATCGGAATACCGAATTCGGCCGCTATTTTTGCACTTGGCTTTTTTGCCACTTCCGACTTTCAACACTGCTCTCTATTTAACCTCAACTTCATGTAAGGCTAGTGTTCTTTTTTGGATCTTTTTAAGAATCGCTTTTAAGACCATATTTCAACTACACCGTTTTTGCTACCGAGTAGGGAAAATTACACTTGGGGGCCACAAAAAATACGATTTTTTACATATCGTCTTTTGCGCCAAAAGGGTAAAAAATGAGCTCAAAATCGCTCTACCTCTAACCGTTTTCCAGATAATGCTCAACTTCCGGTTTTTGACTTTGACCGAGTACGTCAAGGTCACCTGGTACCTCTTACATATAGACCTTTAGGCCCAAAGGATCGAAGACAAGCTGAAATCGCTCTATCTCTAACCGTTTTCGAGATAATGGTCCATTTCCGGTTTTCGACTTTGATCATGGCCGAGGAGGTCAAGGTCACCGTCGTACCCCCTTCTTCTAGTCTTTTAGGTGCAAAGGATACAAAATAAGCTCAAAATCGCTTTCTTTCTAACCGTTTTCGAGAAAATGGCGAACTTTCGGTTTTAGACTTAGACTATGGCCGAGGAGGTCAAGGTCACCGAGGTTTCTCTAACACATAGTCTGTTAGGCCCAAAGAGTCGAAAATAAGCTCAAAATCGTTCTATCTCTAACCGTTTTCCAGATACTGATCAACTCCCGGTTTTTCACCTTGACCATGACCCAGGAGGTCAAGGTTACCGAGTTACCTCTTACATGTGGTTTTTAGGCCCAAAGGGTCTAAAATAATAATAAAATCTCAAACCGTTTTCGAGATAATGGTCAACCGTTTTCTAAGCTAAAAAATGCGGATTTCACTAATGGCTGATCAAACTTTCGCCACCATAGTGCCAAAGTTTGGCGAACCGCCAGAAGAGAGAGAGAGAGAGGGAGAGAGAGGAGAGAGGAGAGAGAGAGAGAGGGAGAGAGAGAGAGAGAGAGAGAGAGAGAGAGAGAGAGAGAGAGAGAGAGAGAGTTCGACTCAGGTGCAATCGAGGTACCAGTGTTAAAATTTACAAAGAAAATTCTCAAATTTTACAGAACAATTTACATTTGGTGAAAATTTTGGAATTTCCCCAATTTGGCGAGAATCAAAAATTGGCTCTGGTACTTTTTGGGGGGTGACGGTTAGCTCAATTGCTTATAGAGTTAGTCTGGTAATCACAAGGTCCCAAGTTCAAATCAAATAGGGGATTGACGATCGCTCCAGTTGTCTTAGCTAAGCGAATGCGGTAGGTTAGATCACCTATCTCGGAATTCAGAATTAACGCCCACTGAGGCTTTCGACCAGCCTTCAAAAAACAAATTTTTTTAAAACCTGAGCAAGACTATCTTCAAGTAAAATTTCGAGCAAATTTAAATAATTTGTAAAGTAAGCTTTTTTCGCGAAGATGGTGAATAGTTCGCCAAACTGGCAACAATTGGAGAATTGCAAAAATAAAATAATGCATATTTCTAATCCTGAACCGACTATATTTAAACAAAAAATTACTTTGATTCGATAAAAACTGAAAGAGGTTTATCAGAAAACAAAAGATTACAGACGGACGGAAGGACAGACGAAATAGGCACCACGTAATGGGTATAACCCATGTGCAGGGTTGCCAGCGTACATTTCGAAAAAAAAAAGAACGGAAAGTGCCAGAAAAAAGAATGTATCTGAATAAAAAAAGCACAAAAAAGAACGTCTTAGAAAAGTATAAGAAAAGAACGCGTTGAAAATTAAAAAAAACTAGAACCTCACTTCGCTAGCGAAATGTTAAACACTTGACAAAAATTGAAACGCAAAAATACTTCCTTCAATGGGTTATTTCTTGAATAATATATTGCAAACAACACAGCTTGAATATGTCTTATAAGCCGAGTAGTGTTTGGTTTCTGTTGACTTAAGGTTTTATTGACTGATCTAGCATACGCCGTGTTAGCTATTTACGCAGTGAGAGCTCGCACAAAGCTCACTGTGCAACTGTGTGTGATGTGGGTTAAATGCTACGCATTTACTTGCCAAAAATGCACTCTTTTCACATGGCGTTTTAACAAAGAAAACGAAATCAAAGACGAAAATAAAAAGTGACATGCACATGTTCAGATCAAGCTCTTCATAAGTCCCAAGTTTCATGGTCGTAGGGCCCATAGTGTCAGAGGAGAAGAAGACACAAAAAATCGGAAAAAGTGTCAAGAAGAAAAAAAAAAGGACGAATTTTGCTCGCACAAATTCATATAACTCTTGCAAGCCAAAGGCTTGTCAAGTGTTAATGAACTGATTTTCCTTTATTAAAATACCCAATATGTCATAAAAGACGAAGTTGGCCACACAACTATTTTAGACGCAACCTAAAGGCAAAGTTAAGAGAAATCATAAAGAATTGCCCCTTCTCTTGTGTTTAAAAGTAGTGAAGCTTAGATGCATAATTGTGTTGTCAAACAATATTCTTCAAAGTGTTAATTTGTCGTTCTCAATTTTATTTGAAAAACGCTGACTACTTCATTCAAATCGCAAGTGTTGTTCAAACACAGCTCATTTAAAACATTTTATTGAACATAACTTTTATGAACATTTCAGAAATACATCTGCGAAAAACATCAAACACAAAAACAAAATAAAAACGGAATAACCATTTACTACCAAGATCACAAAAGTCTACCATGTAGATAATTAGATAATTACATGGATCACTTTATTGCAGACTGAAAGAGTGCATTCTCTTATATATTTTCAAAATGTGCCTTGCAGTTGATATTGCTGCCTCTTAAAGAATTGATACAGGTAATGTATTTTAAATCAGCATAAAAAGACGTTTATCAAGTTATAACACTGTGTTTACAACGAATTTCAAAGTAATCTTTAACGTGACATAATTTTGAGCACCTTTCAAAAAAATAACAATATGGCATTGAATTAATTAAAATATTTCAAAAATGTGCCACAACATAATATATACAGATGAAATCACTTAATCGCATACCGGTTAAATCGGTTAACTGCATATTATTCGCAAATCCCAAACCATTTTCAATACTATCTATTGGAAATTTAACCGGATAATTGCATACCGCTTAATCGCATAAACTGGGTAAACGCATAGCTTTTTCACGTTAAAATGGGAAGCACACCGGTTAATTGCATAATTCTGGTTGGCTATCGAAACAGTGCCACACTTAAAGCAAACTAAGGGAGTGAGCTGCTCCTCGTTTATTTATCTAATGCATTGTCTTCTGTTTGCTTGACCCATTGTGTACATGTAACAACCCATTCCAGGTTGTTAACAGTGAGTCTCGAACTCTTAATCACAGCACTCTCTCAGCTCTCACTAGATAATGACCTTTATCCTTAATCCCTGCACTGCCTTAGCTGACGCTAGATAATGGCCTCCAACTCCAAATCCCCGCGTTGCCTGAGCTCTAACTAAATAATGGCCTGAAACCCTTAATCCCCACATTGCGATATGAATTTATTAAAGCTGTAATAAAAAAATAAAATCGTAGAAGGCAACCGTTACTTTTCTTTTCTGTTGGAAAAATGAAATGCAGGGACGAGGAGGGGCGGGGTGCGCGTCTTATAACTACCGCAAATGAAAAAAATAGGCACGGCAAGAGTACTCCGGATAAACGCATATATCGGATAAACGCATAACAGGGCTTGGCAAATTGGCTATGCGATTAACCGGTTTCGTCTGTAATTCACAGTTAAAACCCATATACACAGCAATGACAACAATTTGTAAAACATCAAATAAATAAAAAATACCGGGTAATGAAAATTATGTTATGCGCATATTTTACCGTACAGTTTGCAGAACACAAGTTCAATACATATCATTATTCCACAAGTATAAACATAAATATAATTGTATGGGATTCAAGGTATTCCAAGACAGTTCAGTGTTGTTAAAACATACGATGCAGTAAAAATGATAACACAATGTTTACCCCACATCGTCAACAGTGCTTGTAAATACATCGAGTGCATTTTAGAACAGATAATAAGCAAATGACTTGCCACCTCAATATCTGAGTGTCTTGCAAGTACATGGGAAAGTAAGACACCTTTTCGGAATTTCGATTATCTTATTCCATTGTAAAGTGTAGACAGCTAACGCACGTGTAACACGAGCATCTCATCTGTTCCGACATAGGGCGGCTGCAGTTGCATGCGACAGCTGAGGAGCATATCCAGTCGTAGTGACAAACCTTCGTATAAGAGATGGTGATGTGAAATGGCAGAATGGGGGTGGCGCTAAAACCTGACCATATTTCCCATTTTGAGGACAGAGACACCACTTGTACACACATTATCATGAGGTGTCAACACATATGTGGCTCCACTCAGGAAAGAAGCGGCCGCAAAAAATGTCTGTTTATTTTGTTCAAACCCCAGTTTTTCATGTCTGATAAGTGTTTGGCGACATCCTAATCAATGTACATTAGAAACGTGGTGACATTTTTCTCCATAAAATTCACTATATTCACTTCGCTCCAAAGAAAAAGCTACCGTCGCCTCTTATCTTGTCCACACGCCTGTCGCCAAATTTTATCTTCATGTATGTTGCGGTCAATGGCGGTTCAATCATTTGTCTATTCTTTTCAAAGACTTGTGAGCTTGGTCGTTTTGGGCTTTGGTTCAACACATGGAACAGTAGAAGCCTGAGTTTTAGGCTTTTTATCCCGTGGTTGTGCCTTTAGGGTTGGGGGGGGGGGGAGGGGACCTTTGCTCTAAGCGTGCCCAGCTCTTGTTCTTGATCACTGATCTTACTATAGCGACTTCACTTTCAGATGTTACAGACATGCCCCATTTTTCGACTGGATACCAAACAGACTTCCGTGCTTCGTAATAGTCTGGCGGCTACGTGAAAAGAAACCCTTTACATCAGCATAGCCGTGGGCTAGGGAAAGGGATATTGTGACTAATAAAGATAGATGCACAAACTTAACCACTGGGGTACCCTTCAGCTAGAAAACTATTCGAATATGCGGGGATGTCTTCACCTGCCTTTTCCTTTCTGGATATGATACCTTCAATTACATATCGGCATAATTCATTTTCAACCTTGTTAACATCGACGGTTTTGTTTCTGTATCAAGTATCTTTCTGTGCATTTGGGTACAGAAATTGGGGATCTTGAAGTGTTTGGTTCTCTAGTGTGACATATTTAATCTGTTTTCAACAGCTGTTTTGTAGAATTTTCGGACATCATGGTATAACCTCTAGCAGACACATCTCATTTTCTTCCCAGCTGAGATTTCCCTGTCCGGTAGTTCGCTCTGACCGCTTCCAGTAACTCAGGTTTAACAAACCGTGCTATAATTGTTCTCAGACCACACATCTCCACATGCAGTAAGTGAATCTTCCCCTCTTTGGACTGAACAAGGTTTACAAAACACTGAAATTCTCGAAGGGCTACACCAAGGAAAGTTATCTGAGCATAGATGAATGATTCCTTCAAAAATAAAAAAAAGCGAGGATTCACTTGGTTTGCACCAGCGTCGCAAATCCCTGGACGATTCTCTTACAGGTTTTCGAATAAGTTAAGTACTGCTGTTCTCGAGCATTCTTTCAGCTGTATGGAGCATTATTTGTCTTTCAGCTACAATAAGTTCAGTTTGGACGTCCTGAATTCTTTAACTAATCCCGTTCTACGCTTAAAGAAAGCGAAGACGTTGGCTACGAAAGTTTCAAAGTCGTTGTCAAGAGCATCCGGGGCATAGGACACCGCGTTATGAACATAGTAGAGGGAGCATCTTGCAATGTCCAGGATGCCAGGTGCGTATCTGGCTTTGACAAGTTGGATAACGCCGTGTTTTTCCGCGCATTAACGGGGGGAGGGGGGGGGGGGCTTCGGAGATAACACAAACCTTTGCCCACGGGATTCCGTCTTCGACAAAGCTTATGTTGACTATATCGTTCATCTCCTCAGCCGTGCCAACTCTTACACTGACAGCTTTGTAGAAATAATAATTGCACCGTCTTTAAAGTACTTAACAAATATATGTAAATACTTATTACCGAACGACTTGTTCGATTCGTCTATCAGCTGGCTGCAAGATCTTCTACTAATTCAGAGTGCACAGCAGGCTGGAATCCACTTGAAATGAGTTAAGTTAACTTTGATTTGCTACAAGAAAAGCTTTTGGCAATGCTGGAGTCAAGAAAAAGTGCAGCAAAAAGATTTGCCCATCGCATTTCGGCGGTTAAAGTATCATCGCAGCGGAAATGTTCTTTTCCTGGCGCATGTTCCATCTTTGGTGTGGATGGTTGGTTTTTCTTGGCAGACATTGCTGTAAGGTGCTTATTTGATGAAGCATGCTGTGCAAGAGCGGTCTTACATGGATGACATAAACATCCTTGTTGTAAATCGATCAGGTCGCCGTGAACGGATCACTCAGTTTCCCCACTGGACTGTCTGTTCATGAAAAACTTACTACCACTTCTTCAAATGTGCTTGTTTCCTCCTTTGACTTTCCGCCATGACTTCGAACTAAAATGCACATCACATGAAATATATACTTGCGAAATAAGCAAGTATGTCCAGGGACATAGTGACCAGCCGAGATCTAGTGAATCAAGCATTTGTATTTAAAATACCCCCTTTCTCATTTAGCCAAATTTTAGCTGATCGATAAAAAAAATCAAAAAAATAATAATATAAGAACTGGAGAGCGATTTTGAAAATTGGCTACAAAAATCTAAATATGTCCCCGATTTGGCCAGTTTTAGGCGGATCACAAAAAAAAATTTGTGAAGAGAGGCCTACCTAGAGAATATTCGTACAATATGTGAAGAAAATCTCATCAACTTTATCTGAGAAGAAGTATTTTGAAAAATGGCAACCAAAAAAATTTAATTGCCATCATTTGGCCAATTTTTTGGCGGATTACCAAAACAAGAAAGTCCAGGGACATTGTGACCAGCCGAGATCTAGTGAATCTATGAATAAGCTTGTCTGGTTGCCAAAAGTAGTAGTCACATTCTACAAGTTTGTCCAAGAACAAAGCCCCAGCTTACGAAAAGCGATAAGACCAAACCCGGCGTGCTTGAATAAGAGAATCTCCCTGAAAAATTGGACTTCAAAAGAACATATGGCAATGAGCTAGCAAAATAATTAATTTAGCAACGGACCCGAACATAGACCGATAAATACATACAAACTTTAAAGATTTGTTTTCCAGAAAAAAAACTTCGAACAAGGTATTGAAAATGTATCCACACATGTGTACTGTTGACAAGTAAGCAGCAGAAACGACTAGAAACGACCAAACACATGTGCCTTTTGAAAAGAAGAAAACGCCGCGTCTAAAACCTCATTACTTAAGTTCAATGTTTTGGTATGTATTATTTTGCGGGGTTTGCATTTCCGACCAGCGCGCCTGTTTATTTAACTTGCGTTGATGTGTGGTTTGCATTTCGGAAAAATGCGCATGTTTATTTAGCTTGTCGTTATGCTCTGTTCGCATTTCGGACCAGTGCGCATGTTTAATTAGCTTGCGTTGATGTGCGGTTCGCGAGCGAACCAGTGCGCATGTGTACTTAACTTGCGTTGATACGTGGTTCGCATTTCGGACCAGTGAGCATGTTTATTCAACTTATGTTGATAAGCGGTTCGCATTTCGGACCAGTGCGCATGTTTGTTTAGCTTGTGTTGATGCGCGTTTGATTTTTTGGAGAAGTGCCCATGTTTATTTAACTTGCGTCGATGCGCATTTCGCATTTCGGACAAATGCGCATGTATATTCAACTTCCGTTGATGAATGATTCGCAATTTGGACAAGTGCGCATATTTATTTAGCTTGCGTTGATGCGCTGTTCACATTTAGGGCCCCTGCGCATGTTTATTTAACTTGTGTTGAACAGCGCTTCTTATTTTAGACCAATTGGCATGTTTATTTAACTTGCGTCGATGCGCAGTTCGATTTCGAACAAGTGCGCATGTTTACCAAACTTGCGTCGATGCGCGGTCCGTATTCCGGGCCAATGCGCATGTTTATTCAACTTACAAGTTTTGGCGGATCGAACAAAAAAAAATAATTTTTCAAGAGTGGCCTACGTGGAAAAGAAAACGCCAATAAATGAAAAAATACCCCTCATATGGCCAATTTTTGGCGAATCGCCAAAATGAGTAATTTTTCAAAAGAGGACTACTTAGAGAATAAACGCACAAAATGTAAGGAAAATCTGATCAAAATTGTGTGAAAAAAGCATTTTGAAAATTGGTGAGCATAAAATCGCAAATGTCCTCAATTTGGCCAATTTTTGGCAGATCGTCAAAAAGAGTAAACTTTCAAGATAGGCCTACGTAGAGAACAGTCGCGCAAAATTGGAAAGAAATCCGAGAAGAAGCACTTTGAAAATTAGGCACCAAAAAATTTAAAATGCCCCCATTTGGAAAATTGTCGTGGGATCGCCCAAAAAAGTAAATTTTAAAGGGAGGACTATGTTAAGAACATTTGTACAAAATTTGAAGAAAATCTGATCAAAATTTGGGAGAAGAGGCATTTTAAAAATTGGTAAAAAAATGTCCCCAAGTTGGCCAATTTTTGGCGGATCGCCAAAAAGAGTAATTTTTCAAGAGAGGTCTACCTAGAGAACAACTATCCAAAATTGGAAAAGAATCCAATCAAAATTGTGGGAGGAGAAGCAATTTGAAAATTAGACACCAAAAAATTGAAAAATGTCCCCCATTTGGCCTATTTTTGGCGGATCGCCAAAATGAGTAATTTTTCAAAAATGGCCTACCTACGGAATATTCGTGCAAAATTTGAAGAAAATGTGATCAAAATTGTGGGAGAAGCATTTTGAAAATTGGCAACCGAAAAATTTCAAATGTCATCCATTAAGCCAATTTTTGGCGGATCGCCAAAAAAAAAAATTTAAAGAGAGGCTCTAGCTAGAGAACATTCGTGTAAAATTTGAGAGGAATCCAATCAAAACTGAAGGAGAAGAAGCATTTTAAGTAAAAGTTTACACACGTACATACGTACATACAGACGACGGATACCCTTCTATTGATGGGATAAGACCAGCCCGACATAGTCGGCTGGTCTAAATAAGGACTTTTGCAAGAGAAGCCTACCTAAAGAACATTCACAAAACTTTAAAGAAATTCTTATTAAAATTGTGGGAGAAGCATTCCGAAAACTGGTAACAAAAAAAAATTAAACACCCGGCACTTGGCCAATTTATAGCCGATTGCCGAAAAAAGTAATTTTCAAAAGAAACCCACCCGGAGAACATTCGTTCAAAATTTTAAGAAAATCTTATCAACTTTGTGGGAGAGGAATTTTGAATATAGGATACAAAAAATTTTAACTTTCCCAATTTGGCCAACTTTTTGGCTGATCGCCAAAAACAAGAAATTTTCCAAAAGAGACCCGGCTAGAGAGCATTCGTGCAAAAAAAAAAAAATCGGATCAAAACCGAAACAAAAGAAGCATTTGAAAAAAGTAAATTTTTAAATTTTACTAAATTAAAAAAATGCACCAAATTTAGCCAATTTTAAAAGAATCACCAAAAAAAAGTATTTTTTCAAGAGAGCTTTTTCTAGAGAACATTCGCACAAAATTTACAGCAAATCCAATCAACTTTGTCGGAGAAGAAGCATTTTGAAAATTGGCATCCAAAAAATTTAAAAGACCCCCATTTAGCCCATTTTTTGGCGGATTGATAAAAAAAAATTTCTGAAGTGAGACCAGCCAATTTTTGGCGAATTCACCAAAAAAAACAAAAAAACAAACAAAAACAATTTCAAGAGAACCATCTAGGGAACAACCGTTCAAAACTAGAGCGATCAGTGCAAACAAAACATAGGAGTACAGGCTTATATTACACATTTTCAATCGATACCTACTTAGTTTTTTTTTGTTTTCGTAAACAAAAACAAAATGTCTTCCCCGATTAAACTCGTAATCCCCCCTCCAAAAAAAAAAAGGATTTTCCTATTTATAATTACAGAAATAAAATATTCATTTCTGCAAACATGATCATAATTCATTCCAAAAAATTCAAAATAAACAAAACAGATGGTGGCCACTAAAACAGATATTACTGCAGGTCTTTTTTATCCGAAGGTGGTCACTAAAACGGATTGCACTGTAGGCCCTTCTTATACAGGTCTGAAGTTGTTCACTACAGTGGTTTTACTGTACGTTACATTTTCATCCGGGCCTGGAAGCTGGTCAAGACAGGCAGGTTTTACCGCACATCTTTTTACTCGAACCTGGAAAGGGTCACAACAAACGGGTCTTACTTTACATTTTTATCCAGGTCTTGAAGGTGGTCTGATGTTTTTTGCTAACCATCATCCTCCACAGCCCCTCCCCCAGCTATCTAATGTAGGTACGACTTTAAACGCAACTCTAACCCTTTTACCCAAGGTAACGGCAACGGCTGTACCCTAAGTGTAGTTATAGCCATGATATACTGTCTTGCCTTCGTACATTTCTATAGGCCAAAAAGCAGCATTCTTCATAACTGCGCATCAGATGACGCGCCTCGGTGGGAGAAAGGGGAGGCGCGTTTCAGTGCAAAAGGTACTGCAAAAAAAGCTCACCGATACAAAATAGCTCTCATGTATGGAATACCTTGGCAAATGAATCAAGTCCATTCCATAACCTCGTAGATAACGACTTCACCATGCACTAAAACTGACACTGACCCCTGACTGAGTGGCATGTTACGTAATAGGGGGATTAACCGTTGATGAGAAACGCAGAAAAAGCTCAATTTCAGGCAATATGAAATAGCAGTGGACCGACAGTAATGCTGTGACCGTTTTGAAGCATTCTAAAGAATGCAGTAACACTCGAGAATCTCCCAGCGTAGTTTGCTTAGTTAACAAAGGAGCCAAAAAATGGGGAGGCGGGGATGCGGGAAAGGGTGTTGACGTTATGCACCTTACCCGATTTTCTATACGAGTTTAATAATGTGTAACCAAACTTATCCGAGGAATAACTACACCTAGTCCATCCCACTTTCCGCTATCGAGATATTTTGTTTAAACAACAGATAATTTTTTACGCATCAAAAATTGAAACAGCAAAGGAATAGCCAAATAAAATTTTAAGTCGATGTGACTTTCCGTTATCGATATATTACGCACACAAGATCTGTTTCAAGATGTATGCATATTTTACGTGATGACGTCATACGCCGAACTCGTTCGTTCTACTCGCGACAAACAGAATTTTTCGGACCTACCAAGGATCAACCTCACCAAGTTTCAAATTTCTTCGATGTTCGGCATCTGAGAAATTTCGCACACAAAATGTTTACGCTATGACGTCATACGCCTGCCCTAATCACGTGACATGTGTCAAAATTAGAAAGAACCATCCAACTGACCGAAGGAATACCCACAAAAAAATTGAAAGTGATATGCCTTTCCCTTATCGAGATATTTTGCACACAAGATCTTATCAAAACATATTCATATTTTACGCCGCGATGACGTCATACACCGCATCCGTTCGTTCTACTCGCGAAAACAATTATAGATTCTTTCGGACCTACCAAGTAACAATCCCACCAAGTTTCAACTTTCTTTCGCACACAAGATTTTTACGTAATGGCGTCATACGCCTGCACAAAGCACGTGACATGCGTGAAAAGTTGAACGAACCGTCCGTCCTAACCAAGGAATAAATCGATCACGTTTGAAGTCGATCCGACCTTTCGTTCTCGAGATATCTTGCACACAACATTTTGTTCATAACAGAGACACACACAGAACATACAAACGCTATGTGTCTCCCCTTGGTCGGGGGGACATGATTAGAAAGAAATCCGATCAAAATTGTGCAAGAGCATTTTGAAAATTCGCTTCTAAAATCCCCCCCCCCCCCCCATTTAGCCAATTTTGGGTGGATCGGCGAAAAAGTAAAAAGGGCCACCTAGTGAACATTTATGCTAAATTTGAAGACAATCCGATCAAAATTGTAAGTGGGGGAACCGTTGGAAAATTAGCTATTAAACGCGTCCTATTTGACTAATTCTCTTTGGATAGCCAAAAAATTTCAAGAGAGGCCAACCCAGCAAATATCCGTACAAAATTTGAAAGGAATGCGATACGGAAGTGAGAGTATAAGCATACTGCAAACTGAATCCCAAAAAATTTAAAATGCCCCACTCTCCCCATTTCGCCAATTTTCTTTTGGATCGCCACAAAAATGCCTTTTTTAAGAGAACAAAGCCTGTTTAACATATACGTAAAATTAGTAGGTAAAACCAAAAAATCTGTGAGAAAAAAACCTTTTCGAAAATTGATTACGATTTTTTTTTTAAATGCCCCGTAACTAGAGTCTCAATGAGACAGGATCCCCCGTGTAAGGTAAATTGCATAGAGTAAAACGGTCTTTAGTTGAATCTTCTGAAAGATACTTAGGTATACACCATAACTGTCAATTTTTGCGAACAGCTGCTTTGGTCCTAAATTCATTTGGGACTTGATCGCTGGGCAGTTAATGACCGGGGACCTGATGGCCAAGGTAAAGCTTAATAGAGCGTTCATTCAGGTGATCATACGTTTTTTTTTGCTTTGGGGACGTTTTCGCAATAAATTCATTTGGAGACCTTATGGCCGGAAACCATATAACCATAGAAATTATAATCGTGTAATTTATGGAACGTGACCTCATGGCCAGGGACATTATGGCCAAGTATCTTATGGCCGGGGTAAAGCTTAATAAAGCGTTGATTTAGGTTACACGTTTTTTTAGCTTTGGAACGTTTTGTTACTAAATTCATTAGTTCACGGCCAGGGTTCGACTAAAGCTTAACACATCATTAATTTAGTTATATATTTTTCCTTTGGGATGTTTTGCCCTAAATTCATTTGGGAACATTACGGACGGGTGCCTTATGGCCGTGGTGAAGCTTAATCAAGTGTCAATCTAGGTTATCATACGTTTTTTAGCTTTGGAGACGTTTTGGACCTAAACTCACTGCAGGACCTCATGACTGGGGACTTTATGGCTGGAGACGTTTTGTCCTGGATTCCACTACGACAAGTTTTGCTTTGGGGACGTTTTAGCAGATCAAAATTGTGGGAGATGAAGCATTTTGAAAATTGGCAACAAATTTTTTTTTAAAAACATTCCATTCTTTTTTTTTCAATTTTGGCAGATCGCCAAAAAAGTAATTATTTTAAAAGAGGATTATCTAGAGAACATTAGTGCAAAATTGGAAAGGAATCAAATCAAAATTGTGGAAGAAGCATTTTGAACATGAGACGAGAAAAAAATGCCCCCAATTCGGTCAATTTTGGCGGTTCGCCAAAAAAGTAGTATTTCAAGAGAGGTCTAAGTTGAGAATATTCGTACAAAATTTTTGGAAAATCTGATCAAAATTGCGGAAGATGCATTTTAAAAATTTGCAGCAAAAAACTTTTCAAATGCTCCCATTTAGCCAGTTTTTGGCGCATCGCCAAAAAAAAAGTAAATTTTCAAGAGAGGCCCACCTAGAGAAAAACTGTTCAAAACTGAAACGAAATCAATTAAAATTGTGGGAGAAGACGCATTTTGAAAATTAGACGCCAAAAAAAAAAAATAATAATAAAAATGCTCCCGTTTGATCAACTTTTGGCGAATCGCCAAAAAAGTACGTTTTCAAGAGAATCCTACCTAGACAATTTTCGCACAAAATTTTAAGAAAATCTGATCAAAAATGTGAGAGAAGCATTTTGAAAACTGGCAGCAGAAAAATTTAAACAATTTCGTAGAGAACATTAGTACAAAACTGGAAAGGAATTGGTTCAGACCTGAAGGAGAATAACATTTTAAGTAAAAGTTTACATACGCACACACGTACATAGCAACGGCGGATGCCCCTCTATTGATGTGATCAGACCAGCGCAACGAAGTCGTCTGGTCTAAAAACATAAATTGGGATTTTGATCTCCTGTTTTCCCTTGTTCAAACAACTTTCTATGGTCAAGCAGTTTCTCGGTGAAATATCACAATGCGAACAACGGTACGGATGCACCGGAGACGCGTACAGATTGAAACTTGAAAGAAGGAAATTGAGGGAAGGATATGTGGGACAGACAAATTTTAAAATGATTTCACAAAATGAAAATGGGCAAGCACTTTGAAAAATCGTCGTTTGCTGAATTGATTTTCCATAATAACAATATGATGCACGTAAATTTTACTCAACTTTGTTAAATAAAACTAAATTTCGAAAGCAAAAGCACTCAAATAAACCATTTTCCTCAATCATTGAAGAAAAATAAGCTTACAATAGAACTTGAAGAAAAATAAGCTTACAATAGAACTTGAAGAAAAATAAGCTTACAATAGACCTTGAAGAAAAATAAGCTTACAATAGAACTTGAAGAAAAATAAGCTTACAATAGAACTTGAAGAAAAATAAGCTTACAATAGAACTTCCCACGTATAATTTTCAACATGGCTGCCTACATTGAACATCTGGTGAAATCCCTACAACTAACAAGGGGGTCTAGGACAATTCCCCCCCCCCAGACAACTCCCCCCCCCGAACAATTCCCCCCGTAGGACAATTCCCCCCGAGGACTATTCCCCCTCCCACCCCACACTTAATTTTTATTTTTAAGGCATGTAAATTGCAATTGCGACAATGTTGAAATGAAAGGACAATTACATCATCTCCGGTTAGAAGATAAAAGGGCAACAATTTGTAAGAGAGAGAGAGAGAGAGAGAGAGAGAGAGCGAGAGAGCGAGAGAGAGAGAGAGAGAGAGAGAGAGAGAGAGAGCGAGAGAGAGTGAGAGAGAGAGAGAGAGAGAGAGAGAGAGAGAGAGAGAGAGAGAGAGATAGAGAGAGAGAGAGAGAGAGAGAAAAAAAAGAACAAAATAAGAAAAATAAAAATGATTGGGGGGGGGGGGATAGTCCTCGGAGGGAGCTGTCCCACGGGCGGAATTGTCAGGGGGGAATTGACTGGGGGGGAATTGTCTGGGAGGGAATTGTCCTGTTCCCCTAACAAGGGCGCAGTCGCAATTTAACATGTCGGGTGATAAATAATTTCCCGCATAATTAAAATTATATAGGCACAACACCAAATAAAAGTGGGCGCATGCGAACACAGGCTTATTTTACTGCTGCTGCACTTACAGTTTTGCATTGTGTACTGTACTAATCCCCAGTAATGCGCATTTTGTTTGCACACAAGAAGTATTGTGTGGGATTGTATGATGCTAGCAGTGTTTAAATATTTCATGTTGTTTTACAGTGTGCATGACCATTTATTTTCCAAACTGAAAGGGTGTAAAATGTTAATTTAAAAAATGCTGTGTTAACTCACATGTGGATATGTGTTCAGTTCTTTTATTATGAAATTATCGCTTTTTAAGTAAAAAATTTGATAACTAAATAGCAAGTAAATTTTTTCAAACCTTTTCTACCGAATCCCGGTCATCTGCCCCCCCCCCGGTCAACTGCCCCCCCCCCTTTGCAACCCGGTCGACTGCCCCCCCCCCTTCAAAGTGGAGGGGTGGTCGCTTGCCCCCCTCCGTGTACTTTTTTTCTTGGGTTCTTGGCTTACAAAGACACAATAAATAAAATTATATTTATTTTATTGAATGTATTGTACCTCGGTAAATTGCAGTTCACCAATAGGAAACTAATTGCAATTAGAATTCCAATTAGTTTACGGATCAGTCTCAATGAAGATCAATTGTTTCAGAGACGAAGTAGACGGGGACATCACAATTGTCTAAATTAAAAAAAAATTCTACCAAAAAAAGGAAGGGGGCAGATGACGACCCCGTCAAGTTGCAGGAGGGGGTGGGGGGGGGGGGAGCAGTCGACCGGATTGCAAAAAAGGGGGGCAGTTGACTGGGGGGGCAGTTGACCGGGGGGGGCAGATGACCGTTTACCTTTTCTACCACCCCTTGCCGCCATATTATCCTCAGTTTAAGACTAAAACCACCCCCACAGGCCGGAATAAAAATTGTATATTTTTTTTCCCATTTGTAATTCCATTTCTTTTTCACACTTCCCCCCCCCCCCCCTCCGGTCAGAAAGCTAACTTTTTGATGTGTTTTTTTTTAACGAAAGACACTATTCATGTAAATTTATTCGCTTTTCACTTAAATATGGCATATAAAAACAGATTAGATGAGAAAGAAAGGAACAAAACTTGACTACGTTCCACGGGGGATAATTTCAAATTAAAAGCTTTTTCTTAATATTAGTTAACACTGGCATTCCTTGGACAGTAATCTCCCAAGCACATAACACTGGCATTCCATTTTTAATTTTATTTCATGTCGCCCGAGAACATGTACTTATACAATAATTTTAAACACAAATACAGCCTATTACACGTCCACACATACAGCTGAAACATTGACTTGTTTATGTACATGCAATTGGAGTGAATGCGCAGGGGGATTAAATCGCTTGCGTGAATGTGTGCTCAAAGTGTAATCTTATCATCAGTGTGAAATAAGTCGCAACATATTGCATGCTCAGGACGCGTCCTCTGAAATATAGGATCGCGGCTAGATGCAATAAAATGCAATAAGTCGCAATAAAAAATTGCAACTTTTTGCGTTTTATTCCAACATATTTTTGCGTTTGTCGCAAGCGTATCTGTAAGCCAATCACTGTGCTATTCATGGCGTAAACTTACAATAAATGCCAAAATCGAATACCATAATCAATCTGAAGTAACAGCTTTTAAAACAAGAGAACCGAAAAACAACGGTTAATTTAAAGATTCCGTTAGTTTTCAAAACGAAAGTAACAATATTTAATTCAAAATAAATTTTACAATTTCTACCATTTTAGCGTGTACTGAGAGCAACGTAAACAATGATATATCACAGCTGGCATTTTTGTTTCCAAAATGTTTATCAAACAGTGAATAAATATTCAAAACTAGAAAAGTTAGGATGTTATAAAATAAGTCTTATTTTATAAAAAAACAGAACTCACTTACCGGTTCAGGTGTATTTGTTGAATCCGGGACAAAATGACTCCGCCCAAAATGACTCCGTCCAAAATGCCTCCAAAAACTGCAAGGGGGGACAAAATGACTCCGCCCAAAATGCCCCGAAATATTATTTCGAATTTTTTTTAACTATTTCTGGCAAAGTGCCAGAAAATGTGTTTTGAGTAGACGGGCTTAATCCTGATCACGGGGAGTGTGAGAGGTGTGGCTTCGTTTCCGCAAAGCTGCCAGTAACGGTGTTTTGAGTAGACGCACTTAATCCCCCTGCAGTGCACTGCCGGCCTGAAACGCATGTTAATCCCACTCCGGAGGACTTTGATAAGCGTGGTTTTGTTTCCACAAAGCTGCCAGAAACTGTTTTGAGTAGACACACTTAATCCCGCAGCAGTGTAATGCCGGCTTGAAATAAAAAAAAAAAAACGCTGGCGACATAGAGGCGCTTTTTTTTTGTTTTCATAAATCTGCCAGAAACTGTGCCTTGAGTAGACGCACGTTACCCCAACTTTGGTCAGGATGCATATAACAGATATGAGACTAAAAAAATAGAAAGAATGCGGACGGAAAAAAAAAAACGTTTTTGGCGGGAAAAAGACTAAATCTGTTTTAAAAGGTACGCTCTTGCCACCCTGCATGCATGTGGCCAAAGGCAACCTGTACTAAAAACTGTGCCACATACTCCCATGGTTAACCAATGCTATGTCGTTGGAACTAGGGTGCGCAATTTCGCCGATTTTTTTTGGTTCGGAGCTCGCACGTTTTTTGTTCCGTTGGGGCGGGCGTGGCCAGCGTTTTCCACGGCGAATGGCCCTTTCAGACACACTACGCTAAGTGTAGCAGTATTTCCCGTACCCTACAAACTACGCCTTCACCCTCTTTCGTATTTTTCGGTGTGATATTCATTTTAGTTCTCCATCGCAGAACACAAATTTCTCCTTTTTATTTAGCATATTTTATTTATTTATTTAGAGAAAGCCCATCTGGTCCCTTCCCTCTAGCGTTTTGTCCTTCGAACATTTCGCTGAACGTTCTAAAATTCATAATCCTACCAAGTTTGAAGCGGATACGACTTGTTCGAAGTTATCCTGTAAAAGTCTGGTGCCTAAAACACGCATTATAATCCACATACACAATGAACTGTTGGACCCACCCAAGGCATTATCCGAACAAATTTGAAGCTTATCCGACGTTTCGTTCTGAAGTTACTGTTATGACGGCATTGCCACGTTTTGACGTCCTATGACGCCACAAGTTCTCCATTTACGTAACACACCATCCCAACCCGGCGAACCAACCCAAGGCGTAGTCCCAGCATGCTGATCTAACGTTCCGTTCGCGAGTTATCATGTTGACAAAATCACCTGTCTACAACAAACACACACCACACTCTATACCAACACGCGGAATACACAGACAACGTTTCCCCTCTGCGGGGCAAATATCATCAGCATTCAACAAATTGTTGCAGGAACAAACAAAACAATGATTGTGGTCACGAAAGATAACGGAGGACTTTACACGAAGTTTCGGTTTGGGGCTCGATGTCTTCGACTGCGAACCCCGGTTATAACCGATGTCGTTACAACGATGCTCAACTGCACAAATAATTCTGCCGTTTTGCGGACTTTCACTACATGTATTACGCAGTGGTCATCACAGTGTTTTAAACGGATTTTCTGACATTTATTAACGGCCTTCCTGATGTGACAATTGAAAGAAATCAAGCCACGAGAACATCTACGCTGAAATTCACCAAACTTCAATGACTGAAGTACGCGTTATAAAACTGATGTAGTCATTGTTATCAGAGTTGATTTGGCTAGGCCTTGTTACCTTGACATCTTCGTACATTTGCAAAGTACACTCGAAATCTTCTTGCAAACTGTCCAGCTGGAAGATAAAATTTTTTCTTTTAAGTACAGACTGCTTAAGATCGGTATCCAAACATTTGGACCAGAGACATTTGGCCCGGCGACATCTGGAGCACAGACAAAGACGTATGAGCCAGGAGTGGAAAATGTGCCATTTGGGCCACTTTATAACATTTTTTCACAACTTATGTTACGATATTTACTGTCTTTGTTACTTGGTGTCATTTGAGTTGGTGTCACAAGTGACTTTACTCTATCCTTGTACAGTATATATTTCTTAAAAACTGGAGGAGGCATGCTGGCCTGGCGTATTAGCAGATAATTGCAATTAGAAAAATGGACCATTTTTGAAGGCCATCCGTGTTGTCTAAACCAGGGAAAAGGCTTCTCCATTACGCACGACAGTTCCTGACACGACAGTTCCTGACACGACAGTTCCTGACATGACAATTCCTGACACGACAGTTCCTGACATGACAGTTCCTGACACGACAGTTCCTGACACGTGCCACCGAAGGGATTTCAGCAAAAGTTGCTCATACAGAGGGAAGATCTTCAGTGGCTGACACACAATGCCAGTAAAAGCTTTCCTTTTTAAGTTCATGCTCTTTTCGGAGGGCTAAACAACAGTGATATAAAATGTACATTTTCACAACTTACTAGCCGCGTTCATTGACAGGAGCAAATGCTCAAAAAAAAGAACGCTTAAATCATCATCTGGTCCAAAAGTGACCCTATTCACTTCTGGGCCAAATGTCAACAGCCCAAATGCCATGGATTTTTTTAACATCATGCCAGTGTTCAGCGACAGGTGTTCGTTCGCACGGTTCATTAATACGTGCGGTTACTTCTGCCTCTGATTTCTCTCCCTCTCCCTTCATTTAAGTCTTCTTTGTTCAATGCAAACTTGTGTAGTTGATTTGGTTTCTACAGAAGCATAAACTGGGGCTGACTAAATCAAACAACAAACCTCACAGGGGGTGGGGGGGGGGGGGGGGGTGGGAGAGGGGAGTTACATGAATACGGGTGAGGGGGGACTGTATTTGGAGTTTACACCTAGAAAAGCGGGTCGGGGTAAAGAAAAAAAGCCAGTCTGGGAGACGTGACACACGTAAGTACCTCGGCCTCCTTTTGTTGCAGTTTGAGCTGGTTATCCCCGAGCTCTTGTGCCAGAGTGCCCTTCACGACTTCCAAGTGCTGTACTTGTTCACACAGCTGACTCTCTCGTTCTTTCGCCTCGTTCAGTTCGGCGTTTTTACTTTCCACGTCTTTTTTCACTGCATGCAGTTTGCTTTTCAGGTTTTGATAAGCTTCCTAAAAAGATAGTGAAATCTAGAGCGGCCAGTGCCAACAAAACATACGAGTACAGGCTTAGAGAAACCACTTTCAGTCCACACCTATTAGTTTCCAGTTTTTGTAAACAACAACAAATGTCTCCCTGACTAAACCCATAATTGCCCATTAACCATTTTCCTATTCTCTTATTGCTGAATAAAGGATTCATTTCTGCAAACATAATCATAATTCATTGTCAAAAATTCAAAAATAAACAAAACTAGTTCTTGCCACTAAACAGATTTTACTGTGTGTCCTTTTTGTCCAAGTTGGAAGGTGCTCACTAAAATGGGTTTTACCGCACGTCCTTTGCATCCGGATCTGGAGGTTGGTCACTACAGCAGTTTTACTGTACATTACATTTTTATCCGGGTCTGCAAGTTGGTCAAGACAGACAGGTGTTACAGCACGTTTTACAATATGTTTTACTTTACACCTTGTTATCCGGGTCAGGAAGGTGCTCGTTACATGGCCAATTCCCTACTCCATTAGCGATTTGTTATGCAAACCGTCAACCCTTGTCTTCGTGCATTCCCATTGGCCAAAAAGCACTAGAAAGGCATTCTTCATAACCCCACAACAGATGACTCACCACAACTGACACTGACCCCTGACCAAGAAACATGTTACTTAATTACTTAATAATTGTAGATGAGTAACGCATATAGGTTCAATTATAGGTAATGAAATAGCCGTGGATCGATAGTAATGCCACTACTGTTCACAAGCAGTCTAAAGAATGCAGGGACACTGGGGAATCTTCTGGATGACCCTAAATCTCCAGCGTAGTTGACAACTTTGCTTATTGACAAAAGAGTCGACAAAATGGGGAAGGCGGGGGTGGGAGGAGGTGGTGGTGGTGACGTCATACACCTTTCTTAATTCTCTATTGAGTTTATTGTTTAACAAAAACCGTACAACTCAACCAAGGAATAACTACTCCAAGTTTGAAGATGATCCGACGCTCCGTTATCGAGATATTTTGCTTAACAACAGCCAAATTTTCACGCGACGCCTTTATTAATTTCACTACGTCTCAAAAATTGAAACATCCATTCGACTGACCCAAAGAAAACCCATCTTGTTCAAGTAACATGCATATTTTACGTGATGACGTAATGTGCCGTTTGCACTCGTTCTATTCGCGACAAAATTTGACGGAATCTTTCGAACTTACCAAACAAAATTCCGACCAGGTTTGAACTTTCTTCGATGTTCTGCGACTGAGAAATCTTACATACAAGATTTTAACATACTGACATCAAACGCCTTTCTTAATTCGCTGTACCGTCAAAAGTTGAAAGAACCATCCAACTGACCCAAGGAATAACCATAAAAAATCTGAATTCAACATGACTTTCCGTTATCCAGATATTTTGCACACAAGATCTTGTTCAAAATATAGACACATTTTACGTGACGACGTCATACGCCGTACTCGTTCATTCTACTCGCTACAAAATTGGACAGAACTTTTCGGACCCACCAAGCAACAATCCCACCAGGTTCGTCTTTGTTCAGCGGCTGAGAAATTTAGCACAAAAGATTTTACATAATGACGTCATACGCCTTTCGTAATTATATAACATGCGTCAAAAGTTGACACAACCCGTGACAACCGTCCGACCTACCCAAGGAATAAACAGATTAAGTTTGAAGTTGATCGGACTTTTCATTCTCATGTAATCTTGCAGACATCATTTTGTTCACAACAGACTGACGTACACACGCACACACAGAACGTACAAACATTATATGTCTCCCCTTGGTCGGAGAGACATAATTGTTTTTCATAAGGGAAACACTGAATTTTCGACCGCCTGACTGTATATATTTACAAAGTAATTCTCGATATGAACACGATGGTATCCCGGAATTGATCTAGCGACAGTGGATCTAAATGGGCTGGGAGTGACAACTTGTCTATTCTCTCAAAACATTTTTCTTTTGGGGGGGGGGCAGGGGGCAGTGGTTATAAAACTGATAATATAAATAAACTAAGATGCATTCTTATGTTAGTTTTCTTTTAAACAAGACAAATATCACTACAGTGTAAGATTTTTCTAGCTTTGGTTTTGAATATTTTCAAGATTTTTCTAGCTTTGGTTTTGAATATTTTCAAAGCAGAACACTTGGGAATATAAAGCACCTTTTAAAAAGTGTAAAGTTCAGCCACTGCGGAGTTCATTTTAGGCCAATCCACGTGTAGCCACTTCACAGAATTTATTGCTCTGCACAAAAGAATATCTTAAAGTACCTATTTATGCCAAGGGATTGCTCACCTGTTGGAGTAACAACAGTAATTCCTTTGCCCAGCTACTACTTCGGATTTGAGGTGAGATCCCTCTACACAGAGCAACTTCAGAATTTATCGCTTTGCACAAACGCAAATCCTATTTTAATGCCAAGGGCTTTCTTACTTGTCACAGTTACTGGGTCAGTAATTATCGGGCTATGCACAAAATTAGAATTCAAATCAGTTGTCGTCCTTTATCTCTTTAGCTCGATTGTCGCCAGAGCAACTGTTACTAGATCAATCGTCAGATCCATTGTCGCGGATTCAAACACGTTGGATCTGACAAATATAAGTGACACCGAAATATAAGTGACACCGCACACTTTTACAATAGACCCTCATCTTTCTCGGATACGTTGACCCCTTTCCCCAAGCGCCACTTATAATTCACGTTGGTTTTCAGTGTGGGACTTAAATTGCGGGAAGTGTCCGAGTGATACTGAAAGCACACACAAGAGGACAAACGCATGCCTTTAAAACTACCAGTGCAACACCTACGGTTAGTTCGGATTCTCGCCGGCAGATCCTCTCCATCTCCTGCCCTTTGTGGGAGGCGTCGGCCCTGAGCGACGCACATTCTCGCTCGCTCTCCTCCTTCTCCTTGGTCCTCTTCACGAGCTCTGTCTCCACGTGTTTCAGCGTGTTCACTGTGTTCAGCAGCTGTGCTTCCTGTATGTCGTCACGTAACCAATATATGCCTATCATTTACGGGCCAGTCACAAAGAACATACGCATGGAGATGGAGAGGGACGTGACCAAAAGTCGAATCAAGCGGTATGCCCGTTCAACCGATAGTTATTACATGTGATTCTGTTACACTGGTCTGTTTATGTCGTTTTAAGAAGAATTTCGGGTACATGTCGAATGGGGTTTACTGCACGAGAACCCTTGATAACTGCTGATGATCTCTTATTATTAACTTGACTTGGTGCTATAAATCGCGTACTGTTGCAAGGTTTAGAAGTAAAGACACATAACAGGACTTGCCCTTTGTACTACAGTATTACCCTCCATGTGACACAGGGCACATTTTCGGCAGATATTACCTTGCCTCCCTGTTCCTCGAGCCTTTGGCAGAGCGCCGAGATGTTTTGTTCTTCGGTCGCCAACTTTTTCTCCGCAATCTTCGGCAACAAAAACGCATGCAGACATAATAAAACATTTTAAAATACAATACTGCTCAATGACTTAAATTTTATGTTGTTTGCCTGAATTAAATAAAATACAACAAGAGAATTTCGAGACAATAAGCTTTTCTCTGTGCTCTTCTATTTCATCGAAATAGTGAATGAAGTAGAATGGTGTTCTCAGTATCACTCGCCCGAGTTGTCAGTTCCTGCAATGAAGGCCTGAGATTGAGAAGGAATGGCCTAGGGGTATTTTAAATACTCTAAAACATGACACAATTCACAACCTTCGTGACAGACAGACGGATTAATGACCGGCGTCCATAATACGAAGTGCACACATCGTCAGGTCGGCCACAGAAATCTTGTTGGCTTCCTATCTTGAACTTAGTCCAACAACCTTGTTAATAAAGCAAGATAACTAAGGATGAAGGGCATTGATTCACCATGAGATCTGTCGCAGCCTGGGTGAGCGCCATTTCCTTGGCCACGAGCTGCTCTTCTAAGTCTTCCACCTGGCTCTGACTGAAGCTCAGCGTACTCTGCGCAGTCTCCTCACTCTCCTGCAACACAATGGAAACAAACTGGTCCCCGCGCCGCCTGGCCGCAAGGGTTTGCCTGTCACACAACTCTTTCTTTTTTCATGCCCGGCTTGATCTGTATCCATCTATGTTAAGTGGAACCACCCTAACATCGTGTTATGTGCCGCAAAAATACTGCTGTGCGCGAACTGGATATTATAAAATCAAACTTGCCTGCCTGCATATTGGTCAGGTTGTGGACTTGAGATTGCGTGTTGTAGCCTTAGTTCTGAGTTTTGAAAGCCCCAGTCGCCCCTCCCACCTCCTTCGCCTTGTGTAACTGTCCAGACACAGCACATACCTTTAGCCTGGCGCATTCCTGCTGATTAGCGTCCAGCAACTGCCGTAGTGAAATCACTTCCGATTCCAGTTTCAAGGCCTGTGAATACAATTTCAAACACAAGACTTGGTCTGCTTGTTCTACTGATACTCTCCACAGCTAAAGGTTTGTGGCCAAGTTTTTGTTGCATATTAAATTCTAAATTTTATCACTGAAAAAAGACACGCCCCCCCCCCTACCCACAGAACTAAAGGAAGCAAAGTTGGCACCTTTGCGCTGAGATCCGACACCCTCCGTTCCTTCTCGTCCACCAGATGTCGCTTCTCCTGCCTTAGCTCGCTGATTATCCTGTCCTGCCCGTTCATGATGACATTCAAATCCTTGATGCTTTCTTCTAAAACTAGAAAAATGCATCCCAGCTATTCTATCCCTAAACACTTTTCACACCTAGTTTTTATGTGTACATACATTTTATTACATGCCGGATAACAAAAGATCTTGTACGCAGAGTTCACAGGCGGACAACACAGGGGTGATAACTGAAGTTTTGGTGCCGCTTGGAATCGGCGGAGTAATTTCTCGTGACTGAGCCTTGCTTAGGCCCTTCGTTCTTCGAATGCTATTGGCGACTGTACACACGCAGTGTGGTGGATTGCCAAGTCCGAAAAAATGTAGTCTATTGATCAACTTTTTCGCTAATAGAAACGTTTTATCAAATATGGATATTTTTAGTCAGGGGAATGTCCATTGAAAACCAGTCCAATGCAAAGGAACGAGCAAGGCGACCGTCATGCTCGAAAAAAAGAACTTTTTTTCTCGTTTACTCTTGGAAAGAGATGGAAATTCTGAATTAAGATTTGGCTTGTTGCAACCCATGAATTTTTTTTACCTACGACGTCATCATCGCCATCTTATAACATGATGAACTTTTTAAATTTAAATATCTAGAAAACGGTAGCACTTTTGGTTTTCGTAGTGAAAAAACTTTATGTCACTACTTTTTTGCAAATAATTATTAGGTGACATACTGTTTTCAGAAAATACTCAGCTTCAGTATAATGCAAATTATCAGTGGCCACGAGTTAAACAAGACTGTCCAGAGACTATGCTCCAGCTCACGAAAACTGATGTCAGGATTTTTGATATATAAGTATAACCTTTTACCAAAATTCAAAGAAGTAAGGCTATGTATTTGGTATCAGTCAAGATTTTAGTGCAAACTGCCTTATAGCCAATACACATATGTCTGCTATAAAAAAAGTAATACCCACTTGAGTACTAATGACCGCGGCCTTTAAATAAACTGTCAAGACAACAAGAACATATCTCTGTGTCAATTAAGATCTTAATAAAGAAAGCGGTTTTTCGTTAATATTTCCAATATTGTTTGTGAACTGCCAAAGTAACAAGATGGTCCATGGACAACGCCCCAGCTCACGAATGCTGATATCAAGATTTATGACATACAAGTGTAACCTGTACTCCACATCTAAGACAGTAAGGCTATGCACCTAGCGCCAGTCAAGACTAACACAAAAATTGTTTTTGTCAACATATCCGCCAAGTTTTGGTCAATCGCAAAAAAGCAACAGCCACGAAGGAAATACTGTCCTTTGCCTTTAAACAAAATGTCAAGGAATTAAGACCATATTCTTGCCTCAGTTATCTAACTTATGAGCTTACTAAAAAAGTGGTTTTCGCCAATATTTGCATTTTTTTTTGTTAAAATGCCAAAAAGAAAAAATAATAATAACAACAATAACCATCATCATAGCAGCACCAGCTAGGTGGACACTTGTTCAAACTACATTCAATTAATATTTGATGATGTTTTCACCAAATGCTATTAGGAGGTCTTTACGTTTTAAAGAAAATTGTTTTTCGGTCAATATTTTCAATAATATCCAGCGATTCGAAAAAAGATTGTCCATGGCCAATGCAACACATCACGAATGGTGATGTCAAGATTTAGGACATATACAGTAAACTCTCGATAAGTCAAAGTGGTCGGGACCAAGCAAAATACTTTGAGTTAACCGAAATTTGACTTATCCGAGATTGGCCCTGTCGAGTGGTCACGTGGCTATCATGGTTTCGCATAAAGTGTTTGTTGTTTTTATGGTATGGTGATGGTTTTATACGATGAATTATTCGGCTGTGACAAATATAATTTATCATATTAATACTTAATATTTATAACACAGTGAAAAATCTTTTTTCTTATTTTATTTACAGTGACCTTCTGAAATATATATGCAACAACTCATCCGCTATTTTTTGCTTTGATTTTACGTCACGGTTCACTTCTAGCAACACTTCATACTTGAAGTCTACAGATTTTGTTTCATGTTTTCTTTTCTTTGACTTATTTTCCACGTTTTCGTTGTTATTTTTCCTTCGCATATGAAGTAATGAAAAGCATATTGTCTTATATAGGCTCATAGACATGATGCATTTTGTCAGTTTTAAGACACACTTCCAAATAACCATTGCCTTATTGTCACTCTGGGGCTGCTATAGATAAAGATTTGCACTTGTAGTTGTCGTAACAATCGTTAACAAGCCGCGTGTTTTGTTTGCAGGTTGTAGAATCACAATTACAGATTAACTCCGTAATCGCGGAGACCATTATCAAAGAATATGTGCTCCGTTGCTAGGTGACTCGGTGTCGTGATGTGTAGAGACAAAGCCACATTAATTCTACACAAAGGGGTTTGCATATGCAAACAATTAAGCCATGCGTTTCCGTGTTATTTTGGTGAAAATACAAGGATTTTCTTGCAAAAAAAATTGAGGGTCCAAAATCTTACTATGAGTTAAAAAATTTGACTCAAGCGGTGAATTTAAAAGACTTACATAAGTAAAATATATCGGGACTTTCAAATTAATTTGAGTAAAGCGAAAATTTGAGTAAACCGATTTTGACTTAAATGGAGGCTACTGTAAGTATAACATGCAACCAAAATTTCAAGACAGTAAGGCTTTGTACTTGGCGTCAGTCAAGATTTTAATACAAAATTGGTTTATCGCCAATATAACCGCCAAATTTTAGTGAATCGCCAAAAATAGTGATAGCCACGTGTTTCAGCCATTTCTTCTCCGAATCGCCAAAGAAAAAAAGGTAACAGCTAGTTGGACAAATATACCACTATCTTCCATTTTAGGACGTTTCCATTCAAATCTTAAGAGCAATTTTATGAGAATCACGAAAAAACGCAACCTTTAACCAGAATTTCAAGATATTAAGGTCAAATACCTATAGCCAGTTGAGTTTTCAATAATGTTTTAGACGAATCACTAAAAAGTTATAGCCAGATAGGTACTAATTTCCGCTTCCAGCATTCAAAATCTTAAGATTATGTAACTACCGTTGGTAATGATTTTAGAAAGAAATGGTTTTTTCGCCATTTTTTCCGAATTACAAAAGAACAGCACGATCCAAGTACGTACCAATGACCACTATCTTTAAATGACTTTTTAAAAAATTAAAACGCATTTTATGTGTTATTGGATATTAACCTCAGCAATGACGCCCATAATCATAATACAAGCCAAAGGCATGTATAACGCGCGCACGTGTTTCTAACGTGTTTTCATTTCTTTATTTAACTTGTGTGATCCAATAACACTAGGCCGCGTCATCAACCATAGCGGTGACGTGTCACCCTCTCATTTATATTACTTTCAGCGCCGCAAGCAAGCCAGCACTGTCAATTGTCAAAGACAGGCGCGGGACGGTTGGGCCGGGTTGCCGTAGGCTTATTTGCTTCATTGCTGAGGATAATTTCCTATTACACATAAAAATGCGTTTTAATTTCTTAAAACGTCGCTTTAATGTATTTTGGAGTAAACTTAACCCAGCAATGCCGCCAATAATGACAGACGTTGAACCGGAAATCGGTGTTTTTGACAATGCCAAAATTTTCCTCTAATCGCGCGAAACAATGTTCCGCGAATCGCTGCCCGACGGAAAGGTCACCCCAGTAGTTATTGACGAGGACCATGACCTTGAGTGGTCACTGCAGTGATCATTTACTAATGTACCTCCCCATAGTATCAATTCACTTCCCAGCACCTTGCCTGCCCGACAATTATGAGGCTGACATTGAACCTAATCCTAGCCCCAACCGTATTCTTCAGTGAAACTGATCGCAGCAGTTAACAAAATTACTTGCATCATAACCAGTAGCTACCCGCCAGTTATGTTAGCAATCAAAATGAGAACATTCCAGACGCTTTTGTCAGATTACTCGAACGCCTGATGGACAGATGTCAGGGACATGTCGGTAGTGACTCTAGAAAGAACTTATCAACCTCATTGGCTGATCATCTAAATTTACCTGACCATAGAGGTGTAGAGGATATTACGATTCATGTTTTAGACTTGATCAGTTCAAGCCCGGCCAAGCAATCCCCAAAGACTAGAAGACTTAAGATTTAATTCTCATGGATTCAAAGATTGAGAACTGCCTTTCCTGGTGGAATCAACTATATTGACTGCTGAAAAGTTTCCCTATCGAAAGAGGTTAGATAAGTTATTGCTTAGCTTCGTTTTAAATGAATTATTTTACTTCGCATGATCCAGCTCGGTATCTTCTCCTTCAGGACTAGGTCTTGATTGGATCTGACTAAATTATGTGAGCAAAATGGGAATACTTATGTTACCCCACCTAGCGCATCCTTGCAATCCCTCGGCTTTACCAGAAGGAGGAGATTGTTTATCATGTTAAATGTGAAGAAATGTCAAATTCTCGCCTCATAAGAGACGAGGAGACACTATACAACAACCATTGCTCTGTGAGTAACACCACCTCTGATACGAATAACACCCTGATGAGTACGAAATGTACGAAATCGCTCTTTGTTCAGTGATAGTATATGCCTGTGTCATGATATTCTCAAAAACATAAGAGAGACAGCTTTCTGCGACATAATACGGACCAATTTGGCTGCCGTTTGGCATACATTGCTAATTTCTAGCACTTTCAGCTGCATAGCTGTTTGACGTATGTACATCATCGTCATTGCGTAGCTACACTAATTTGCTAGGTAACTTGCTGAAAAAGAACGAGAATGCTAGTCACTCTCGAGCGGTCGCCATTTTAAGTCAGACGTATTGTTCCGTCTTAGCCTCGTTAATATTATTATTTTTAGGCTTCTGGCTTGCTATCTGAATGAGCTCGAGCTTTGTTGCCCGCCTCTCTCTGTAGCGACCATCTCGCGACTGACGTTTGCAACAAGCACAGAGAGCAATGAGTCGTACATGCAGTCATTGTCAGGCAAATATCACAACTATTTGCCTGACGATATTACACAAGAGCTACGAACCTTTCCCTGTTGCTGCATCGGTTGAAAAGTCTTGCAGGTAGTGGGAAAAAGTTATTAGCTCACATCAACGACTCCGCGTTAAACAACTCCCCATTGAAGCCCTTTTGCAAAAACTTCATGACAAGATGGACTTGGTGGGCTTTAATGTTGAGCGATTGCAGTGACGCCGGACTAGATCCAGCTTTTTGCTACGCCATGACAATAGTGTGCTTAATGCAATTTGATACTGTCTGCTTTCGTATGTCATGACAATGCACAGGTACAAAGGAAATCAACAAGCCTTTCTTATCAGGATGCCGATACTTCTTGGACGCCTCTAAACAGTAGTAAGAATAATGTTCGTACTGGGTAGAGAGCATTTGCTGCGACATCGTCTGGCGAACAGACATCGAAGAGAGCCGTCATGGAAATACCTTTCAACGCCAAGGCACCCTTGGTGACAAGATGGGTTTTGCTGAGATAACCCTGTGTGAGTTTCTTCCAACTGTCCTGGAACTGCACCTTGTTATCCTGGGCGTGAAGTTCACCTCGTCTCCTCCCTGTCGTCAGAGCTAACAGATAACAGAGATGTGCACTTCAGAGATAGTTCTATTGGTGTCAAATCTTTCATGTGCAGGAACGAGCTTTTCTGTAAAAATCCAACACCAGCCGTATGTCCCGCTGAACCACCATTCGTAGCGCGACCGGGTGTTCGAGTGTGACGTTTCGCACAAGTTGTGTGAGACTATTATTGGAACCGGCGTTGAACCCTGAACACTTCTTTAGTAGGAATAAAATAGCTGATCTATAACCCTCAATATTGCGCACTGACACACGGCGTTCTTAGAACAAATTAGATGAGGAAATCGGCGACTTGGCCTAGTTTGCGCCGCGAGCAGTAAAACTGAAACAAGATCTATTGCGACACGTAGACGGGGGAAGTGGATTCCGCATGCATTTTGTCCAGCAGGTATTGCACTTTCTCTGAAAACCCCAGCGATTTCGCTTCACCAAGGCCACAGGTGGATGGGATTGGGCTTTGGAAGGATGTAATCGCAATGAGGTTGGCGCAGCCTCCCTGGCGTGACCGGAACTGCTGTCTGAGGTTCACAGCAGAGGGGAGCAGCCAACAGCATTCTCCGCTTGGGTTGTTGTTGCATCTGTTTTGCTTGTGCTAGCAGAAACAGAAACAATGCTTCGTCTGGCCAATCCTACTGTAGCGCATCGGTCCCCTCGGCTTCCTTCTTCGGGCTGCAGGATGCAAACTGTACAATGTTAATAGACATTATCTTGCGAGAGTGCGAGTCGATGAGAAGCAATATCGTGTAGCTGCGTAACCTCTGGCGCAGCAGTTGGCAAGCTTGCTTGACAACAAACATTTCTTTTGACACTGAGGTGTGCATTCCGCAGGTAGCCGCTGCACTCGGTCGTTCAGGTTTGTCTATCGAAAAAGACACCCCAGCCAGTCGTCGAGGCGTCTGTCTGCACTTGACAATCGGACACTTGGCTGGCGAAAGGCATCTCCACCATCAAGTTGTTGCGGTCGCTCCACCAGAGGAGATCGGCATTGCTGCCTTCGTCAGCTGAGCACAACGTCCTGGGCGCGAGCATAAAATAGCAGTCGTCGAACCAGTGCCTGAAATTCGCGAAAATACAAACGGCCCATGGGAACAGTTTCTTTTCTGTGACCATGAGTGGGCCCAACAGGCATTCCAGTCTATCCAGCGTAGGTTCAGCGTGCTGAAGAATGACTTGGATCTTCTGTGTTATCAGCTGCACTGTGTCATCGGTCGGGACACACGGCCGTAACTAATATTCGCCGCCCACAAACAAAATCACTTGCGTTGGCACGAGCTCCGATTTAGCAAGATTTACTTTCAGGTCAACATCCAAGCACTGCTGTACACTGTCTGCATTTACTGTGCGACTGGTTCGCGTGACAGCGCTGCGACAAGCCAGTCGTCTATGTACTGGAATAACCAAATGGCTTTGGCTACAGAATCACACGGCTGTAAAACCCTGGCTCGCTTTCTGGCATTTCTGCAACTGCTCCTTTGCCCAACAACTCCTTTTCCATGGTTTGCAAGGCAAAACCGTTTCAGCCTTCCTCCAACGGCCCAGGTGTCTGAACAAGCTGCAACTGGGGTTGTGACAGAAAGTTCCAAAGTCTGTTCCCCGTACTAAGGATCTGACTGCATCCGTGCGCGACAAAAACTGCTACCATCTCTGAGTGATTCTCCGCGGCTTTGGTGTGTTATCTTGGCGTGGCTTCCTGGGTTTGGCTGCTGCTTGGAACCCTGAGCTGCTGGGCGTTTCGCTTTGTGTGCCGCCAGATCGCCTGTTGCATGAACTTATCCTTTTGCGAGAACTCAGACGCTAGGTGGGCCAAGCTGGCGGCGGAAAAAGTTTAGTCTGTCCACCAATTGGCGACCCCCTCGATACTGTAGCCTCCTCCGTTTCCAGTAGAGAATGGTGAAGCAATGCATCCCGGTGCAAATCCTACCATGCCAACCAATGCTTCGCTTTGCAGCTGAGCCATGTTACACTACGCCCGGGCAATGGAGTGCATTAGGTTATCCACCACAGATGCGTCGTTAGGCGACAGTGCGGGCATGACAGTATCTCACAGCATGACTGGCGTGAAATCCTGAACCGAGAGGATTTTGAGGGAACGTCTCGACTTCTCTTCAACTTGCGTGCATCAGCGTCGACGAGTGGCACATCCGTGTCTTAATGACCCCGCTGAATTCACAACGTGGCTCAGCGGTTGCAGTGTGTTCATTTGGATGAACTGGCCATGCGTAACGTACGGCGCCGTTGTGACTTCCAGTAGTCTAATCAGAGACATGGTGATGGGCACGATTCCTGTTCAGAATCTTATCCGCATGATCCTCTTGTTTTCGAATTGAATTCTTGATGCCCTTTCCGCCGTGAGCAATGCCATCAGTGTCGGGAGAGGCTCTGCAACGCGAAACGCGGGTGTTGTGATGCCGCCGGCTGCAGCGGTTCTAGCGGAGCACCACTCTTGTCATGCGTGATAACCATGCGCAGCAAGTCCGTGAACTGAATTTCCGCTTGTTCTCAGACATTTGAGGAATCCTCGTTCTCCGCCAGGTCAGGTTCAGAATCCGAATCTGGCAACGCAGGTGGAACGCCCCGCGAAATCCCCTTGTGGTGCGAGTGTCGACTTCAGTGGCGAACGAGCCACGTCCACTTAATGGGCGCAGGGGGATGGAGCCTTGGCTTGTCGTGCAGTGGCTCCTGGGATCTTGTAATCACCCCAACCCGAGAGTAAGGTGTAGAGGTCATCCTGTGACTTCCTCGAGAACTCCTCATTTCGCGAAGGCGACTAGTCGCTGTCACTTTCATCCTCTTCTTCATCCCCAAGGGAAGGAGCAGGCGACGTTGCGCGATGGGACTCTTTTGGCTGACACATCGTTGCAGCAGTTTTCTCACTGGGCTTGCGAGATGGAAGTGGCGCAGAGAATGCCCCACAGCAGAAGCCGCCTCCGGTTGTCCTGTTTGTTTAGTCGCTGCAACTGGACTGGCGAGTCATCGCGGTGCGATCGACTGGTGGAGTGTTGCAAGACGATTTCGCCCGTTCGCAGCGCGAAGTTGGCAAGCTGTCTTCCAATCGCGCAGAATGTCCTTTCGGGGCATCGCGTGGTTTTTTCACGAGGAGGGGGGCACGTTCAGCTTCACTACTTCGCGATCTCTTCCTCCTGCTTTCGTGACGTACTCACCCCCCTCCTTGGGGAGGGAGCGTGTGCAGGCCGATGAGTCCGTCGCCTCAACAGTCGTTACGTCGGGCGATTGAGGGGCGCCCAACGCAGCGGGAATGTCACGAGTTTTCTTGGCTGTCACTACAGCTTGCTCCCGTGGTGCGTGGCAGGCAAAGTTGCCGCCAAAAGATCCAAAGCCGGTGTGCTCGGGGGTTGTTATTCTAACACTGTGGACGTGGTGATCAGCCTTGACGGCTTTGTTGTTGCTTAAGCACTGTCTAACTTTTCACCAGTTCGCTGGGCAACAACTCCAATGTGGCGCTCAGAGGGGTGGAAGTACCAGAGCTAACGGCACAACAGACACAGCTGTACCGATGGGATCAGGCTGTGCGAGGTCTTGCAATGATTCAGATGAGTCTAGCACAATTGCAACCTTCGCTCCTGCAACTCTATCACAATTGAGCCTTTCCACAAGTGCGTGCACTGCATCCAATACTTCGCGGGACAGCCCACTATCCATGTTGGAGCGCAAACTAACAAAGACTTTCGCGCTTCTGCGCCCTGCGTTGTGAGACCGTATCCTAAGTAATGTGTGCCATTGTCCCTGCGTAAGGTGGTGACACTCGTCACACTTCCTGTCAGGCGTACACGGAGGCAACCTTTCAATAGCTTCCTCCCTGGAGTTAGGACATGGGGTGTGGGGATCTGGATGTGACATTCTGTGGCCGCATGTTGCGTCCACATAGCAAGCTGATTTGAGTCCTAGTTGCGACATGAAATCAACTCAGTCCCCCTAAGCATACCTCCTTTTTTGTGTGGCAACTAGATCATGTGACCTTCGTAAGACAATCCGACCCCGAATTTCATGCGTGCGCCTACCCAAGACCTTTCGCGTGACAGACACTCAGTTGTACGAACAGAAATGCCCCTCGTACAGACAGAGGCTTTCGCCCCACAAACCCGGAAATGAACAATACCCGACTGTTTTTCAACCCTAAAAGTATTGCTTTATTTCGGATACCTGAGGTGGTGAGTGAGCATTTGATAGAGGGAGGCCAGGCGTATATTATACCACTACAGGCTCACTGCAACTCGATTCACGTGCAGAATTGTACCGCAAAAAACATTACTCGCTGTGCAAACTTGGCACGACAACTGTTTATGTTGTGGCAACTAAGTCACATGACTTTCGCGAGACAATCTTCCCCAGCATTACATACATGTACATACAAAACACCTTTCGCGTGACAGACACTTAGTTGTACATAAAGAAATGCCCCTCGTACAGACAGAGCTTTTGCCACACAAACCCGAAAATGAACAATACGCAACATTTTCAGTTCGCCAGTATCGTTCAATTTGGGATTCCCGACGGGGTGAGTAAGCATGTGGTGAGGGGATGCCAGACGGACGTTATACCACACCAGATTCACTGCAACTCAATGCACGGCCAGAAGTGTAACGCAAAAGCTATCACTCGCACTGCAAAACGTGGCATGACAGCTGTTTGCTTGGTGGCAACTAAGTCATGTGACAATCCGACTTAGTTTTAAGGCCGTGATTAACGGCCCAGAACTGCGTTACTACCCCGTGCGGGGGAGAAACCGTAGATGGACCGTAGCAACAGAGTGTGCTCTCCACGAAACTAGTAAAACCAGGTCAAATCCCGAGTGCAGCCTGAGAAGTGACAGCCCAAGGTGGCGAGTATCAGAGACACTCACACACACACACACACACACACACACACACAAAATGTGCAATGGTCCATAAATATCCGATCCAAAACCAGAATAACTGTCAAAAACACTGAAACAAATATCCAAAAACAAAGTGTTGTTGTTTATAAGCGGGGGAAAAGAAATATGAATGAGAGGGTGACACGTCACCGCTATGGTTGATGACGTGGCCTAGTGTTACTGGATTAAAAAGGCAAATAAACAAACTAGAGAAGTGTGCATAGCCCACATGTTCCCCACAGTCCCCCCCCCCCCCCCCATCAGTTAAACACGGCCACCAATAGTCAATCAAGAGCTGAAATTTTCCAAGTCCAGTTGGGGCATTTTCCTTGGACGAACCTGGCCCATTTACAATACCGATCTGTGTTTGTTCCCATAGAAGCTACATACCAAGGTTCATTAAAATCCCTACAGTTGCTCTTGAGATATCGTGTTAACAAGAGTCAATCAAGAGCTTAAATTTTTTAAGTCCAGCTGGTCCATTTTCCTTAGACGAATGTAGCCCATTTACCATACGGATCAGTGTTTGTTCCCATAGAAGCTACATACTAAGTTTCATTAAAATCCTTGCAGCAATTTTTAGGTTATCGTGTTAACAAGCTCACACAATAGTCAATCAAGAGCTGAAACTTTCCAAGCCCAGCTGGTCCATTTTCCTGGGACCAACCTGGCCCATTTTTGAATTCTAAAATTCAACTAGAGCCGTGTGCACAGCCCATATGTTCCCCACAACCCCCTCCCCCCTTAAAAAACACGGCCATCAATAGTGAATCAAGAGCTGAAATTTTCTAAGTCCAGCTTGACCATTTTCCGTGGGCGAACCTGGCCCATTCATAATACCGATCTGTGTTTGTTCCCAAAAAAAGCTACACACCAAGTTTCATTAAAATCTTTCCGGCAGTTTTTAAGTTATCGTGTTAACAAGCTCTTGATGACAGACCGACAGACCGACCGACCGACACGCGGTCGATATTCCCCACAGGTTCTACCTGTGCGGAATAAATGAAAACACGTGGGAAACACGTGCGCGCGTTATACATGTCTTTGGCGGCATTGCTGGGTTGTTTACTCCAAAATACATTGAAACCAAAATTTCAAGACAGTAAGGCCATTTCACTGGTATGAGCTAAGATTTTACTGATTTTTCTCCGTCAATATATAACGAAATATTTCACGCCAATCACAGAAAAGTAATGACCGGGTACGCAGTAAAATCTTCTAAAGATAAAGAAAGTTTCATGACAGTAAGGCTATGTTCCTGGAGTGGCTTAAGATTTTACGAGATAAAAAAACGTTTTAGCGCCAATATTTCGACCAATTTTTGGGGAATGGCCAAAAAAAGTAATAACACTTATGTGCACGTTTCCATTAAATCCTTTGGATGATATACGTTTTAAAAAAATTGCGTTTTGACAATATTTCCGCCAATTTTTGAGGAGTGACCAAGAAGTAATAGCGAGGCAGGTAGTAATATGTGCCACTTTTACATAAAATTACTGTCAATGAGGTTATGGTCACCACAGCAATTTTACTGTACGTTGCATTTTTATCCGGGTCTGAAAGTTGGTCAAGAATTCGAAGTTCTATATTTCTTTTCCTCTGTTCCTTTGCATACGGGAATAGCTAATCGTTCATTTGTTACCAAATTGCCGCCGTATCGCGTCACAGCAAGCACAAATATTACACCCGACAGCAGTTGAACGCCGGCTTTTAGCTGATTACGGATTACAAAACAATGTCTACCTGCCGACGTTGGCTAGTGACCAAAGCAACGTTCAGACAAAGTCGCTTTGCCAACGCTCCATTCAAATGTGTCAAAGACCTTTAGTAGACGATGATCTATGGTCGCGACAAATCACAAGCAAATTTCAATAAGATTTAATGTTGAAGTCCGGTCGTAACCTGAAATCGACGTTATATCGAAGTCGGAATATTTGTTGAGACGCAGCATGTCAAAATCTGTGTTTCTTGACTTTTTATGTAAATGGCATCTTGACACTACTTTTACACAGGTCTTTGTGGAATTTAAAATTTTTTCAACTTCAGTATCTAATTTATGGTCCCAAGTGCAATTTTCGCCACTCGGTACCGATAATGGTCTAGTTTACTTTACTTCAGCAAACTGTTCTGTGACGAGGGGTTGTAATAAACGGAACATAACACACAGATATAATATAACTGTTGGCTTCTGGCTTTCAGAAAAGTAGGGCTTTTCTAAAAGCTCGCGGTTAATAACCTCTTTTTTTATCTCATCTTCGTGTAATGTTCTTATTTTATGTGTACATTATATTAAACCATGAGACACCTTAAGGCATGAGCTTTCCGCTTGCACAGATGGAACATATCAATAGATATATCAACAGGTGCTCAGCAACATTTTCGTACAAGTGCCAGGAAATCATACCAGGCACAAGCCATTGTTCTTGTCGCTAAGATTTAAATAAATGTTAAATCAACCATCAAAATTCAGCCTACCCTGTTTATTGAGGGAAGGGGAGGGGGGTGGGAGGTTGTGTACGTGACGACTCGCGTTTCTCACACAGTTCGGGGACGTGACGACTCACGTTTCTCACACAGTTCGGGGACGTGATGACTCGCGTTTCTCACAAAGTTCGGGGACGTGACGAGTCGCGTTTCTCACACAGTTCGGGGACGCGACGACTCACGTTTCTCACACAGTTCGGGGACGTGACGACTCTCGTTTCTCACACAGTTCGGGGACGTGACGACTCACGTTTCTCACACAGTTCGGGGACGTGATGACTCGCGTTTCTCACAAAGTTCGGGGACGTGACGAGTCGCGTTTCTCACACAGTTCGGGGACGTCACGACTCACGTTTCTCACACAGTTCGGGGACGTGACGACTCTCGTTTCTCACACAGTTCGGGGACGTGACGACTCACGTTTCTCACACAGTTCGGGGACGTGACGATTCGCGTTTCTCACACAGTTCGGGGACGTCACGACTCACGTTTCTCACACAGTTCGGGGACGTCACGACTCGCGTTTCTCACACAGTTCGGGGACGTCACGACTCACGTTTCTCACAAAGTTCGGGGACGTGACGACTCGCGTTTCTCACACAGTTCGGGGGCGTGACGACTCGCGTTTCTCACACAGTTCGGGGACGTCACGACTCACATTTCTCACACAGTTCGGGGGCGTGACGACTCGCGTTTCTCACACAGTTCGGGGACGTGACGACTCGCGTTTCTCACACAGTTCGGGGACGTGACGACTCGCGTTTCTCACACAGTTCGGGGACGTGACGACTCACGTTTCTCACACAGTTCGGGGACGTGATGACTCGCGTTTCTCACAAAGTTCGGGGACGTGACGAGTCGCGTTTCTCACACAGTTCGGGGACGTGACGACTCGCGTTTCTCACACAGTTCGGGGACGTCACGACTCACGTTTCTCACACAGTTCGGGGACGTGACGATTCGCGTTTCTCACACAGTTCGGGGACGTCACGACTCACGTTTCTCACACAGTTCGGGGACGTGACGATTCGCGTTTCTCACACAGTTCGGGGACGTCACGACTCACGTTTCTCACACAGTTCGGGGACGTGACGATTCGCGTTTCTCACACAGTTCGGGGACGTCACGACTCACGTTTCTCACAAAGTTCGGGGACGTGACGAGTCGCGTTTCTCACACAGTTCGGGGACGTGACGACTCTCGTTTCTCACACAGTTCGGGGACGTCACGACTCACGTTTCTCACACAGTTCGGAGACGTGACGACTCACGTTTCTCACACAGTTCGGAGACGTCACTACTCACGTTTGCTGTGATCGTCGCGCGCGTTCATTCCCGCCTTTAACTGCGACAACTTCGTGGTCATGCTCTCTTCTTTTGACTGCCAGTCTTGTCTTTCTTTTTGTAAAATCTGAGGATATGAAAAATAAAAACACAACCATTTAAAGGGAAAATGCTCCTTTCTTTATCAGAGCTTTACACTTTTTACCCAACAAATCCCGACAAGTCACACTCGTGTTTTATGATCAACAACAGCGCGTTTGCTATCGCGTTAACTTATCAGCAATAAAGTGTAATGGCTTTTGAAATCACTGGCTTACAACATAATTTCGTATTTCAGAGGCCAAACTTTCAAAACATTTTCATATCGCCGATACTTCACACAGTATAAACATATGTTGAGTTCCATGCAGTTATTACATTACTAGAAATTCTGGACGTTTATCTCATTTTTACACTTGGGCGTAGTACCAAGGAATTAATGAATTGCTTTAAATTCTGAAAGTTATTTTTCCATTTTATTTATTTATTTATAGCTTTTTTAACGCCGTTTTTTTTGTTCGTTTTCACACAACTCCGACGGAACGGCTAGGGTTAGGAAAGTGAAATTTGGCACTCTTATGGCTGACTATGGGAACTTGTTCCAACCGATAAAATTTTTAACTGTGACGTCATGAAGTTTCCAAAGCTAAACATGATACCAATTTTCCTACACCAATTCAACGTTGCACAAAAGATGTCAACCGGATGTCGGAAAAAGTAGTGGCTTGGCTGAGACCAAAAGCAACACCTAAACAACTCCTTAGTCAATATTTAATCAACGTTGCATCAAATACGTTGATTCGACATTAATAAGTGGTCATGACCAATCACAACCAAATCTTTCAGCCAACGTCGTAACCAGAAGTCGACAATGTATCGACGTCGGAATGTTTACTGAGACACAGCATCTAAAAACCTGCGTTTCGTTACGTTTTTGTGCAACTGACATATTACACCCCTTTAACCCAGGTCTATGCGTCATTCTGAATTTTTAGTCCTCTGTATTGTAATTTCTATGTTCACAAGTGTAATTATCGCTACTTGGCAGCGAAAACGACCTAGGTATTGAGAGTACGTTTTAGTCGACTTTTCAATCGGTGAAATATGCCAAAAACATACAGTCAAGCCATTATTCCTTTCGTTTAATGTAGGAGCTTCACATCTTTTCGAAATTTTTATATTCAATGAGTGCAAAAATGCACTTGAATATGTTTTAAACTTTAATTGTATTCGAAATATTAGCAGCTTTTATTAAACGTCAGCAACAAAAATTATGCGTTTTTATAACAAAAGTAAATTTGTTTATGCCCTAAGCGCTCACTACACGTGATGGTCAGCCATAAAAGAAAAGCAATGCAGTTTCATTCTGTGCCACTCATATTTCACTATAATTACAAAAAAGAGGAATGTAAATGAGGAATGTGACGTCATTCACACTGACCTCATTAAGCTGGTTCTTTTCTGATTTAATCCTCGCCAAATCGGCGGCGGAATTGACAAGCTCAGTGTCTTTCGCTTCCATCTTAGTCTGAAATGTATTCAGCTCGGACTTGATGGTCCGCAGCTCTTCTTCGATGGCGAGGAACATTTCTTTCGGAATGGTTTCCTCAAAGATGTCCATCCCCAAGTCATCGGACTCCGACACCACTTCAAGGGCTCCTTTGACCTGGTGACAACTAGAGTCCTCCAGTCGCTCGCCTTTAAAGTACATGAGCAACAGTTTAAATCCTTTCTGTCGTATGAAACAGCCATGAGTGTATATAAACATAAATATGCTGAAAATAAATTTCAATACACCAGATACATGTATAACATTTTTTTCTGTTATCCTAAAGGAGAGCATAGGAAATATGAACGTTTACATTGTAGTTGGCGGCCATTTTGAAAATTCGGTAGCTCGGAATATTCGATAACTCGAATTTTTTCTCGTCCCAAGCATTTCGACTTATCGAATATGTACTGTATATGAAAACAAATGTTTACACACACACGCACACACACAAAATACACGGTACACTACTGAACAACTAAAATTTTACATGAGCAACACTTTCTCAAATTTACGGGTCTTCGCGGGGACTATTAGCAGTTCGGACTACTGGCACCGCTTCATGCCTCTCACATGTACTTACTGGGGCTACTCGCACTTGACATGATGGACTCGTTCAGGTTGAACATAGGGGTACCCGAGGCTTCTACCGTGCGGTTCCGCAGCTCATACCTCACTCTCTTTGGTGTCAAATTCTGTAACACACATGCGCGCCACTAAAATCTCAAAGTGACACTCTATTCGGCAAATCAAGTACGTAGAGAGCAGTGGTAGAATATGGAACACGCCGCTGTTACCCTGTAACAAGTAGGCAGAACTGCTTACACTGGACAGCAGCAGCGAGGCAGAGGAAGCAGTATCCCGAGATACAGCTGAAACTGGCCTCTAAAAAAAATGATTTACTCCAAATTTATAATTGTGGGTGATATTTTTTAACTGACATGTTGCTGGGCTAAATTCTTGCATTCAAAGAAAACAGTTAGCTAAAATAGTGTTGGAATAAAATGCCAACAAACGCCATCGGAATAAATGCCACCCTTTTAAACAAATTGCACTGCAGGTTCAAATATCTCCCGGCAAAAAAGCCACACAGAACTAGCGCTTCAGTGAGCAGGATGCACGATGTAACACATGTCATTGGATGTTAGTAAATTACTTGAAATTGAAAACCCTACACTGCCTAACAATTTTTGGTAGATTTTAAAAAATAAGACGACGTTGCACACCTTCAATATATGTACTTACTAACCACATGCAAAACGAAAAAGCATTAGCATGAACAGTTTTGGAGTTATGGTCTGGACAAAAAGTCATATCTGTGTACATCAAACTAAATTTTGATCTATTTTCAAAATACTCTCATTTTGACAATTTTTCACCAAATCGGACGAAAATACATCTCCAATATACGTATTAACCGCATGTAAAATGAAAAAGCATTAGCCTGAATAGTTTTGGAGTTATGGCTGGACAAAATGTCACATCTTTGTACATTCGAACTAACTTTTTACCCATTTTCAAAATACTGTGCTTTTGACAATTTTTCATCAAATCGAACGACATCACGACGTTACACACCTTCAATATACATATTAACCGCATGTAAAACGAAAAAACATTAGCATGAATAGTTTTCGAGTAACAGCCTGGACAAAAGATAGTATACTAGAGCGGACGGACAGACAGACAAGCTGAAAACTATAACCCTCCGTTATACGGGGTATAATAAATGTCACATTTAATAAACTCAGCCACTTGCCTTCGAACTTTAATTTTACAAATTGTTTGGTTATAAATGAAAGGTTATAAATAACAAGAATGTCGGCGGATAGTGTGCCACGCGAAGACAAAGGTAAAAGTAGAAACCGACCAATTCTGACAAAATTAAGATTGGGTAGAAAGCCTGCTGAGCAACACTGCTATCAAAAGTACAGGTAATCGGACTGGACTTGTGGAACGAACAGCATTTTTTCGTGTTTCTCTTAAACCTATCCGTTTCGTGGCCAGTTTTTTTCTGAACTGAGAGAAAAAAATAAATAAAAAATAAATAAAGAAGGAAAGAAAAACTAGACTGGCCAGTGTTTTTGTTAAAACAAAAATTGATATGTCTCCCCCGCCCCCACCCCCCCCCCCCCCCGTTCAGTCACATTGAAAAAATTCCTTACTTAAAAGTAATACATTAGCGAGCCAAAAAAATTAACAAATCGCCAAAAATACATTTTTACAGAAAATGAATAAAAACTTCGCAGTAAACATTTGCACTATAAATGTGGGTTCTTCTTGCCACGTTTCAGCCTAATACAACAAACTGTTTCGGAGATATCGCACCAATATGGCCAAAAACTTAAAAATCAGAAATTTACAAAAAAATCGCCAAAATACATTTTCAACGGAAATGAAGAAAACCTTTGCAGTATACATTTGCGCTACATGTGTGTTCTTCTTGCCACATCTGAGCCTTATCCAACGAACTTTTTCGGATATTTAGCCTGCCAAAGTGAAAAAAATGCACGAAACCCGCCTGCCCCCCCCCCCCCCCCCCACACACACACACCCTTGATCAAAAATTTGCCAAAAAATAGAACTTTTGAAGGAACGAAAAAAAAAAAAACGTAACAGACGCATCATCTAGACATGTACCCCAATATGTATGTATGTTTTGAGAAAAATCGACTCATTAATTTCATAAGAACTCATTGCGGACAGACGGACAGATAGACGGACGGACGCACCAAATGCTATATATGTCTCCCTCAGGGGGGAGACATATAAAAAACCTTCAGGGGAAGGAGGGACGGAACCAAAGAAAGAAGAAAAGAAAGAAAGAAATTAATGTAGGATGTCTTATATGCTTCTGTGACAGGCAGAACTATAAATATGACCTGTAAAACCTACAAAGGGACACAATGAAAAAGTATGTCTGGAGCGTAACTTCTTGCTACACAGGCGACAACGCACACTGCTGCTTCTATGTAAGGCAGAACTCAACTACTGCCTATAAAACAAATAAGGGGAGACAATGAAGCAAGAATGTCCAGTGACACTGTGACCTGGTAAGACCTAGCAAATCAATTATCAATAGGCTTGTAAGACCAAAAAGTAGCATATTTTAAAAACTGGATACTGAAAATGTTTCAAAGACCGAGATTTGCCTCGTCTTTCACAGATCACAGAAAAGTCCATTTCAAAGAGGTCCAACGTTGGACAATGCCCAAATATGAAATCAATCTGACTAAAATTACCAACGGAAGCACTATGTTGCAAAACTTGATCCCTAAAACTTTCAAACGGCGGTATGAGGCCAATTTTTATGGTGCGCTAAAAAGAAATTGAAGAAAACACTCAATGAAGAACATTATTCTTAAATTTCAAATAAATCCAATCAAACTGCAGCAGTAACACATTTTCGAAAACAAAAGAAAACAAAGATTTAAATGCCAACTGGCCAATTTTTCGGTATTGCCAAAGAAAGTATTTTTTCAAAGAGGAGCATCCAGGAATCATAAGTACAAAATTTTAAAGTATTCCGGTCAAAGATATAGCAGAAGCATTTTGCAAATTGGCCTACGAAAAAAAAACAAAATCAAAACGTCGCCATTTAGCAAAGCTTCGGCGAATCGATATAAAAAAATAATTTTCAAGATACAACCATCAGAGAACATTCGGACAAAATTTGCAAGAAAATCAATCAAAATTACGGCAGTAAAGGAATTTAGAAAATGACTCACAAAAATGGCGCCATTTGGCCAATTGCTATCCAACGAGGGAGGGAGGGAGGGAGGGAGGGAGGGAGGGAGGGAGGGAGGGAGGGAGGGAGGGAGGGAGGGAGGGAGGGAGGGAGGGAGGGAGGGAGGGAGGGAGGGAGGGAGGGAGGGAGGGAGGGAGGGAGGGAGGGAGGGAGGGAGAGACAGAGAGAGAGAGAGAGAGAGAGACAGAGAGAGAGAGAGAGAGAGAGAGAGAGAGAGAGAGAGAGAGAGAGAGAGAGAGAGAGAGAGAGAGAGAGAGAGAGAGAAGCGCTTGAATCGCTCACGAAATTAATCGATATCATCCACCTTCTCATCGAACCACATCAACTTATGGCGACTGCTTGAAAACTTTCCCCCAACTTGATCCCGAGTTTGGGGCACAACTGCTTGCACCCGTGCTTTGGCCAAGCGGGCCTCTTCTAACAAGCGTTCCAGTTCAGTCTGCCCTTCCTTGTCTTTCTGATATGCGACACATCCACATTCTTCCGCCTTCGCCTGCTCGCCTTCGACGAATCGCCTAACTCAGCCTTATATCCAAGCGCATGTCTAAATCTAATTAATGCTCGCAGATTCTACTCCATGTCTCCCAATTTGTCACGGTGCGTGCAGGTGATGGGATCTCTGCCAGCAGGTGCCTTTGGTTTGCAAAATCGGTGATCAGTTCAAAGTAAAGTTCCACTCGGTGCAAACTTAAAAAAGGTGCGATATCAAGCCCGATCACAAGCGATATATGCAGGAGGAAATGAAACTCGTTCTTCAAATACTTTTAACATTTATTATATTCCTCTGGTGCCCAAAATATTCACAACTATGCAAACACGCTATTTTACAAAACCATTCTGAAGGAACACTTTTATACCTAGAAAAATATATTCTATCCAAACGATTTTATCCACTTTATCCGCTTATTTATCATTTTTCTAGCTTTCCTTTTTTCAAATGGCTTGTTGTTGCTTAATGATTCAAATGGCTTGTTCTTGCTTAATGATTCACTTGCACCATCTAAGAACCTTTTGCTGTTACATTTTTTTCTGTCCTTTCGCATGATAAAACAGACTAACACATGTGGCTTGTATGCTTTCCAAAAATCAAATGCTAATGGTGCAAAATCGGCATTCTTATACACCTGTTGGTGGGCAGCAGCCGCGCCTTTAACAATTAAACCAACCACAGCGTTTCGCGCCCAAAATAAGAACGAATAAGAACAAGATTGTTCATGGACAATGCCCCATCTCACGAATGCTACTGTCCAGATTTATGACAAATAAGTATAATCTGTAACCCATATTTCAAGGCAGTAAGGATATGTACCTGATGTCAGTCAAGATTTTAATACCAAAATGGTTTATTGCCAATATATCCGCCAAATTCTGGCGAATCGCCAAAAATAATGGCCACGTGTTTCGGCCAATTTTTTTGAATAGCAAAAAAGTAGATTCGAATATCTGCTTCCCTAATTCAAAATTTTAAAAAGATTATATAACTGGCGTTTGTTAAGATTTTAGTAAGACATTGGTTTTTCGCCAATATTTCCGTCAATTTTTCCGAATTACGGAAAACAGTAATAGCCAGGTAAGTACCAATGATGCCTATCTTATCTAAAATTTGAAGACAGTAAGGACATTTCTCTCTAGTGAGCTAAGATTCTACCGATTTTTTTTTTTTTTTTTTTTTTTTTGGCTAAAATTTCCATCTATTTTTAACGAATAGTCAAAACAAGCAACAGTCAGGTGAACACAGACAGGCACCCTATCTCCACCAAAATTTCAGAACGTTTCCATGAAAACCCCAGGAGATATGTTTTAAAGAAAATTGTTTTTGGCCAATATTTCCGTCAATTTTTGCGTACATCCAAAACATGAAGACGAAAAGAAACAGCCAATTAGGTAGTAATATGTGCTATTGTTACTTAAAAGGCAAATTAACAAAGTGGTTCAGACGAACGGACAGACGGACGGCTCGACGGGTACGAGGCGTTTCTACATCCTCCGTCCACGGTAGTGCGGCAGGGGATAAAAAGACTAATAGCCAGTTGGGTAGTAATGTCTGCTACTTTTACTTAAAATTACAATGCAATGACGCTATTTCCCTGGAGTTCGGTAACATTTTACTGAAAATTTTATGGTTTTTCGAAAAAGATTTCGCAAATTTTTTGGCAAATGACCAAAAAGAAAGTAATAGCCAGTGAGTCAATATTGCCTGGCACCGTTAAAAATGAACATTTCAAAACTAAAACTATTTTCTTAGAGCAAAGATTTTACTGGGTTTTTCAGTTTTTCACAAATTTTTTCAACAGTTTTTTGTCCAATCACCAGATATTGTAACAGTCAGCTAGACAGTACGACCTGCTACCTTTCTTTAAAATTTCGAGACAGTAAGACTATTATCCAGCAGTTCGTCAAAATTCTTCTGAAAATTTTTGGTTTTTCGCAAACATTGTCGCCCAGTTTTTTGGCAAATTACCAAAAATTGTAATAGCCACGAAGGCAAGACAGTAATAGTATTTTCCTGGAGTTATTTAAAATTTTACTTAAATTTTTTTTATTTGGGGTTTTCACCAAAATTTTCGCCAGGTTTTATAAAAAAAGTAACAGTCATGTAGGTAATAATGCCTGCCACCTTCACATAGAATTTTAGCAAGTTATGATTTAATTAAATATTTTTCTGTTTGAGTTTTCGCCAAAATTTTCCCTAATTTTTGGCCAATCACAAAAAAGGAATAGCAGTGTTGCCAAGGGGTCATCAAGAAAAAAGTATAAAAAAGTACAAAAAAAGGATAAAATTGGGGGGAAAAAAGTATGAAAAAAAGGATAATTCATATTTTGCTGAAAACCGAGAAAACATTAAATTAATGTTAATCATACTGTACCATTTTTTTGATAATTATTACTTACTGAAATGCTCGCTTTCACAGCGCTTAAAAATATTTCCAAACGTGAGTGAACTTCTAAATTGTCCTGAATATTACCAAAAGGGCTGTGTCTCGCTTTTTTCCCCATCATTTCGTTGATGAACCCTTGGAAAACAGGAAAACAGCTTCGCTGTGTTTCCTAAAATTTATTTCAATTTTTCAGACAAATATAAAAAAGTATCAAAATAAAAAAAGATGAAAAGCGAAAAAAAGCATCAAAAAAGGACGAAAATTTAAAAAAAAGTATTAAAAAAAAAAATTATAAAATCGGGTTTTTTCCAAAAAAGAAAAAAAGGGGGGGGGGGTAATCCTATGAAAAAAGGATGATGTGGCAACTCTGAAATAGCCAGTTAGTAATATTGTCTGCAACCTTTACATAAAATTTCAAATCACTAAGACTATTTTCCAGCAGGTTTTACTGAAAAATTTTTGGTGTTTCGCCAAATTTCCGCAAATTTTTGGCCAATCACCAAAAAAAAAAAAAAAAAAAAAAAAAAAAAAAAAAAAAAAAAAAAAAAAAGCAACAGCCAGGTAGGTACTTATATCCGCTACCATCAACCAGAATATCAAGAATTAAGTCTAAAAACCTGGGTGGAGATAAGACTTTTCAACGTAAAAGCGTACATACGCACAAACGCACATACGCACAAACGCACACACACACATACGCACAAACGCACATACTTTCAACGACTGCTATAGCACCTGCTCCTCTTAAGAAGCTGTGGCTAAAAAAAAAACCTAGCGAAAAACATGTTACAAGTTACATAGGTGCTACAAAGTTATGATTTCCGAACGACCACTAACTGATTTACAAGAATTCATAATCGGTTGCAAATTAAATATTTTAATAAACAATCAAATTTTTCAATATTTTTATTTTCCTTTTGCCAAAAGATAAGAATTTGCACTGTTCAACTTATTTTCAAGCTTTGGTATAAGAACAAGAATGTCCAGGGATAATGTGACCAGCCGAGATTTAGTGAATCTTTGAATAAGCTTGTCTGGTTGCCATAAGTGGTATTCACACTGAACAAGTTTGTCCAAGGACAAAGTCCCAGCTTACGAAAAGCGATAAGAGCAAATGAAAATTGGGCTTAAAAAGACGAGATGGCAAAGAGCTAGCTAAATAATTAATTTAACAACGGACCCGAACATAGACCGATAAATACATACAAAGATTTGTTTCCCAGAAAAATGGGAAAAAGATCGTGCGTATCTCTGGTAGAGTGTATCGAATTGTATCCACACACGTGTACTGTTGACATGTAATGTCGGACATACATAATTATTTCAAGCGGCAGAAACAATCAGAAACGACCAAACACATGTGCCTTTGAAAAGAAGAAAACGCCGCGTCTAAAACATCATTACTTAGGTTTAAATGTTTTGGTATGTATTATTTTGTGGGATTTGCATTTCCGACCACTGCGCATGTTTATTTAACTTGCATTGATGTGCGGTTTGCATTTCGGAAAAATGCGCATGTTTATTTAACTTGCCGTTATGCTGTGTTCGCATTTCGGACCAGTGCGCATGTTTATTTAGCTTGCGTTGATGTGCGGTTTGCAAAGCGAAGCAGTGCGCATGTTTATTTAATATGCATTGCTGCGCATGTTTACTTATCTTGCGTTGATGCGCGGCTCGCATTTCAGACCAGTGGGCATGTTTACTCAACTTGCGTTGATAAGCTGTTCGCATTTCGGACCAGTGCGCATGTTTGTTTAGCTTGTGTTGATGCGCGTTTGACTTTTCGGACCAGTGCACATGTTTATTTAATTTGCCGTTATGCTTTGTTGGCATTTCGGACCAGTGCGCATGTTTATTTAGCTTGCGTTGATGTGCGTTTGACTTTTCGGACCAGTGCGCATGTTTATTTAATTTGCACTGGTGCGCAGTTCTTATTTTAGACCAGAGCGCAGGCTTAAATTAATATTGATTCGCGGTTACTATTTCGTACCACTGCGCATGTTTATTTAACTTGCATTGACCCGCGGTTTGCATTTTGTGCCAGTGCGCATGTTTATCAAACTTGCGTCGATGCGCGGTCCGCATTTCGGACCAATGAGCATATCAATTCAACTTACAAAAAAAATTCAAGAGGAGCCTAACTGGGGAAGAATCGTACAAAACTGGAAAGAAATTCAATCAAAATTGTGGGAGAAGAAGAATGTTCAAAATCAAACGACAATAAATTTAAAAAATGCCCCCTATTTAGCCAATTTTCCGCGGATCGCCAGAAAGAGTAAGATTTCAAGAGAGCCCTACCTACAGAACATTCGTGCAAAAGTGAAAGAAAATCTGATCAAAATTGTTGGAGAAGAAGCACTTTAAAAATTAGGCACCAAAAAATTTAAAAAAATGCCCAACATTAAAAAGTAAATTTTCAAGTGAGGACTATGTTAAGAACATTCGTACCAAATCTGAAGAAAATCTGATCAAAATTGTTCGAGAACCATTTTAAAATTGGCAATAAAAAAAGTTAAATGCCCCTCCCCCCCCCCCCCACCCCCATTTAGCCAATTTTTGGCAGAGAGCCAAAAAAGTAATTTTTCAAGAGAGGTCTACCTAGAGAACAACTGTCCAAAATTGGAAACGAATCCGATCACAATTGTGGGAGAAGAAGCATTTTGAAAATTAGACACCGAAAAATTGAATAATACCCCCATTTTGGCCAGTTTTTGGCAGATCACACAAATGAGTAATTTTTCAAGAGACCTACCTAGGGAATAATCGTACAAAAATTAAAGAAAATCTGATCAAAATTGTGGGAGAAGAAGCATTTTGAAAATTGGCAACCGAAAAAAGAGGCCTACCTAGAGAACATTCGTGTAAAATTTGAGAGGAATTCGATTAAAACTGAAGGAGAAGCATTTCAAGTAAAAGTTTACACACGTACACACGTACATACAGACGATGGGTGCCCCTGTACTGTTGGGATAAGACCAGCCCGACATAGTATAAAATCCACAAACAGATTTCAAACAACTTCGAAACTACTACCACCGCGTTTACAATAAAATTATCGTACTAAAACCCAAATTGACAAGCGCTGCCCTGTCGCGCTTTGTACCAAACGCGTCACACGAGTAGTTTCACGCCAAATTCGTTCGCAAAAAAAGCTCACTGCATACATATCAACTCATCTACTGCAAAGAAAAGACCTCTAAAAAAATGCGCCACGCAATATTCTAAGTCACGACCATAGATCTTTGGCACAACGCTGAATAGATGCTGAACAAACAACGGTGTGTAGACGTTGATTTTGCCAGCCAAAAAAAAAAAAAACACTTCCGCCACATTAAATCCTCGTTGTAATTTGGTTGTGATCATATGTGCTGCTATAGACCAATGTGTATTCAACGTCTTTAACATCCACTGAACTTACCTTTGATAACAAGAATGCCCAGGGACATTGTAATCAGTCGAAATCTATTAAATCACCTTATCAATAGGCTTGCTTGGTCGCCAAAAAATGGCTGTCATATTGTTAAACCCGGTTGTTGAAAATTCGTAAAAATTTAAAAAGGAATCCGGTCAAAATTGTGGGAGAAGAAACATTTTGAAAATTGGCTACTAAATATTTTAAAATGCCCGCCCACCCATTTAGCCAGTTTTTGGTGGATCGCCACAAAAGTAACTTTTCAAGAGATGGCAGGTTAGTGAACAGTTATGCAAAATTTGAAGGCATTCCGATTAAACCTTTGGAAGAAGAAAGCCTTTGGAAATTTAGCCAATTTTGGAGGGAACTTTTTAAGAGAGGACCTCCTAGTGAGAAGCTATGCAAAATGTGGAGATAATCCGATCAAAATTGTGGGGGAGAAACCTTTGGAAAATTGGCTTTCAAAAAACTTTTCTTTTGGATCACCCGCCCCCCCCCCCATAAAAAAACACAAAAAAAAAAACAAAACAAACAAAGCAAAAAATAAATAAATAAATAAAATAAAACTAGCTTTTCAAGAGAAGAAACCCTTGTGACCATTATGTAAATTAGAACATAATCCGGTCAAAAATGTGGAAGAAACAAGTGGGTCAGTGAAACTGACTATGTCCTCCGCCGGCGTACAATCTCAGTATTTGATTTTGTTAGGTTGGACTACAACCCTTCGTATCATATTCGTGAATTTTAAAATTCCAGCTCGGCCAATGTCCTTGGGCCAACATGGCTCATTTACAATACCAATTCTTGTTACAACCCATACTACCTATGTGTATAACATTTTGCCAATTGTTTAAAAAAATGTAGGCTTGAGTGTGTTAACAAACTCATTCCAGTATGTAAGGGTTGTGAAAATTTCTGAAGTTCAGCTGGGCCAATGTCCTTGGGCCGACATGGCTCATTTACAATACCGACCTTTGTTGGTTCCAATACTTCCTATATCTAAAAGATTTCAACAATCGATCCAGAATTGTAGGCTTGAGTGTGTTAACAAACTCATTCGACCGAGTAAGGATTGGGAAAATTTGTGAAGTTCAGCTGGGCCAATGTCCTTGGGCCGGCATGGCTCATTTACAATACCGATCCTTGTTTGTTCCAGTACTACCCATAGATACAATATCTTAACAATCGGTAGAAAAATGTAGGCTTGAGTGTGTTAACAAACTCATTCGACTGGGTAAGGATTGGGAAAATTTGTGAAGTTCAGCAGGGCCAATGTCCTTGGGCCGATAGAGCTCATTTACAATACCGATCCTTGTTCGTTCCAGTACTACCCATATATACAATATCTTAACAATCGGTGGAAAAAGGTAGGCTTGAGTGTTTTAACAAAAAAGGTGTCGACAGACGGACGGACAGACAAACCCGAAAACTAGTCCCCCGGCGGGGGACTAAAAAACTTTTGGAAAATTGGATTCGAATTTTTTTTTTAAATGCCCCAAAACTAGAGTCTCAGTGAGACAGAATCCCCCATGTAAGGTAAATTATATTGAGTAAAACCTGAACTCCTCCCAATAGTGAACACCTTCTATAATGGACGAGTTATCTCGGTCCCCAATTCCCCCAATCACTTTTTCACCGATTTCAAAATAATACGATGCACATCTACAATATATATATTTTCACTGTGTAAGGTTGCAGGTCCCTTCGACAAATGGTTATATGGGAAATGGTGCAGACAAAACATGGCACAAGTCCAACATAATTTTTGGCAATTTTTGACAATCTGTCACTTCCTATTTGAAGTTTGCCTTTAAAGCATGTAAGAAACATTATAAAGTTTAATAAAGCGTTAATTTAGAGTATCATAGGATCGTTTTTGCCTTGAGGACGTTCTGCCCTAATTCATTTGGGGACCTTATGGCTGGGATATTATGGCCAGGCACTTTATGGCCAGGGTAAAGCTCAATAAAACGTTAATTTAGGTCGTTATGTTTTCAGTTCAGGGAATGTTATGGCCCTAAATTCAACTGGGAACCTTATGACCGGGATAAAGCTTAACAAAGGGCTAATTAAGGTTATAGGTGTTTGCTCTGGGGACGTTTTGGCCCTAAATTCATTTGGGGACATTGCGGCCGGGGGTAAAGCTTAATAAAGCGTTAATTTAGGCCATCACACGTTTCTAGCTTAGGGGAAGTTTTGGCCCTAAAGTCAAATGGGGATCTTGTGGCCGGGGACATTATGACCGGGGACGTTTTGTACCAGATAAAAAAAGTAATTTTTCAAGAGAGGCCTACCTACAGAACATTCGTACAAAGTTGAAAAGAAATTCAATCAAAACTGTGGGAGAAAAAGCATTTTGAAAAGTGGAAACAAAAAAAAATAAAAAAATGCCCCTACTTTTTGGCGGATCGCCAATCAAAAGTAATTATTCCAGAGAGTTCTACCTATAAAATATTTGCACAAAAATTAAAGAAAATCTAATAAAAACTGTGACAGAAAAAGCACTTTGAAGATTGGCAAGCAAAAAAATTGAAATGCTCCCTATTTAGCCAATTTTTGGCGGATTGTCAAAAGTCTTTCTAAAGAACAATCGTACAAAATTGGAAAGGCATCCAATCAAAACTGTGGGAGAAGCATTTTGAATATTGCAAGCCGAAAAATTAAAAAATGCCAAATTGGGCAATGTTTGGCGGATCGCCAAAAAAAAAAATTTTTCAAGAGAGGCCTACCCAGGGAATATTCGCTCAAAATTTAAAGAAAATCTTATCAAAATTGTGGGACAAGAACAATTGTGAAAAATGGCAACAGAAAAAAATTTAAATGGTCCCATTAGACCAATTTTTGGCGGTTCCCCAAAAAAAAGTACTTTTTCAAGATAGGCCTACCTAGAGAACATTCGTACAAAATTTCAAAAGGTCCCTGATCAAAACTGAAAGAGAAGAAGCATTTTAAGTAAAAGTTTACATACGTACACACGTACATACAGACGACGGATAAACCTGTATTGATGTGATAAGACCAGCCCGATGAAGTCTAAAAGAGAAGAATTGGGATATAACTCAGCGTTGATTGAGGGTGACTGCCCAGCTGTAGGTCGTAGGACAAACGGTAGCCTGTAATCCATATAAACGGTGTGTAAAGTAGGCACTAAGAAAACAACAAATTGCAGAAGTTCTCAGATGCAACGTTCAAGTATACTACAAGTTTGTCCAAGGACAAAGTCCCAGCTTACGAAACGCAATAAGACCCATTCCAGCGTGCATGAGCGAAGGAATTTCCCTGAAATATCAAGCTTCAAAAGATGAGACGGCAAAGAGCTAGCTCAATAATTAATTTAGCACCGGACCAGAACATAGACCGATAAATGCATACAAAGATTTCTTTCCCAGAAAAATGGGGAACAGATTTTTTGTATATCTGGTAGACTGGATAGTTTGCCATAGATACCTTCAAACAACGCTCGCATTTCGGACCAGTGCGCATATTTATGTAACTTGCCTCAATGCGCGGTTCTAATTCAGACAAGTGCGCATGTTTATTTAATTTGCGTTGATGCGCGGCTCTCATTTTGGAACAGTGCACATGTTTATTTAACTTAATAAAGATTAATGCGCGGTTCTTATTCCAGACCAATGCGCATGTTTATATTACTTTCGTTCTTATTTTGGACAAGTGCACAAGTTTCCTTAGGTTGTCTTGATGCGCGGTTCGCATTTCGGAAGAGTTTGCATGTTTATCTAACTTGCACGGTGCTTATTTTGGACGTGTGTATATGTTTATTTAACTTGCGTTGGTGAGCGGTTTGCATTTTGGACCAGTGCGCATGTTTATTCAACTTGCGTTGATGAGCAGTTCGAATTTCGGGCCATTGCGCATATTTATTTAACTTGCGTTGACGCGCGGTTCGAATATCGGACCAGTGCGCACGTTTATTGAACTTGCATTGATGCGCGGTTCTTATTCTGGACCAGTAAAAATGTTTGTTTAACTTGCGTTGGCGCGTGGTTCACATTTCGAACCACTCCACACGTTTATTTAAGTGGCGTTGATGCGCGGTTCGAATTTCGGACCAGTGCGCATGTTTATTTAACTTGCGTTGATGTGCGGTTGGCATTTCGGATCAGTGTGCATGTTTATTTACTTGTGTTGATGTGCGGTTCTTATTTCGGATCAGTGCGCATGTTTATTTACATTGTGTTGATGTGCGGTTCTTTTTTCGGACCAGTGCGCATGTTTATTTAACTTGCGTTGATGTGCGGTTTGCATTTCGGATCAGTGCGCATGTTTATTTACCTTGCGTTGATGTGCGGTTCTTATTTCGGATCAATGCGCATGTTTATTTACTTGTGTTGTGTTGAGTATAAAAATGTGCATACAGTTTTGGAACATCCTATCCAGAACACGGTACGATATTTGTCAAATAAAAATATATATGTAAAAACAGGAATTTTTCTCCAATTTAATTTGATATCAAAGAAAAGTATAACTCCAAAATTTAAATAACGTCCTTTCTTATATGCACTTATCTCGAGCCTTTTGTTGCATACGATTACTTAAACGTGGATTCCTATCCAGGGTGGTACTAGGCCAGCGTTTAATTAAAAATCGATAAATGATCGGGTGAGGTATATCCAGACCGTGGATAGTCTACCCTGACAGGCGTACTTCAAATGCCCTGGTAAACTTCAAAGCGGGGGGTTCGTCAAAAATATGTGGACCCTAATTAATTTTAATTTGCGTGGGAAAAATGAAAAAGAGGCAATCGACCACACGAAAAATATCACATTTATCATATTGTCGGGTCATATAATTGCTTCCTGCACTTTTAAAGCGAAAATTACAACTTTATTGCATTATCGCCCAATGTTCCCTATTATCGCCCACCCGAAAAAATATTATATTTATCATATTTTCGGGTCCTAGAATTGTTTCATGCACTTTTAAAGCGAAATTACAACTTTCTTGCTTTTTCGCCCAATATTCCCTGATATCGCCCACCCGAAATATATCACATTTATCATATTTTCGGGTCACAGAATTGATCTCTGCACTTTTAAAGCGAAAATTACAACTTTATTGCATTATCGCCCAATGTTCCCTATTATCGCCCACACGAAAAATATCATATTTATCATATTTTCGGGTCATAGAATTTATTCCTGCACTTTTAAAGCGAAAATTACAACTATCTTGCATTATCGCCCAATGTTCCCTATTATCGCCCACCCGACAAATATCATATTTATCATATTTTCGGGACATAGAATTGAATCCTGTACTTTTAAAGCGAAAATTACAATTTTCTTACATTATCGCCCAATATTCCCTATTATCGAATACCCGAAAAATATCACATTTATCATATTTTCGGGTCATAGAATTGATTCCTGCACTTTTAAAGCGAAAATTACAACTTTCTTGCATTATCGCCCAATGCTCCCTATTATCGCCCACACGAAAAATATCATATTTATCATATTTTCGGGTCATAGAATTGATTCCTGCACTTTTAAAGCGAAAATTACAACTTTCTTACATTTTCGCAAAATGTTCCTTAATATCGCCCACCCGAAAAATATTATATTTATCATATTTTCGGGTCCTAGAATTGTTTCGTGCACATTTAAAGCGAAAATTGCAACTTTCTTGCAGTATCGACCAATATTCCCTATTATCGCCCATCCGAAAAATATCATATTTATCATATTTTCGGGTCACAGAATTGATTCCTGTACTTTTAAAGCGAAAATTACAACTTTCTTACATTATCGCCCAATGTTCCCTATTATCGCCCACCCGAAAAATATCACATTTATCATATTTTCGGGTCATAGAATTGATTCCTGTACTTTTAAAGCGAAAATTACAACTTTCTTTCACTATCGCCCAATGTTCCCTATTATCGCCCACCCGAAAAATATCACATTTATCATATTTTCGGGTCATAGAATTCATTCCTGCAGTTTTAAAGCGAAAATTACAACCTTCTTGCATTATCGCCCAATGTTCCCTATTATCGCCCATCCAAAAAATATCATATTAACCATATTTTCGGGACATAGAATTGATCCCTGCACTTTTAAAGCGAAAATTACAACTTTCTTGCACTATCGCCCAATGATCCCTATTATCGACCGTCCGAAAAAATATCATATTTATCATATTTTAGTGTCATAGAATTGATTCCTGCACTTTAAAGCGAAAATTACAATTTCCTTACATTATCGCCCAATATTCCCTATTATAGCCCACCCGAAAAATATCACATTTATCATATTTTCGGGTCATAGAATTGATTCCTGCACTTTTAAAGCGAAAATTACAACTTTCTTGCATTATCGCAGAATGTTCCCTATTATAGCCCATCCAAAAAATATCATATTTATCATATTTTCGGGACATAGAATTGATCCCTGCACTTTTAAAGCGAAAATTACAACTTTCTTGCATTATCGCCCAATATTCCCTATTATCGGATATCCGAAAAATATCATATTTATCATATTTTCGTGTTATAGAATTGATTCCTGCTCTTTTAAAGCGAAAATTACAACTTTCTTACATTATCGCCCAATGTTCCCTATTATCGCCCACCCGAAAAATATTATATTTATCATCTTTTCGGGTCCTAGAATTGTTTCCTGCACATTTAATGCGAAAATTACAACTTTCTTACATTATTGCCCAATTTTCCCTATTATCGCCCATCCGAAAAATATCACATTTATCCTATTTTCGGGTCATAGAATTGATCATTGTACTTTTAAAGCGAAAATTACAACTTTCTTGCATTATTGCCCAATGTTCCCTATTATCGCCGACACGAAAAATATCATATTTATCATATTTTCGGGTCATAGAATTGATTATTGCACTTTTAAAGCGAAAATTACAACTTTCTTACATTATCGCCCAACGTTCCCTATTATCGCCCACCCGAAAAATATCATATTTATCATATTTTCGGGTCATAGAATTGTTTCCTGCACTTTTAAAGCGAAAATTACAACTTTCTTGCATTATCGCCCAATGATCCCTATTATCGACCATCCGAAAAAATATCATATTTATCATATTTTAGGGTCATAGAATTGATTCCTGCACTTTAAAGCGAAAATTACAATTTTCTTACATTATCGCCCAATATTCCCTATTATAGCCCACCCGAAAAATATCACATTTATCATATTTTCGGGTTATAGAATTGATTCCTGCACTTTTAAAGCGAAAATTACAACTTTCTTGCATTTTCGCAGAATGTTCCCTATTATCGCCCATCCAAAAAATACCATATTTATCATATTTTCGGGACATAGAATTGATCCCTGCACTTTTAAAGCGAAAATTACAACTTTCTTGCATTATCGCCCAATATTCCCTATTATCGGCTATCCGAAAAATATCATATTTATCATATTTTCGTGTTATAGAATTGATTCCTGCTCTTTTAAAGCGAAAATTACAACTTTCTTACATTATCGCCCAATGTTCCCTATTATCGCCCACCCGAAAAATATTATATTTATCATATTTTCGGGTCCTAGAATTGTTTCCTGCACTTTTAAAGCGAAAATTACAACTTTCTTGCTTTATCGCCCAATATTCCCTGTTATCGCCCCCCCGTAAAATATCACATTGATCATATTTTTGGGTCACAGAATTGATTCCTGCACTTTTAAAGCGAAAATTACAACTTTCTTGCATTATCGCCCAATATTACCTATTATCGCCTACCCGAAAAATATCACATTTATCATATTTTCGGGTCATAGAATTGATCCTTGCACTTTTAAAGCGAAAATTACAACTTTCTTACATTATCGCCCAATGTTCCCTATTATCGCCCACCCGAAAAATATCACATTTATCATATTTTCGGGTCATAGAATTCATTCCTGCAGTTTTAAAGCGAAAATTACAACTTTCTTGCATTATCGCCCAATGTTCCCTATTATCGCCCATCCAAAAAATATCATATTAACCATATTTTCGGGACATAGAATTGATCCCTGCACTTTTAAAGCGAAAATTACAACTTTCTTGCACTATCGCCCAATGATCCCTATTATCGACCGTCCGAAAAAATATCATATTTATCATATTTTAGTGTCATAGAATTGATTCCTGCACTTTAAAGCGAAAATTACAATTTCCTTACATTATCGCCCAATATTCCCTATTATAGCCCACCCGAAAAATATCACATTTATCATATTTTCGGGTCATAGAATTGATTCCTGCACTTTTAAAGCGAAAATGACAACTTTCTTACATTAACGCCCAATGTTCCCTATTATCGCCCACCCGAAAAATATTATATTTATCATATTTTCGGGTCCTAGAATTGTTTCCTGCACATTTAATGCGAAAATTACAACTTTCTTACATTATTGCCCAATTTTCCCTATTATCGCCCATCCAAAAAATATCATATTTATCATATTTTCGGGACATAGAATTGATCCCTGCACTTTTAAAGCGAAAATTACAACTTTCTTACATTATCGCCCAATGTTCCCTATTATCGCCCACCCGAAAAATATTATATTTATCATATTTTCGGGTCCTAGAATTGTTTCCTGCACATTTAATGCGAAAATTACAACTTTCTTACATTATTGCCCAATATTCCCTATTATCGCCCATCCGAAAAATATCACATTTATCCTATTTTCGGGTCATAGAATTGATCCTTGTACTTTTAAAGCGAAAATTACAACTTTCTTGCATTATCGCCCAATGTTCCCTATTATCGCCGACACGAAAAATATCATATTTATCATATTTTCGGGTCATAGAATTGATTATTGCACTTTTAAAGCGAAAATTACAACTTTCTTACATTATCGCCCAACGTTCCCTATTATCGCCCACCCGAAAAATATCATATTTATCATATTTTCTGGTCATAGAATTGTTTCCTGCACTTTTAAAGCGAAAATTACAACTTTCTTGCACTATCGCCCAATGATCCCTATTATCGACCATCCGAAAAAATATCATATTTATCATATTTTAGGGTCATAGAATTGATTCCTGCACTTTAAAGCGAAAATTACAATTTCCTTACATTATCGCCCAATATTCCCTATTATAGCCCACCCGAAAAATATCACATTTATCATATTTTCGGGTCATAGAATTGATTCCTGCACTTTTAAAGCGAAAATTACAACTTTTTTGCATTATCGCAGAATGTTCCCTATTATCGCCCATCCAAAAAATATCATATTTATCATATTTTCGGGACATAGCATTGATCCCTGCACTTTTAAAGCGAAAATTACAACTTTCTTGCATTATCGCCCAATATTCCCTATTATCGGCTATCCGAAAAATATCATATTTATCATATTTTCGTGTTATAGAATTGAGACCTGCCCTTTTAAAGCGAAAATTACAACTTTCTTACATTATCGCCCAATGTTCCCTATTATCGCCCACCCGAAAAATATTATATTTATCATATTTTCGGGTCCTAGAATTGTTTCCTGCACTTTTAAAGCGAAAATTACAACTTTCTTGCTTTATCGCCCAATATTCCCTGTTATCGCCCCACCGTAAAATATCACATTGATCATATTTTTGGGTCACAGAATTGATTCCTGCACTTTTAAAGCGAAAATTACAACTTTCTTGCATTATCGCCCAATATTACCTATTATCGCCTACCCGAAAAATATCACATTTATCATATTTTCGGGTCATAGAATTGATCCTTGCACTTTTAAAGCGAAAATTACAACTTTCTTACATTATCGCCCAATGTTCCCTATTATCGCCCACCCGAAAAATATCACATTTATCATATTTTCGGGTCATAGAATTCATTCCTGCAGTTTTAAAGCGAAAATTACAACTTTCTTGCATTATCGCCCAATGTTCCCTATTATCGCCCATCCAAAAAATATCATATTAACCATATTTTCGGGACATAGAATTGATCCCTGCACTTTTAAAGCGAAAATTACAACTTTCTTGCACTATCGCCCAATGATCCCTATTATCGACCATCCGAAAAAATATCATATTTATCATATTTTAGTGTCATAGAATTGATTCCTGCACTTTAAAGCGAAAATTACAATTTTCTTACATTATCGCCCAATATTCCCTATTATAGCCCACCCGAAAAATATCACATTTATCATATTTTCGGGTCATAGAATTGATTCCTGCACTTTTAAAGCGAAAATTACAACTTTCTTGCATTATCGCCCAATGTTCCCTATTATCGCCCACCCGAAAAATATTATATTTATCATATTTTCGGGTCCTAGAATTGTTTCCTGCACATTTAATGCGAAAATTACAACTTTCTTACATTATTGCCCAATATTCCCTATTATCGCCCATCCAAAAAATATCATATTTATCATATTTTCGGGACATAGAATTGATCCCTGCACTTTTAAAGCGAAAATGACAACTTTCTTACATTATCGCCCAATGTTCCCTATTATCGCCCATCCGAAAAATATTATATTTATCATATTTTCGGGTCCTAGAATTGTTTCCTGCACATTTAATACGAAAATTACAACTTTCTTACATTATTGCCCAATTTTCCCTATTATCGCCCATCCGAAAAATATCACATTTATCCTATTTTCGGGTCATAGAATTGATCCTTGTACTTTTAAAGCGAAAATTACAACTTTCTTGCATTATCGCCCAATGTTCCCTATTATCGCCGACAGGAAAAATATCATATTTATCATATTTTCGGGTCATAGAATTGATTATTGCACTTTTAAAGCGAAAATTACAACTTTCTTACATTATCGCCCAATGTTCCCTATTATCGCCCACCCGAAAAATATCATATTTATCATATTTTCTGGCCATAGAATTGTTTCCTGCACTTTTAAAGCGAAAATTACAACTTTCTTGCACTATCGCCCAATGATCCCTATTATCGACCATCCGAAAAAATATCATATTTATCATATTTTAGGGTCATAGAATTGATTCCTGCACTTTAAAGCGAAAATTACAATTTCCTTACATTATCGCCCAATGTTCCCTATTATCGCCCATCCAAAAAATATCATATTTATCATATTTTCGGGACATAGAATTGATCCCTGCACTTTTAAAGCGAAAATGACAACTTTCTTACATTAACGCCCAATGTTCCCTATTATCGCCCACCCGAAAAATATTATATTTATCATATTTTCGGGTCCTAGAATTGTTTCCTGCACATTTAATGCGAAAATTACAACTTTCTTACATTATTGCCCAATTTTCCCTATTATCGCCCATCCGAAAAATATCACATTTATCCTATTTTCGGGTCATAGAATTGATCCTTGTACTTTTAAAGCGAAAATTACAACTTTCTTGCATTATCGCCCAATGTTCCCTATTATCGCCGACAGGAAAAATATCATATTTATCATATTTTCGGGTCATAGGATTGATTATTGCACTTTTAAAGCGAAAATTACAACTTTCTTACATTATCGCCCAACGTTCCCTATTATCGCCCACCCGAAAAATATCATATTTATCATATTTTCTGGCCATAGAATTGTTTCCTGCACTTTTAAAGCGAAAATTACAACTTTCTTGCACTATCGCCCAATGATCCCTATTATCGACCATCCGAAAAAATATCATATTTATCATATTTTAGGGTCATAGAATTGATTCCTGCACTCTAAAGCGAAAATTACAATTTCCTTACATTATCGCCCAATATTCCCTATTATAGCCCACCCGAAAAATATCACATTTATCATATTTTCGGGTCATAGAATTGATTCCTGCACTTTTAAAGCGAAAATTACAACTTTTTTTGCATTATCGCCCAATATTCCCTATTATCGCCCATCCAAAAAATATCATATTTATCATATTTTGGGGACATAGAATTGATCCCTGCACTTTTAAAGCGAAAATTACAACTTTCTTGCATTATCGCCCAATATTCCCTATTATCGGCTATCCGAAAAATATCATATTTATCATATTTTCGTGTTATAGAATTGAGACCTGCTCTTTTAAAGCGAAAATTACAACTTTCTTACATTATCGCCCAATGTTCCCTATTATCGCCCACCCGAAAAATATTATATTTATCATATTTTCGGGTCCTAGAATTGTTTCCTGCACTTTAAAAGCGAAAATTACAACTTTCTTGCTTTATCGCCCAATATTCCCTATTATCGCCCCCCCGTAAAATATCACATTGATCATATTTTTGGGTCACAGAATTGATTCCTGCACTTTTAAAGCGAAAATTACAACTTTCTTGCATTATCGCCCAATGTTCCCTATTATCGCCCACACGAAAAATAGCACATTTATCATATTTTCGGGTCGAAGAATTGATTCCTGCAATTTTAAAGCGAAAACTACAGCTTTCTTACATTATCGCCCAATGTTCCCTATTATCGCCCACCCGAAAAATATTATATTTATCATATTTTCTTGTCCTAGAATTGTTTCCTGCACTTTTAAAGTGAAAATTACAACTTTCTTGCAGTATCGACCAATATTCCCTATTATCGCCCATCCGAAAAATATCATATTTATCATATTTTCGGGTCACAGAATATATTCTTGCACTTTTAAAGCGAAAATTACAATCTTCTTACATTATCGCCCAATATTCCCTATTATCGCCCACCTGAAAAATATCACATTTATCATATTTTCGGTTCATAGAATTGATTCCTGTACTTTAAAAGCGAAAATTACAAATTTCTTGCATTATCGCCCAATGTTCCCTATCATCGCCCACCCGAAAAATATTATATTTATCATATTTTCGGGTCCTAGAATTGTTTCCTGCACTTTAAAAGCGAAAATTACAACTTTCTTGCTTTATCGCCCAATATTCCCTATTATCGCCCCTCGGTAAAATATCACATTGATCATATTTTTGGGTCACAGAATTGATTCCTGCACTTTTAAAGCGAAAATTACAACTTTCTTGCATTATCGCCTAATGTTCCCTATTATCGCCCACACGAAAAATAGCACATTTATCATATTTTCGGGTCATAGAATTGATTCCTGCAATTTTAAAGCGAAAACTACAGCTTTCTTACATTATCGCCCAATGTTCCCTATTATCGCCCACCCGAAAAATATTATATTTATCATATTTTCTTGTCCTAGAATTGTTTCCTGCACTTTTAAAGTGAAAATTACAACTTTCTTGCAGTATCGACCAATATTCCCTATTATCGCCCATCCGAAAAATATCATATTTATCATATTTTCGGTTCACAGAATATATTCTTGCACTTTTAAAGCGAAAATTACAATCTTCTTACATTATCGCCCAATATTCCCTATTATCGCCCACCTGAAAAATATCACATTTATCATATTTTCGGTTCATAGAATTGATTCCTGTACTTTAAAAGCGAAAATTACAAATTTCTTGCATTATCGCCCAATGTTCCCTATCATCGCCCACCCGAAAAATATTATATTTATCATATTTTCGGGTCCTAGAATTGTTTCCTGCACTTTTAAAGCGAAAATTACAACTTTCTTGCTTTTTCGCCCAATATTCCCTGATATCGCCCACCCGAAAAATATCAATTTATCATATTTTCGGGTCACAGAATTGATTCCTGCACTTTTAAAGCGAAAATTACAACTTTCTTGCATTATCGCCCAATGTTCCCTATTATCGCCCACACGAAAAATATCATATTTATCATATTTTCGGGTCATAGAATTCATTCCTGCACTTTTAAAGCGAAAATTACAACTTTCTTGCATTATCGCCCAATATTCCCTATCATCGCCCACCCGAAAAATATCATATTTATCATATTTTCGGGACATAGAATTGATTCCTGCACTTTTAAAGCGAAAATTACAATTTTCTTACATTTTCGCAAAATGTTCCCTATTATCGCCCACCCGAAAAATATTATATTTATCATATTTTCGGGTCCTAGAATTGCTTCCTGCACATTTAAAGCGAAAATTACAACTTTCTTGCAGTATCGACCAATATTCCCTATTATCGCCCATCCGAAAAATATCATATTTATCATATTTTTCGGACATAGAATTGATTCCTGCACTTTTAAACCGAAAATTACAACTTTCTTGCTTTATCGCCCAATGTTCCCTATTATCGCCCACGCGAAAATATCATAGAAATGACCCACTGACAACAAAATTACTGAAAAGTCCAACCAGAAGTACTTGCATGTAACATATTGTGCCCCTCTGCAAATTGAAACTTTGCTTTTTTAAGAAGAAAAATGGAAATTTCCAATTTTTTAAAAGCTGCAAACTTCGAAGCTCAGTAGATTAAAAAATAAGGCGAAATTCAAAAATCGAAAAATGTACTTTTTTCACCCCTTAGTTCTAGTTTCTTCATAACAAATTTCGGAATCTTCCGATGAAAAATGAGGGACTAGATAGATTTTTTCGTATTTTGCCCAAATTGGCAATAAAATCGCCAAAAATGGTTTAAACCAAAAAATAAAAAAAAATCCTAATGCAGTAGAAGGTTAAAAACTCGCGTTTAAAATTTGGTACGAATCGGATGAAAAATAAAAAAGATATTCCACTTTAACTACTTTGTTAAGAAAAAAAAATGGAAATTTGCCAATTTTTAGAAGTTGCAAACTTTGAAGCTCAGTAGATTCAAAAATAAGGCGAAATTCAAAAATCGAAAAAAGTACTTTTTTCACCCCTTAGTTCTAGTTTCTTCATAAAAAATTTCGGAATCTTCCGATGAAAAATGAGGGACTAGATAGGTTTTTTCGTATTTTGCCCAAATTGGCAATAAAATCGCCAAAAATGGTTTAAACCAAAAAATAAAAAAAAATTCCTAATGCAGTAGAAGGTTAAAAACACTTGCCCCCATCTGTATAGCCCTGTTGGCTAAAAAGCCAACTGGGCTAAAAAAAAAGACATCGGATAAAAAATGTAGGACGAGATACATTTTAAATTTTTTTCTTCAAAAATTCCCCAAAAATTAAAAAATCACCCGATCGACTAGAAAAGCACAAGCCGTATGCACGACACTTTAGGGGTGCCTCATATCAAAAATAAATCACATCGGGTCAAAAATGTAGGAGGAGACACATTTTAAATTTTTTTCTTTAAAAATTCCCCTAAAATTCAAAAATCACCCAATCGACTAAAAAAGCACAAGCCGTATGCACGACTCCTTAGGGATGCCTCACACCAAAAATAAATGACATGGAATCAAAATTGTAGGAGCAGATGCATTTTGAATTATTTTCGAAATTTTTGCTTTAAAAATTCCCCAAAAATACAAAAATTGCGCGATCGACTAAAAAAGCACAAGCCGTATGCATGACCCTTTAGGGGTGCCTCATACCAAAAATAAATGACATCGGGTCAAAAATGTAGGAGGAGATACATTTTAAAATTTTTTCTTTAAAAATTCGCCAAAAATTCAAAAATCACCCGATCGACTAGAAAAGCACAAGCCGTATGCATGACCCCTTAGGGATGCCTCACACCAAAAATAAATGACATCGGTTCAAAATTGTAGGAGGAGATGCATTTTGAACCAAAGTTTACTAAATAAACAACTAACTAACTAACTAACTAACTAACTAACTAACTAACGGACACCGCCCGCAAACCGATAGGAATACCCCAGCTTACGTGTAACGTAAGCTGGGCTAAAAATACTCAAGGCATGATTTCAAGCAACATTCGTACCTATATCAATTTTAATACAAGGAATGGTGACTAACTATAGTCAGTCGCTCAGACTGCAGGGCTGTAAGTTAACTGAGCCGCAGGACATTTGGGACGTGGTCAGAATTTCGTTCCCCCACAAACAAAAAATTGTCAATTTCAGATGCATGGGGTAGGTTATGGAGAGAGCGTATATACAGATGTTGAGAAACAGTCCAGGTGCAAACATGAATGTGTTACGTTTAATAGCGGGGCTTAAATAGCAGGAATTCCCCGGCGGAATAAACCCATGTACGGTTCGGTCGGTAATTCAGGATAACTTTGTGCACTGACATTTTTATATATGTATGTTACAGAGCATTTGGTGAATAATTATCAGACTTGCTTGTTTTATAACAGTAGTGCTGTTACATTAAATTGGTCAATGATATTAAAAAATTTAAGTGGTGATCAAATGGCTGGTTTTTCATTTTGCTGGTGGTCATCTGATCCATTTGTCCTTTATCCTTGTCACGAATCTTTTCCCAGTCAACCGCTGGACATATCTTTTTTAAACTGTGGGTAGTCCTTACGCTTGTCTTCTGTGACCTGATCATGCCTCATTTCGGCAAGGTTCTGCGTAAGGGGAGCTTTGGATTGCACACTGCTGTCTTCTAGCTGATAATCCGGCAAATCGCCAGCAGAAGCCGGAGACACTGCTCCGGTGTGCCGTGGCCCTCGCGCTGCAGGAGAAGGCGGTTCTTTAACCCAAGTGTTGCTTGCATTTCGGTTACAATCGCCTGTGTTTTCTCTTGTGCCGTACCCGCTTTTTGGGGACGTCTCATGGGCGTCGCCGCCGACGGCTGCGCCTTGACTGTGCTTTGATTCAAGGTAAGGCCGTTTTGCCAAGTAGTCGCCACAATTCCCGGGCCCAGCGGATCCCCGCTGATTGGCCATCTTTACTCTCTCGGCCAGCTCGCCATCTGTGACAACGACACCTTTGACGCTATCAATATCAAGTTTATGTTTGCGAAAGTAATGGCATAAGTGTTTGTTGCAGAAGCCGTCGGTAGAAGCGACATCGGTACAGTCTAGAGCACACGGCGGTATGAGCCGCTTCCGGCGTGGATTAGACGTTGATGGTGGCAACAAACTCAAGATTTGGCTCTCCGACATTGATTCTCTGTCCGTTTGATCGAGACTAACTGAAAAGTACAGACCAAGATATTATGGCGTACCAAAACGGCGTGGAACTGTGATCCCCCCCCCCCACCCCCTACAGCATTACTGAAAATGAAGAAAATCATAACATCATTGATAGGAGTTACATGTCAGAGCTGAAACGCTTGGCGATTCAAGATTTTTTTTACCATTAACAACCATAACGCCTCATTTAAGAGCCGACAAAACTTTACAGTGACCTATGACGGTTGAAATACCTTCTTTGATGCGTTGGGTGAGTCCAGTGGATGCACTCGCTGACGTCATGCTGGCCGTCCTTGTGAAACGACTTGAAGCGTTCGCCCATTTGAAATCCAATTTTTTTTTGTGGGGGGAGGGGAGGACAGGGGGAACTTCCCTCAAAATGCAGGACACACGTTCTAGCGTAATACACACGCCGTATCATTCTTTTTGCCACGAAATAGTGTTTATAACCAGTTCGATAAGTATGAAACAGCACACACGAGGCCCAAGCTCAACTGTATTTACAGTCAGCTATTTCCATATATGGCACATAAACGGGAATTCCCCGCCTTGGTAAATGTTTATGGCTGTGCATTCCACATCTATTCAACGGGAAATTCCCGCGTGTATTTTCGCAAACAATTGTTGTGGTTGTCTCCTCTTTTCCTCACTGAAATCGTCCACCGGACCTTGAACAGTTCCTTATTATATGCCAAAAGGTTTCCTACTTGTAAAATGAGAAACGTAACCCATGACAACAGCAACTACATCGTTGAAAATATGTTGTCGCCATAACCGATGTTTGGTTACGCTGTTTTCTGGTTTGTATCGTCACAAAAGCCACCATTACTCCACCCCATATAATGTGTGATATTTCCTCTTTCTATTCACTATCTCGGCGGTGTAAAGTCCTCTCAGTTTTTGTAAATCATAATTTTTTTTATAAATCATCATCTTCCCATTATCCAAAAGGTATAACCTTAGTTTTTTCTCCCTTGTAAATAGCGGAGCACAAGTATATTCATGACATACTTAATCACGAGAACAGAAGTATCTACATAACGTTCTGAAGACACCAGAACACAAATATCCTCATAACGTTCTCAATCACGAGACCACGAATATATTCATAACGTTCTCAAGCCCCAGAACACAAACATCCTCATAGTCAGGACTGTTCCTGCAAAATCGTGAAATTGCGGGCAATCACGCACCTGTTTGAAAGAAGCATATATATATATATATATATATATATATATATATATATATATATATATATATATATATATATATATATATATATATATTACCGTTTCAACATAAAATTACCTCCAGTTTTCCATTTTTAAACAGGATAACGAACACTTTCAAGCAGATTTTGCAATAAAATGATACAATAGAACCTCGTTAATTCGTACTTGTCGGGACCAAGCCAAAAAATACGAATTAACCGGGGGTCAAATTTTCGGCCTCACAAAAACCAAATATGCAATGTACAAGTTTTATTACATTTTTGTCAACTCTGACCAGTGAAACAATACATATACACAAAAACATTTATGTGTCATAGGCATTCATATCTAGAAATATGCCCGTTGGAGCACGTATGGCCCACCTACGGGCCTATGTTCGGACCTCTCTCACGGGCCGACAAATGGACCGACGTCGGCCCAAAGGGAGGGGCACAACTAGGTTCCATAAGCTTTCAATCCATATCGGTTCCAATTGATCGAAGCAAAACCCTAGGACAACTTCAGTCTGCAAAACCCAGTCAATGAGTGTGCACGCACGTACAACGGGCTAGTATTTTTTTCCTCAAAATCACATTATTTCATCATAGAAACACGTTTCAAGGCATTACCTGAAATTTCGATTGTGGTCACGCACGCACGGACAAGAAGGTTACTATATGGCCCTCCGGCTACCGCCCAGCAGGCCATAAAAATACACGTTCAATGTTTACACATAGACCGTCGGTTAAAAACAGTTTCGTTCTCGATATCTAAGGCAATGTTTTTCATTTCACTGTCGGACACCGCAATAGTCCTTCATTGATGTTTGATTTGTTTTACTCGCACGATTTCTAGCCAGAAAGTCCAAAAGAAAATTGGTGCGGTTAAAAAGCCTCTGTAGCACTCTCGCATGTTCCAAGAGTCACACGAATGTCAGTAAGCATTTGAACAGCGCCAGGAACGGAGGGAGCACGGGCAGGTTCGTCGTCCTCCACCGGTTCTTTCGTCCTCACAAGCTCGGTGCTAACTGCGTTCGAGTCTAAGGTGACGTATCACTCAAATTGTGGTGCGTCCATTCGCGAGTTGCCGGTAAACTCTGGCTACATCACTTATAATTTTTATCCTTGTTTTTTTATCCACGATGCAAGAGTGTTTTTTTGGTATCCCACACTCTGTCGTTATTTGTGTCCTAGCTTTAGCACCACTCGTCATTTATTTAACACTTTAAATTTTATATCCATTGAGTAATCATTGTATTTTCTTTTTATTTTTTTCTTTTTTTTCGATGCCATTTTCACAGTTGAAATGCAAATATTTGAGCAATGTTCAGTTTTTATAGCAAACTCCGTAGTAGCCATTGTAGCAAGTGATACATGAGACTCTGGGCTATGGACGCAGCAGATACGTAATTCTCCGGAGTAGGTAATGACAAGGGCACGACCCAGGACTGCTGAGTGTTGGTGTAGTGCTAATGACAAGGGCACGACCCAGGACTGCTGAGTGTTGGTGTAGTGCTAATGACAAGGGCACGACACATAACTGCTGAGTGTTGGTGTAGTGCTAATGACAAGGGCACGACACAGGACTGCTGAGTGTTGGTGCAGTGCTAATGACAAGGGCACGACCCAGGACTGCTGAGTGTTGGTGTAGTGCTAATGACAAGGGCACGACACATAACTGCTGAGTGTTGGTGTAGTGCTAATGACAAGGGCACGACACATAACTGCTGAGTGTTGGTGTAGTGCTAATGACAAGGGCACGACACAGGACTGCTGAGTGTTGGTGCAGTGCTAATGACAAGGGCACGACCCAGGACTGCTGAGTGTTGGTGTAGTGCTAATGACAAGGGCACGACACATAACTGCTGAGTGTTGGTGTAGTGCTAATGACAAGGGCACGACACAGGACTGCTGAGTGTTGGTGTAGTGCTAATGACAAGGGCACGACCCAGGACTGCTGAGTGTTGGTGTAGTGCTAATGACAAGGGCACGACACATAACTGCTGAGTGTTGGTGTAGTGCTAATGACAAGGGCACGACACAGGACTGCTGAGTGTTGGTGTAGTGCTAATGACAAGGGCACGACACATAACTGCTGAGTGTTGGTGTAGTGCTAATGACAAGGGCACGACACATAACTGCTGAGTGTTGGTGTAGTGCTAATGACAAGGGCACGACACAGGACTGCTGAGTGTTGGTGTAGTGCTAATGACAAGGGCACGACACATAACTGCTGAGTGTTGGTGTAGTGCTAATGACAAGGGCACGACACAGGACTGCTGAGTGTTGGTGCAGTGCTAATGACAAGGGCACGACACAGGACTGCTGAGTGTTGGTGTAGTGCTAATCTCTACACATACGCAACTAGAGCATCAGTGAGGCAGGAGCCCCCGTGTAACACATGTCATTGGATGTTAGTAAATCAATGAAATTGAAAACCCAACATTGCCTAACAAGTTATGGTCCATTTAAAAAATAAGACGACGTTGCACATCTACAATATATATATATTCACTGCAAAAAATTTCAGAACGCTAGATCAAATAGTTTCAGAGACCGCGTCTACACAAAACCTATCTCCGTGCAAACAGGTTACATAGAATATACATATTTTTTAGACAATTGTTGGCTGATTTCAAAAACTAGAGCCTCAGCAAGGCACGATCCCCCGTGATGCAATAAAAGTAAAATGCATGAAAAAGTTACAGGAAAAAACTACCGATTTTTTACAGATTTCCTCATGTGAATTTTTGGCAGATTTTCAAAAGAACAAATTCAATTTATATATTTTTCAAAATCCAGTGTTTAATATTCCCTGATTTACCCTTAAAGTAGTAGCTGACCATTTACACCACGACGTCAATTTTTCCCCAATTTTACACGTTGCACATCTTCAATATATATATTTTAACCACGCAAGGTTTCACGTTCCTATGGCAATCACTTCTATGAGAAGTCGACCGGAGAAAAAACATCGTCTCACGGATAAGTTCAAGCCAAAAATTCACCATTTTTGACAATTTCCCACGACGTCAATTTCTGGCCGATTTTGACAATAACGCCATATTGCGCATCTTCAATATATATAGTTTCAAGGTTTCAGGTTCCTATGACAAACGCTTCTATGAGAAGTCGGCCGGACAAAACTTAGTACTTTTTGCGGACAGACAGACGGACGGACAGACGAGCTCATAACTATGTCCCTCCGTTTCACGGGGATAATAATACGACGTTGCACATGCACAATATACATATTTTCACTGCATAAAATTTCACGACGCTGGATCGAATAGTTTCGCAGAACTCGTCTGGACAAAACCTGTCCCCGTGGTGACAAATTTCCTGAAAATCAGCCATTTTTGACAAGTCGTATTTTTGAGAATTTTTTTTTGCCGATTTCAAAAATAATACCACGCTGCATATCTACAATACACATATTTTCACTGTATAAAATTTAAGAACGCTGGATCGAATAGTTTCGCAGAACTTGTTTGGACAAAACCTATTTCAGTGCAAACAAGTTTCCATAAAAATATACATTTTTGACAACTCGTATTGTTCAGAATTTTTGGCCGACGTCAGAAATTGTACGACGCTGCACATGTACAATATATATATTCACAGCATAGAATTTCAGAACGCTGGATTGAACAGTTTTAGAGAACTCGTCTGGACAAAAACTCGTCTGGGATACAATGAAAAAGTATGTCTGGAGCGTAACTTCTTGCTACACAGGCGACAACGCACACTGCTGCTTCTATGAAAGGCAGAACTCAACTACTGCCTATAAAACAAATAAGGGGAGACAATGAAGCAAGAATGTCCAGTGACACTGTGACCTGGTAAGACCTAGCAAATCAATTATCAATAGGCTTGTAAGACCAAAAAGTAGCATATTTTAAAAACTGGATACTGAAAATGTTTCAAAGACCGAGATTTGCCTCGTCTTTCACAGATCACAGAAAAGTCCATTTCAAAGAGGTCCAACGTTGGACAATGCCCAAATATGAAATCAATCTGACTAAAATTACCAACGGAAGCTCTATGTTGCAAAACTTGATCCCTAAAACTTTCAAACGGCGGTATGAGGCCAATTTTTATGGTGCGCTAAAAAGAAATTGAAGAAAACACTCAATGAAGAACATAATTCTTAAATTTCAAATAAATCCAATCAAACTGCAGCAGCAACACATTTTCGAAAACAAAAGAAAACAAAGATTTAAAATGCCAACTGGCCACTTTTTCGGTATTGTCAGAGAAAGTATTTTTTCAAGAGAGGAGCATCCAGGAATCATAAGTACAAAATTTTAAAGTATTCCGGTTAAAGATATAGCAGAAGCATTTTGAAAATTGGCCTACGAAAAAAAAAACAAAATCAAAACGTCGCCATTTAGCAAAGCTTCGGCGAATCGATATAAAAAAATAATTTTCAAGATACAAGAGAACATTCGGACAAAATCTGCAAGAAAATCAATCAAAATTACGGCAGTAAAGGAATTTAGAAAATGACTCACAAAAATGGCGCCATTTGGCCAATTGCTGTCCAACGAGGGAGGGAGGGAGGGAGGGAGCGAGAGAGAGAGAGAGAGAAAGAGAGAGAGAGAGAGAGAGAGAGAGGGAGCGAGAGAGAGAGAGAGAGAGAGAGAGAGAGAGAGAGAAAGAGAGAGAGAGAGAGAGAGGAGATGAGAGGAGAGAGACCGCTTTCTAGTAAACATTTTCGTGTAAACAATCTCCGTGCTAACAAATTTCCTGAAAAACAGCCATTTTTTACAAGTCGTTTTTTTTTTTAATTTATGGCCTATTTCAAAAATAATACGACGTTGCACACCTTCAATACACATTCTAACCGTATGCCACAGGAAAAAGCTATAGGACAAATACTTTCGGAGATATAGCCCGGTCAAGAGAGTGCAAGAAAGCGGACAGACAGACGGACAAGCTGAAAGTTATATTCCCTAGTTACAGGGAGATAATTAAGTCGTATTTATACTATGTCATTCTTTCATTGTGCAATTAATTAAGTTTGAGGAGTCTGTCAATCTCATATCTTACAAGATGTATTTACTTTGATTTTGTTCAAAAACTGGCAAAAAATAAAAATTGTTAGGTCTCACACTTGCGACGAATTATCCGAGCTCTCGTGAATTTGTACTGTTCCACAGAAACCAATAGGTCCCGAACTTGGAACCGACGAATTTGGTACGAATTAATCGAGGATGAATTAACGAGGGTCTCCTGTAATACTAAATGTGCAGTATGTTATTTTTTGCCTGAGGCTAGAGATCCTTACCAAACGCCCATAGGCTGAAGGCGAAAAATATCCTTTTGCCCCTCTGGAACGACGTATTACTGTTATTGAATGCTTTACTTCAATAATTTTTTTTGCCTTTACTTCTGTTTGTTTGTTTGTTGGTTAGTTTCTATACAGAGAACTGTTTTACTCCCTCCGTATCCTTAGTTGGGGCGATGCGGTATGAGTTAAGCGGCTGCGGCGGCTTTTCATTGGCCCGCTTACTGTTAGTAAGTTTTAGAAATAACGTGAAAACATTTAACCTGTTTTGTGTGACTCAAGTTTGTTAGCTTCTTTCTTTAAGGAGGTGTTGATTTGCTTACTGTTTATATATCCACATCACTACGCGAGAACAGTCTAACAACTGAGATTTGGACAAGTTTGTCCAAGGACAAAGTCCCAGCTTACGAAAAACAATAAGACCAATTCCAGCGTGCATGAGCAAGGGAATTTTCCTGAAAAATTGGACTTCAAAAGATGAGACGGCAAAGAGCTAGCTCAATAATTAATTTAGCACCGGACCAGAACATAGACCGATAAATGCATACAAAGATTTATTTCCCAGAAAAATGGGAAACAGATTTTTTCTATCTCTCGTAGACTGGATAGTCCGCCATAGATACCTTCAAACAACGCTCGCATTTCGGACCAGTGCGCATATTTATGTAACTTGCCTTGATGCGCCGTTCTTATTCAGACAAGTGCACATGTTTATTTAATTTCGCGTAGATGCGCGGCTCTCATTTTGGAACAGTGCACATGTTTATTTAACTTGCGTTGATGTGCGGTTCGCATTACGGACAAGCGCCCATGTTTTTTTTTACCTTTTGTGGATGTGCGGTTCTTATTTCGGATCAGTGCGCATGTTTATTTACCTTGTGTTGATGTGTGGTTCTTACTTCGGATCAGTGCGCATGTTTATTTACCTCGTGTTGATGTGCGGTTCTTATTCCATACCAATGCGCATGTTTATTTTACTTGCGTTGATGAGCGGTACTAATTTCGGACAGCCCAAGTTTCCTTAGGTTGCCTTGATGCGCGGTTCGCATTTTGGACCAATTTGAATGTTTATTTAACTTGCGTTGATGCACGGTGCTTATTTTGGACGTGTGCCTATGTTTATTTAACTTGCGTTGGTGCGCGGTTTGCATTTTGGACCAGTGTGCATGTTTATTCAACTTGCGCTGATGAGCAGTTCGAATTTCGGACCATTACGCATGTTTATTTAACTTGCGTTAATGCGCGGTTCGAATTTCGGACCAGTGCGTATGTTTATTTAACTTGCGTTGATACGCAGTGCTTATTTTGGACCAGTGCAAATGTTTATTTAACTTGCGTTGGAGCGTGGTTCGAATTTCGAACCACTGCGCATGTTTATTTAACTTGCGTTGATGCGCGGTGCTTATTTTAGACCAGTGCAAATGTTTATTTAACTTACGTTGGCGCGTGGTTCGCATTTCGAACCACTGCGTACGTTTATTTAACGTGCGTCCATGTGCGGTTCTTATTTCAGGCCAATGCGCATATTTCTTTAACTTGAGTTGATGCGCGGTTCTTATTCTGGACCAGTGCGCATGTTTATTTAAGTTGCGTTGATGCGCAGTTCTTATTTTGAATAGTGCGCATGTTATTTAAGTTGCGTTAATGAGCAGTTCGCATTTCGAAATAGTGCGCATGTTTATTGAACTTGCGTTGATGCACGGTGCTTATTTTGGTCCAATGTGCTTGCTTATTTAGCTTGTGTTGATGTGCGGTTCGCATTTTGGACCAGCGCGCATGTTTTTTTTAACTTGTGTTGATGCGTGGTTCGCATTTTGGACCATTGCGCATATTTATTTAACTAGTGTTGTTGATCGGTACTTATTTTGGACCGGTGCAAATGTTTATTTAACTTACGCTTATGAGCGGTTCGCAATTCGGACCAGTGCGCATATTTATGTAACTTGCCTTGATGCGCCGTTCTTATTCAGACAAGTGCACATGTTTATTTAATTTCGCGTAGATGCGCGGCTCTCATTTTGGAACAGTGCACATGTTTATTTAACTTGCGTTGATGTGCGGTTCGCATTACGGACGAGCGCCCATGTTTTTTTTTTACCTTTTGTGGATGTGCGGTTCTTATTTCGGATCAGTGCGCATGTTTATTTACCTTGTGTTGATGTGTGGTTCTCACTTCGGATCAGTGCGCATGTTTATTTACCTCGTGTTGATGTGCGGTTCTTATTCCATACCAATGCGCATGTTTATTTTACTTGCGTTGATGAGCGGTACTAATTTCGGACAGCCCAAGTTTCCTTAGGTTGCCTTGATGAGCGGTTCGCATTTTGGACCAATTTGAATGTTTATTTAACTTGCGTTGATGCACGGTGCTTATTTTGGACGTGTGCCTATGTTTATTTAACTTGCGTTGGTGCGCGGTTTGCATTTTGGACCAGTGTGCATGTTTATTCAACTTGCGCTGATGAGCAGTTCGAATTTCGGACCATTACGCATGTTTATTTAACTTGGGTTAATGCGCGGTTCCAATTTCGGACCAGTGCGCATGTTTATTTAACTTGCGTTGATACGCAGTGCTTATTTTGGACCAGTGCAAATGTTTATTTAACTTGCGTTGGAGCGTGGTTCGAATTTCGAACCACTGCGCATGTTTATTTAACTTGCGTTGATGCGCGGTGCTTATTTTAGACCAGTGCAAATGTTTATTTAACTTACGTTGGCGCGTGGTTCGCATTTCGAACCACTGCGTACGTTTATTTAACGTGCGTCCATGTGCGGTTCTTATTTCAGGCCAATGCGCATATTTCTTTAACTTGAGTTGATGCGCGGTTCTTATTCTGGACCAGTGCGCATGTTTATTTAAGTTGCGTTGATGCGCAGTTCTTATTTTGAATAGTGCGCATGTTATTTAAGTTGCGTTAATGAGCAGTTCGCATTTCGAAATAGTGCGCATGTTTATTGAACTTGCGTTGATGCACGGTGCTTATTTTGGTCCAATGTGCTTGCTTATTTAGCTTGTGTTGATGTGCGGTTCGCATTTTGGACCAGCGCGCATGTTTTTTTAAACTTGTGTTGATGCGTGGTTCGCATTTTGGACCATTGCGCATATTTATTTAACTAGTGTTGTTGATCGGTACTATTTTGGACCGGTGCAAATGTTTATTTAACTTACGCTTATGAGCGGTTCGCAATTCGGACCAGTGCGCATATTTATGTAACTTGCCTTGATGCGCCGTTCTTATTCAGACAAGTGCACATGTTTATTTAATTTCGCGTAGATGCGCGGCTCTCATTTTGGAACAGTGCACATGTTTATTTAACTTGCGTTGATGTGCGGTTCGCATTACGGACGAGCGCCCATGTTTTTTTTTTTACCTTTTGTGGATGTGCGGTTCTTATTTCGGATCAGTGCGCATGTTTATTTACCTTGTGTTGATGTGTGGTTCTTACTTCGGATCAGTGCGCATGTTTATTTACCTCGTGTTGATGTGCGGTTCTTATTCCATACCAATGCGCATGTTTATTTTACTTGCGTTGATGAGCGGTACTAATTTCGGACAGCCCAAGTTTCCTTAGGTTGCCTTGATGCGCGGTTCGCATTTTGGACCAATTTGAATGTTTATTTAACTTGCGTTGATGCACGGTGCTTATTTTGGACGTGTGCCTATGTTTATTTAACTTGCGTTGGTGCGCGGTTTGCATTTTGGACCAGTGTGCATGTTTATTCAACTTGCGCTGATGAGCAGTTCGAATTTCGGACCATTACGCATGTTTATTTAACTTGCGTTAATGCGCGGTTCCAATTTCGGACCAGTGCGCATGTTTATTTAACTTGCGTTGATACGCAGTGCTTATTTTGGACCAGTGCAAATGTTTATTTAACTTGCGTTGGCGCGTGGTTCGCATTTCGAACCACTGCGTATGTTTATTTAACGTGCGTCCATGTGCGGTTCTTATTTCAGGCCAATGCGCATATTTCTTTAACTTGAGTTGATGCGCGGTTCTTATTCTGGACCAGTGCGCATGTTTATTTAAGTTGCGTTGATGCGCAGTTCTTATTTTGAATAGTGCGCATGTTATTTAAGTTGCGTTAATGAGCAGTTCGCATTTTGAAATAGTGCGCATGTTTATTGAACTTGCGTTGATGCACGGTGCTTATTTTGGTCCAATGTGCTTGCTTATTTAGCTTGTGTTGATGTGCGGTTCGCATTTTGGACCAGCGCGCATGTTTTTTTTAACTTGTGTTGATGCGTGGTTCGCATTTTGGACCATTGCGCATATTTATTTATCTAGTGTTGTTGATCGGTACTTATTTTGGACCGGTGCAAATGTTTATTTAACTTACGCTTATGAGCGGTTCGCAATTCGGACCAGTGTGCATGTTTATTTAATTTGCGTTGATATCCGGTTCGCATTTCGGACCAGTATACCTGTTTCTTTAGGTTGCGTTGATGCGCAGTTCGCATTTTGGGACCAGTGAGCAGGTTCATTTAACTTGCGTTGACGCGCGATTTGCATTTCGGACCAGAACGCATGTTTATTTAAGTCCCGTCGATGCCCGACTCTTATGTCTATTTAACTTGCGTCGATTCATGGTTCTTTCTTCGGACCACTGCGCATGTTTATTTAACTTGCGTTGATGCGCGGTTCTCATTTCAGACCACTGCGCATGTCTTCAACTTGCGTCGATGCGTGGTTCTTTTTTTCGGACAAGTGCGCATGTTTGTGTAACTTGCGTTGATGTGCGGTGCTTATTTGGGACCGGATCGCATGTTTTTTTAACTTCCGTCGATGCGCGGTTCGCATTTCAGGCCATTGCCCATCTTTATTTAACTTGTGTTGATGCGTGGTTCTCATTTCAGACCAGTGCGCATATTTATTTAACTTGCGTTGATGCGCGGTTCGCATTTCGGACCACAGCGCATGTTTATTTAATTTGCCTCGATGTGCGGTTCGCATTTCGGACCAGTGCGCATGTTTCTTTAGGCTGCGTTGATGCGCGGTTCGCATTTCGGACCACTGCGCATGTCTATTCAACTTACGTCGAAGCGTAGTTATTTTTTTCGGACCACTGCGCATGTTTATTTAACTTGCGTTGATGCGCGGTGCTTATTTTGGACCGATTCGCATCTTTTTTATCTTCTGTCGATGCGCAGTTCACATTTCGGACCAATGCGCATGTTTATTTAACTTGCATCGATGCGCAGTACTTAATTTCGACTACTGCGAATGTTTATTTAACTTGCGTCGATGAGCGGTTGTTAAATCTAACTACTGCGCAAGTTCATTTAACTTGCGTTTATGCGCTGTAGGAGGAGATTCATTTAATTTTTTTTTTTCAAAAATTCCGAAAAAAATTCAAAAGTTTTCCAATTCACTCAAAAAGCACAAGCCATATGCAAGACCCCCTAGAGACGGCTCATATCAAAAATAAATGAAATCTGATAAAAACTGTAGGAGGAAATGCATTTTTAATTTTTTTCTTCAAAAATTCTCTGATCGACTGAAAAAGACAGGCCATATTCACGACACCCTAAGCATGCCTCAGCCCCAAAATAAATGGTGTTTGATCAAAACTGCAGGAAAAAATGCATTTTGAGGTATTTTCATCAAAAATTCCCCCCAAATAAAAAATTCCCAAGTCGAGTCAAATAGCACAAGCCGTATGCGAGACCTACCCAAGGATGCCTCATAGCAAAAATAAATGAAGTCGGATAAAAACTGTAGGAGGAAATGCATTTTGAAGTTTTTCTTCAAAAATTCCCCAAAAATACAGAAATTGTCGGATCGACTAAAAAGCGCAAGTCGTATGCTCAACCCCTTAGGGATGCCTCAAACCAAAAAAAAAAAAAAAAAAGAAAAAAAGAAAAAAAAGAAAAAAAAAATCGGTTCAAAACTGTAGGGGGAAATGCATTTTGAAGTTTTTTTCTTCAAAAACTCCCTAAAAATACAAAAATTGCCCGATCGATTAAAAGGCACAAGCCGTATGCACTCACACCGAAAATAAACAACATCGAATCAAAATTGTAGGGTTAGATGCATTTTGAATTATTTTCGAAATTTTTGCTTAAAAAATTCCCCAAAAATACAAACTAAAAAAGCATAAGCCGTATGCACGACCCTTTAGGGGTGCCTCATACCAAAAATAAATGACATCGGGTCAAAAATGTAACAGGAGATACATTTTTAAATTTTTAAAAAAATCCAAAAAAATTCAAAAATCACCCGATCGACTAAAAAAGCACAAGCCGTATGCACGACCGCTTAGGAATGCCTCACACCAAAAATAAGTGACATCGAATCAAAATTGTAGGAGTAGATGCATTTTTTTCAAAATTTTTGCTTAAAAAAATCCCCAAAAATACAAAAATTGCCCGATCGACCAGAAAAGCACAAAGCGTATGCACAACCCCTTAGGGATGCCTCACACCAAAAATAAATGATATCGGTTCAAAATTGTAGGAGGAGATGCATTTTGAAACAAAGTTTACAGCGAACAAACTAACTAACTAACGGACGCCATCCGCAGACCGATAGGAATAACCCAGCTTACGTGTAACATAAGCTGGGCTAAAAATATGCTTAAAAGGAGGCTGGGTGCAACACGTGTTTGAACATACTGCACTCTTCGTTTATTCTTTCATTTGTTTATGCACGGCTCGCTCGGCATATAATAACAGTCATTATAAGGCTGTCCAACCAAAAGACTACTGCCTGGGAAACTTAACAGCTACATTATAACCAGCCTTCGATAGATTTAAAACTTTGACCTAAAAAAAATACATATCACATATTTTACACACTAGAGACGTCACAGAATCCCCCCCCCCCCCACACTTCATCAAATTATCAAGTCCTGGGTATGGCATTTTCGCTAATTCACGAATTGCCTTTACTAATAATCCAAATGAGCCTTACTTTGATCGTCTCCATGTGGATCTGAGAGCGCGTTTCTCGCTCCACTTGCACGCTCACTTGTTGCGACTTGAGTACTTTCTCGAGCTGCTCATTTCGGGTACTCAGCGACTCGATTTCCGCCTTCAGCTCCACCCTTTCCTTTTCAAAGCCTTCCTTGTCCTTCTTTAAGTCCAGCTTCAACTGTAACAGCAAAGTCATTCATAAGTAACCCCTTTTAACAAATTTTATTGCCATCGCTTCAACAAACTATATGTAAGGCTCAGAACTTGTCATTTAAAACTTGACACGTAAAAATAGTGATATTTAAATCAGTTAAACGATTATGTTAGGTCAGGGGACGGGATCGGCGGGTTTATTTTGGCTTAGCAGAAAAATTCAATCTCAGTGACATGAAATCACCAACCTTCCTCAGCTCCTCGTTTAACTCGTCCATCTGGGCCCTCTGTCTTTCTGCAGCCACAGAACTAGCAGTTGTCTCTTTGGCAGTTGCATCCGATTTCACGGTCGACAGGTCTAAGAGTTTATTGAATAAAATAAAGTCTATTTACGTTCAAAACTTTATGGCACGTTCACAATCTAAGCAAAAGGGAGCGATCCCTGTCCATGTCTTGTGATTGGCTGTCACAACCTCGGCCCAGACTTGAGGCACCCTAGATTCCCTCGACTGAGCACACACGATGTCCAACCCAAACATCGCGTCGCTATTTCGCGGTTTTATATGTGGTGACATTGTGCTCGTTGGCCAAACGCCTACACTCATGGGAGTTGCTGCTAGTATAACAATCACTCCTTTTTACCAAATTGAGCCATGCAGCATAGGCAGCAGCAACATCAAGTTTTTTCAGCGATCAAATTCTGGCCCCCCATCCTTTTCTTCCCCCTACAGTCCTTACCAAAGTGTATATATACCATGTTTATGAACGCCCACCCTCCAACTCCTCCCCTCCCCCCAAAACCCCAACCCTTCATCGTACTTACATGCATAAGTTACACCCTTGCACGCCCCTTCCCGGTCTCTCTCCTTTCTCACATCAATTGCATAGAAGTTTTATTATGTATGTTATTTTCCTATTTCATTTGTTATCGTGCATCCCGTCTCCCCCCCCCCTCCCTCCCTCCCTCTCCTGTCGTACTTATTATGTAAAATTCCTTTCTTTATCATGTAGTTTTGTTAGTGTTGATTGGCGCCTTAAATGCTTCGACTTGGCGTTATTTGTCTTTTATGTGTTGTTCAACAGAAAAAGAAGCAGTGACACTGACCGTATTTTACCTGATTCTGTGCTACAGACGCCATTCAGTTATTCAATTATTCGAACATTGTGGCTTGACGGAAACAGCCGCTAAAGACGATTTATTCAGTGCAAATACAACTGTCTACTACTTAATAACTCTTCAGTAAAATCAGTATTTAAGCACTTAAAGTATGTGCTTAAATAATCCTCAAGGTTAGAAAATGAGTAACAGAAGCTACTACAGTTGTGACGGTGTTTTGCGTCTGAGCATATTTTAACAGTCAGCGTTCTCCGTACTCCGAGGGGGAGGGTGATGGAGACGATTTGACCTTTAACTTGAAAATTACGCGAATTACCTGGCTCTAATTCGGAAACCAGTTTGGCGTAAATATCTTGCAGTTCACTGGCTCGCTGAATATCAAGATGATGGACGCCTTTCGAAGATTTCAAAAGGCGTATTTCACATTTGAGAGCTTCGTTTTCAGATTTTAATTTGACCAGCGCAGGCGGATGATCTACTTGGTCCTGAAGCTGAACTATTTCGCCTCTCAGTTGTTCCTGAAAACACAACATCAAAAATATGTTGTCAAACTACACGATTTCAATTCACAACTCGTTCGAAATGAATTCTTAGCATCGCAATTACAATCAACGAACTAGAGCGGCCAGAGCGCACAAAACATCAGTGTACGACATATCTCTTTAAACTTTCAAATGAGATATATTTAATTTTTTGTTTCTGCAATAAGATTTCCCATTTTTCCTTTTACAAAAATAAAAAAATAATTTTCTTTTTCTGCAAAGATAATCCCAATTCACAATGCTAAACTTTTGGGGACACAAAACTTACAACTTAATGTTGTCGATGTATTACACGTTTTTTTTTTTTTGTCTTTTTTTTGTTTGTTTGTTTGTTCGTTCGTTTGTAACAAAAGGCAGGAGTTGGGAAAATTTCTGCCAAGTAGCACACATTACCACGACCTTCCATCTCCCCTACACCCCATTCAGCATGTTTATTCACACAAGCGCTCCAACTTCACGGTTCTTTTACGTACAGCAAGTGCATCCTTCTCGTTGTCACTCAAGTCACGTTTCTCCTTGCATGCCTTCTCTAGTTTCTTGATTGACTCATCGCGAAACTTGAGAATCATGACTTTGGACCGAAGAGTCCTCTCCATCTTTTCTACAGCACCAATTTTCAGCTTTAACTTCTCTTCCGCGACCTGTGAAAGAAAAGCAAAAGTCATCTGGTCAACCAAACAAAGAAAACAAATTAAGTTTTCAAATTCAAAATTCTCAAAGAACTGCAATCACGCGAGCAAGGTAGAGGAACTTGGCCAAATTTACAGCTTTCATCATTCCCATTCCCCTGAAAAAAAAAAAAATTGAAAAATCTTGAATAAACCAGAGCTTCAGTGAGGCAGGATCCCCCATGTAACACATGTCATTGGATGTTAGTAAATTCATTGAAATTGAAAACCCTACATTGCCTAACAATTTTTGGTCGATTTAAAAAATAAGACGACGTTGCACACCTTCAATATATGTATTACAAGCAAAACGAAAAAGCATTAGCGTAAATAGTTATGGACTTACGACCTGCCAAAAAGTCACATCTTTGTACATTCGAACAAAATTTTTACCTATTTTCAAAAAAAACCGTCATTTTGACATTTTTTTCATCAAATCGAACGAAAATACGACGTTGCACATCTCCAATATAAACCGCATGTAAAACGAAAAATCATTAGCGTGAATAGTTATGGAGTTACGGCCTGGACAAAATGTCACATCTTTTGTACATTCGAACTAAATTTTTATTTATTTTCAAAATACTGTCATTTTGACATTTTTTCACCAAATCGAACGAAAATACAACGTTGCACATCTCGAATATACATATTAACCGCATGTACAATGAAAAAGCATTAGCCTGAATAGTTTTCGAATAAAAGCCAGGACAAAAGATAGTATACCAGAGCGGACGGAGGGACAGACAAGCTGAAAACTATATCCCTCCCTTACACGGGGATAATCAGTCGACTGACATCAAACCTCCCCCTACAAATGCAGGTTCAAATACCAGAAAATGGGCATCTACATACGGATTTATTTATGAGCTTTTTTTTTCAGATAGTGTGTGATGGAGTCCGTCCTTCTGTATCGCTGTTCACGGGGGAGGGCAGCGATAAAATAATAACGAGGCTAAAAAGGTCATTACATAGTTGTCCAGGTGGGTTGCAAGGCAAGACCAGGGTTGCCGGCGGGTAAAAAAAATAAAGAATGCAAGAGTATAAAAATAGGACTGAATTAAAACAAATAACAGCTAAAAGAACGCCTAAAAAAAAAAGACCAAAAAAAAAAAAAATTTATTTTTATTTTGTTTAACTGTATAAAAAGTATAAAAACTTAAGTGTTTAAAAACTGAAACACGAACATATCTTAAACGTTTTAGAGTAAACAAAGGCATAAAATAGTTAAACACTGTAAAACTAATTGAAACTAAACTTTAAGTGAATGAAATAAATGAAAAACCATTCTTCATATCAGGGCTGGTATGATTTAAATCAGTTGATTTAAATCATGATGTAAATCAACGTAAAGAAGTCACGATTTTTTATTTTTTTATTTTTTTTCTACTTAAAATGTGTGTCATGCAGGCTTTGTTTGAGAAGGGGGTTTAGCTAGGGACAAACCTCGGAGTGGAAAAAGCTAGAAACTGGCGTGTTGCTACCGACCGCTTAATAAATGAATAATTGAACTTGAAGACAGTTATCTGAACACTTGAAAATTGAGGACAGTTGTCACAGATTTTGCGAAAAATAAAATGTTTTTGTATTACAAGAGAGTGTTACAAGTCTTCAAGTAACTGTTAAAAGGTGGGGCTGTTGAATATTTTGTCGGGTTTTTTTTCAGTTTGATTTAAATAAAAAAATCAGATTTAAATATAAAAAAATGAAAAATCATGATTTTTTTTTAAATCGGATTTTTTTGCAGCCCTGTTTCATATTCTTTACAATTTAAGAGACTGTGAAACCGTTGCAGGCACATAGTACAGCAATTTTCTTAAATTATTATATTTTATTATTTTAAATAAATTGAACGAAACCAAAAACAAGATTGTCCATGGACAATACCCCAGCCCACAAATGCTGTTGTAAAGAATATGACATGTAAGTATGACCTGTAACTCAAATTTCAAGACCGAAAAGCTGGCGTCAGTCAATATTTTAATATAAAAGCGGTTTATCGCCAATATATCCGCCAATTTTTGGCGAAATGACAAAACAAGAATATCAAGGGACATTGTGACCAGCCGAGATCTAGTGAATCTATGTGTCAGATGCATTATGATTTTGGCGTTGAGGCTTTCTTAAGGCTTTGCACGAGAATCGCGGCATGTGTCGTTGTTCGTTATTTTGGTTATTTTAGAGGTATATTTGGTCCTTAACGTGAATTTTGAAGATGAGGAGCGAGATTTTAAATTATATATGAGTCTTAACCAATCAGAGGCCTTGTAGCGGAATTCTTTAAAGTACCGGGAGTTTCCGAAAAGAAGCTCCCCCTATATAAAAGCCCCGGGGCTCTTATTAGGAAACTGTTTCCCAATAGAAGCCCCGGGGCTTCTATTCGGAGTTTACATAAAGACCCGAAAAAATCGTTTCCTAATAGAACAGACACCCCCTCCCCACTGCCACCTTTACTCCGGAGTATTACTGGAAATATAACGGGCCGAGTACTTTAAACGGGCGGCGTAATGTTGCCCTTCCTTCCCTGCAAGTCTTTTTTTGAACTCGTGTTTACTCCCAATGCAGACACGGTGCACTTAATCCTTTGATGTGAGGCAAACCCCTAGACATGTTCTGCGTCGTTGCTTAATCCTGTCTTCGCACAGGGCAGCCCCTTCCCCCAACTTTACCAGACTTTTTTAGCTACTGTTGTTTTTGTGCGTTTTGTTATTTTTTTGCGGATATCCGCAGTATGTAGTGCTTTAATAAGAGATTGATGGTAATTTTTCTTTTTTTTCCAATAAAAACTTATCGACACCCCCCCCCCCCCCGGTACTACTTTTTTGGTTTGTTTTGATTGGTCATTTCGCTTTTTGGTGTTTTAAACGTATAACTTCGCCTTTTGAAACTTTCAGTAAGTTAACGTTAACCTTTGTGTGTTATTTATTATAATAATTATTGTAGTTGTGATATTTTTGGAAAGTACTGCCGAAATAATTACATTTGTTCGATTGGTCACACTTTGTCACGTGATTTAGTATTTATACCCCGAGGAAGTTTCGCTCCCTCTTTGTTTCCATTAGTCGAATTTTTAGGCGGGAATCACCGTGATTGGCCATCTTTCGGCACCGCCACGTGACATCTTAGACGGTATATAAGCTGCGCGTTGAAGAGGGATAGCAATTGATTTCTGGGAAGCATAGAGGTCACACGCTGAGTCTGTTCTTTTGGACGTGTTACTAAGTGACGTTACACATATAGAGAAACATCACGGATATGACTAACTGAAATACAAACAAGTGGGTCAGTGAAACTGACTATGTCCCCCGCCGGCGTACAATCCCAGTATTTGATTTTGTTAGATTGGACTACAAGCCTTCGTATCATATTCGTGAATTTTAAAATTCTAGCTTGGCCAATGCCCTTGGGCCAAAATGGCTCATTTACAATACCAATTCTTGTTACAACCCATACTACCTATGAGTATAACATTTTGCCAATTGTTTAAAAAAATGTGGGCTTGAGTGTGTTAACAAACTCATTCCAGTATGTAAGGCTTGTGAAAATTTCTGAAGTTCAGCGGGGCCAGTGTCCTTGGGCTGACAGGGCTCATTTACAATACCGGCCTTTGTTGGTTCCAATACTTCCTATATCTAAAAGATTTCACAAATCGATCCAGAAATGTAGGCTTGAGTGTGTTAACAAACTCATTCAAATGAGTAAGGAATGGGAAAATTTGTCAAGTTCAACACGGTCAATGTCCTTGGGCCGACATGGCTCATTTACAATACCAAACCTTGTTGGTTCCAAAACTACTCATAGTTAAGATATCTTGTCAATCGCTGCAGAAATGTAGGCTTGACTGTGTTAACAAACTCATTCCAGTATGTAAGGCTTGTGAAAATTTCTAAAGTTGAGCTGGGCCAATATCCTTGGGCCGACAGGGCTCATTTACAATACCGACCTTTGTTGGTTCCAATACTTCCTATATCTAAAAGATTTCAACAATCGATCCAGAATTGTAGGCTTGAGTGTGTTAACAAACTCATTCAACTGAGTAAGGATTGGGAAAATTTGTGAAGTTCAGCTGGGCCAATGTCCTTGGGCCGATAGGGCTCATTTACAATACCGACCTTTTTTGGTTGCAATACTTCCTATATCTAAAAGATTTCAACAATCGAACCAGAAATGTAGGCTTGAGTGTGTTAACAAAGTCATTCGACTGAGTAAGAATTGGGAAAATTGGTGAAGTTCAGCTGGGCCAATGTCCTTGGGCCGACAGGGCTCATTTACAATACCGATCCTTGTTCGTTCCAGTACTACCCATATACACAATATCGTAACAATCGGTGGAAAAATGTAGGCTTGAGTGTGTTAACAAACTCATTCGACTGAGTAAGGATTGGGAAAATTTGTGAAGTTCAGCTGGGCCAGTGTCCTTGGGCCGACAAGGCCCTTTTTCAATACCGATCCTTGTTCGTTCCAGTACTACCCATATATACAATACCTTAACAATCGATGGAAAAATGTAGGCTTGACTGTGTTAACAAAAAAAGGTGTCGACAGATGGACAGAGAAATCCGAAAACTAGTCTCCCGGCGGAGGACTAATAAGGATACATTTGATACTCTTATAACATTTCTTACGGAATCGCTCCATCTCTAAGTCACAAGACAGCTCAAGCGTCAAACCCATATAAAAGCACAATTAACCATATGGTGATAGTATGGACAAGTTGTCTGGTTGCCAAAATTGGTAGTCATATTGTACAAGTTTGTCCAAGGAGAAAGTCCCAGCTTACGAAAAGCGATAAGACCAATTCCAGCGTACATGAACAAGGGAATTTCCCTCAAAAATTGGGCTTCAAAAGACGAGATGACAAAGAGCTAGCTGAATAATTAACTTAGCAACGGACCCGAACATAGACCGATAAATACATACAAAGATTTGTTTCCCAGAAAAATGGGAAACAGACCGTGTTCGAAGGTATCTCTGGTATACTACCCGGTCTACCAGAGATACCTTCGAACAACGTATCAAAATTGTATCCACACACGTGTACTGTTGACAAGTGGTGTCGGACATACATTATTATTTCAAGCAGCAGAAACGACCAGTGAATGGTGATATGACCAAACACATGTACCTTTTGAAAAGAAGAAAAGGCCGCGTCTAAAAAATCATTCCTTGCGTTTTAATGTTTTGGTATGTATTATTTTGCGGGGTTTGCATTTCGGACCAGTGTGCATGCCTATTCAACTTGCGTCGATGCGTAGTTTGCATTTCGGACCAGTGCCCATGTTCATTTAGCTTACGTTGATGTGCGGTTCGCAAAGCGAACCAGTGCGCATGTTTATTTAATATACATTGCTGCGCATGCTTACTTAACTTGCGTTGATGCGCGGCTCGCATTTCAGACCAGTGAGCATGTTTATTCAACTTCGTTGATAAGCCGTTCGCATTTCGGACAGTGTGCATGTTTGTTTAGCTTGTGTTGATGCGCGTTTGATTTTTCGGACCAGTGCGCATGTTTATTTAATTTGCATTATGCGCGGTTCTTATTTTAGACCAGGTTGCATCTTTATTTAACTTGCGTTGATGAGCGGTTCTCAATTCGGACCACTGCGCATATTTATTTAGCTCGAGTTGATGCGCTGTTCACATTTCGGACCACTGCGCAGGTTTATTTAACTGGCGTTGATCAGTGTTTCTTATTTTTGATCGGTGCGCATGTTTATTTCACTTGCGTTAATGCGGTTTGCATTTCGGAGCAGTGTGCATATTTATTTAACTTGCATTGACGCGCGATGTGCATGTTGGACAAGTGCGCATTAGAGGTGTGACGGTTCGTACCGAAAACCGAGAAAAGGCTTCGGTTCGGTTCGAACCGAAAAGTCAAATCACGGTTTCGGTTCGGTTTTGTTTTTATTATTTATAACAAGATAATGCATTGATTTGGTAATGTTATTTCAGTTCTTTTAGTATATTTTAATTTTAGTATTATATATATATATATATATATATCACATGGAACAAATCAACAAGGTTATCGAACAAACGAATAAGGGCAGTTTCAGTACTATGATACTTGCCGTAAGCTGATTGATACTTTTCTTCCAAACTATGGGAGGTGAGATGGGCATTTAATTGTTGGCATATTGCCTTTTCAAGGATTTTGGATATAAAGGATAAATTAGGAACCGGGCGATAATTCTTCGGAATAGTATCGAGATTTGGCTTTTTTAGAAGAGGATAAACGATTGCTAGCTTGAAACAAGCCGGAAAAGTGTTAGTAGAAATTGATAAGTTCATTATTCTGCAAATGATAGGGAGGAGGTCATCGATACATTGTTTGACAAGCAGGTTGGGAGTTGGTCGCTATCGCAAGACTTGGGAGGTGAAGACATTATTATTTTCCGACCGCTTTCCACATCGAGCGGTCTAAAATTAATGAAGTAACTTGTTTGGATTCTACATAGCTAGTAGCTACATGTATTTTATTTAGGATAATAAATATTGTGAATTACCAAACGTAAATCTTGATGTTTTTGCGAATTATTTGTTAAAACAATATTTTAGAATACATTGTTAGATGCTCAATAACAGTGTAAATTCTTGTGTTAGTAAGCTTTGAGGTAATAAATATAAAACATTCCCGTTTATAACGCTAGGTTTTGTATTTGTTCTATACTACTATACTACCCAGTCTACCAGAGATACCTTCGAACAACGTATCAAAATTGTATCCACACACGTGTACTGTTGACAAGTGGTGTCGGACATACATTATTATTTCAAGCAGCAGAAACGACCAGTGAATGGTGATATGACCAAACACATGTACCTTTTGAAAAGAAGAAAAGGCCGCGTCTAAAAAATCATTCCTTGAGTTTTAATGTTTTGGTATGTATTATTTTGCGGGGTTTGCATTTCGGACCAGTGTGCATGCCTATTCAACTTGCGTCGATGCGTAGTTTGCATTTCGGACCAGTGCCCATGTTCATTTAGCTTACGTTGATGTGCAGTTCGCAAAGCGAACCAGTGCGCATGTTTATTTAATATACATTGCTGCGCATGCTTACTTAACTTGCGTTGATGCGCGGCTCGCATTTCAGACCAGTGAGCATGTTTATTCAACTTCGTTGATAAGCCGTTCGCATTTCGGACAGTGTGCATGTTTGTTTAGCTTGTTTTGATGCGCGTTTGATTTTTCGGACCAGTGCGCATGTTTATTTAATTTGCATTATGCGCGGTTCTTATTTTAGACCAGGTTGCATCTTTATTTAACTTGCGTTGATGAGCGGTTCTCAATTCGGACCACTGCGCATATTTATTTAGCTCGAGTTGATGCGCTGTTCACATTTCGGACCACTGCGCAGGTTTATTTAACTGTTGATCAGTGTTTCTTATTTTTGACCGGTGCGCATGTTTATTTCACTTGCGTTAATGCGGTTTGCATTTCGGAGCAGTGTGCATATTTATTTAACTTGCATTGACGCGCGATGTGCATGTTGGACCAGTGCGCATTA